>WAAB01019775.1:0-55321 GCA_013389865.1 Piaya cayana
ATATTTTCCTGTGAGGATGGTGATAAACTGGCTCAGGTTGCCCAGGAATGTTGTGGCTGCTCCATCCCTGGAGGTGTTCAACGCCTGGTTGGATGGCGCTTGGAGCAACCTGACCTCGTGAGAGGTGTCCAAGCCCATGTCAGGGGTTTGGACTGGATAGCACCATTAAAGGTACCTTCCAACCCAAATAATTCTCTGATTCTGTGATTTCAGACCATCTCCTGTCTCAAAACAGTAGCAGCCTGGCTTTTTGGCATGATATAAACTTTGTGGGGATGTAAATTTATACCTGAGAGGACAGTGAAATTGGGAATTCTCTAATGCTGCAGGGATAATACACAAACTTAACCCAGCACTTACATAGCAATTGTTTTCCAGCCACCTTGTTGATTATTATAAGGTTGACTGCTTTCCTTAACAGCAGTTACATTTCTGAAGAGGTTCATGTTCAGTCCTTGTGATGGAAGGTTCCGAAGTAATGTTCACCATTAATTTTTTCAGCAGAACCACTCACAACAGCAGATCATCAGGAAACATCTTCATTATTCCCCCTCCCCTTGAAAAGGCCACACTCGCTTCTCTGTTGGGTCATGGCTCTCAGTCCTTGTTAAGCAGCCTTGTTTCATTTTTCCATCCTCATACTAATTCTGAACTATAATTCCTGCCCTATTTGTGTATCAAGAATTCCTTGGGTAAGTTGTAATTGATTGGTGTCCCTCAGGGGTCTGTACTGGGACCAGAGCTGCTTAATGTCTTCATCAATGATATAGACAGTGAGATTGGGTACATCCTCAGCAAGGATCATAGAATCATTGAGGTTGGAAAAGACCTCTGAGATCATCAAGTCCAGCGATCAACGCAGCACCCCCATGCCTACTAGATCATGTCACAAAGAGCTACATCTACATGTTTTTGAATGCTCCTTGGATGGAGACTCCACCACTGTCCTAGGCAGCCTCTGCCAGGGCTTCACCACTCTGACAGTAAAGATATTTTTCCTAATATCCAACATAAACCTCCCGTTGTGCAGCTTTCCTCTTGTTCTATCACTTGTTACCCGGGAATAGAGACCAACACTCACCTCACCATGACCTCCTTTCCTGGAGCTGTAGAGAGTGAGGAAGTCTCCCCTCAGTCTCCTCCAGACTGAAGATCCCCAGGGTCCTCAGTTGCTCCTCACAAGACATTTCTTCAGACCCTACTGTTTTTCAACAACAAAAACTAAGTAAAGTCTTTGTAATGACCATTTGTGCTATCCACCAAACCAGAAAGTACAGCTGTCCTTGAATGCCTCAAAGCTATAACACCCGATTTTTAATGTTAAGTTGTCAAAGAGCTACACAAGCTACTTCACAGGCTGCCATTTTTCCCTAATTTGCTTTTCTTGATTTCTTAAAATGACCAAATATTGTTTAATTGGAACAAAGCGAAAGAGATCACCTTTTAAGTCAGACTTGGCCCGGTGAATCTTTAGATTCTGATCCAAATCTCCTGCCCAACCTTGGACAAGCCATTTAGGATCATCACCGATCACCTTTACTCATAATGAAAGACAGCTTGTGATGGTTTCACATCTCAGGGTTTGTAAGTGATGCCCACAGTTTCATGCATTTGTGTTAACAACATCTTCTCTCTGTGATGGAAGAAAAGGGCTGGATAGGGCTTGGGAATGGATGCAGAGGTGAAACTAATGGGAATAAGCACTGGGTGTGCTTTGGTAGCTGTGCAATAGCTCTGTTTTTGTAGCTCGTAAGTGGATGTTATTTCAGGGGTCATTTGTTTTCACGGAGATTTTATTCTGCTAGAGTAAAATAAATACACTGCCTTTATTTGGCACAGACCAATTTCATTTTGTGGACACAGAAACTACACAGGTCTTTGTAAACAACATTTTGTTTCAGTAGAGCCGTCTCCAAACTGCCCACCTATGGAAAATTTAAAGCTCTGTTTCAAAACTCTTTACTGAATGTTAATAACTGTGTTGAGATAAGCACTCAAACCCCCATCCAGCGGGGCCTTGAACCCCTCAAGAGATGGGGCAAACACCACTGCTCTGGGCAGCCTGGACCAGGGCCTTCCCACCCCCAGAGCAAAATAATTCCTAGGATCTCAATCTCCTCTCTTTCACCTTAAAACAGTTCCTTCTTGTCCTGTCCCTGCGCTCCCTGATCAAGAGCCCCTTCCCAGCTTTCCTGGAGTCCCTTTCAGCACTGGAAGCTGCTCTAAAGTCTCTCTGGAGCTTTCTCTTCTCCAGGTTGAACAACCCCAACTCTCTCAGCCCGTCACATATAAAGCCTTTGGAACCACTAAGACAAAACCAACAGGACAGCTCCAATAGTAAATATTTCTTTTCTTTTGCTGCAGAAGATGCCACTTTGGTAAAGGACCTTATCTTTCATTTAACAAAGCCAACAGAGCAGCAAGGTCAAGATAAGTCACTTAGAAATGCTTATCTGAATACAAAAGACTGAGATTATTTAAAAAGGCAGGAAGACGTTCAAGATGCTTTTAATGACTGATGTTGACTCCAAAGCAACAAATGATATAAGAACAACCTGACTCTTTATAAAATTAGAAGAGGATGATGGGAATGACAGGAGATATGGTGTTGTTTTCACTCTCAGGAGGGACAGGGACTCCTTGGAAGATAGACAGTGGTGTGGAAGGATCTACTGGAGACTTAGAAAACCAACAGTGGTTCAGGGAAGTTAAACAGGGAATGATTACTCATCATATCATGACCAGCAGAAGTGAGAGGTCCCAGTGAAATTAATGCTGACTTTTTAAAGCAAATAAACAATAATCGATATGTGCAACACATAATTAAATTCTGGAACTCTAAATTGCAGATGTTATGGAGCCAAATGATTCAGGAAGGGATGAAACAAATTCAGAGGGAAGATCTGATGAGGCTATTGAACATGACAGATTGAAAGTAGCATTTAGCTGTGTCAGTTCCTGCCTGTCAACAGCCAAATGAGGGAGGAATTGCCAAGGCAAGACCACTCAAAAACTGTCTCTTCTTTAATTTTCCATTGCTTCCAATTCCAAGAGACACGCCACTGACCTAGAGAGGCTTTCTAATCTGATCAAATTTCTGGCCATCGTACAGCCATCCTGAATTTATGGCTGACTACAAAACTAGTAATGACTTACTCTCCCTTTCACTTCTATTATAAGTACTCATGAGGCAGAGTCAAGTATTCAGGTCACTGGATGTGAGCTTTTGGTAACTGCAGTAACCCAAAGTAAAGTTAACTACTGCTTCTCAACCCTCACACGTGGTTTCCCGCATGAGCAGCTGCAGCAGGACCATCTGCAGCAGGTTCTGTGACATCTACAACACTTCCAGTTCTGCCCAAGTTCGTCATTAGTAAGGAAAACAGGTCCATGTCTTCCCAAATGCTCCAATGAGTCCAGAGGAGGCCATGAAGATGATCAGAGGGCTGGAGTATCTCTGCTCTGAGGACAGGCTGAGAGAGTTGGGGTTGTTCAGCCTGGAGAAAAGAAAGATTTAGGGAGACCTTAAGGCAGCTTTCAGCACTGAAAGGGGCTCCAGGGAATCTGGGCAGGGGCTATTTACAAGGGCCTATCTGGAGTGATAGGGCAAGGGAGAATGTCTTGAAGATAGTTTTGGTTTAGTATTTGAAAGAAATGGTTGGACTCGATGATCCGGTGGGTCTTTCCCAACCTGGTGATTCTATGATTGGACGAAACTGAAAGTGGAGAGATTGAGATGACATCCTAGGAAGAAATGTTCTCCTGTGAGGGTTGAGAGGCCCTGGCCCAGGTTGCCCAGAGCAGTGGTGGCTGCCCCATCCCTGGAGGTGTTCAAGGTCAGGTTGGATGGGGCTTGGAGCCCCTGATCCAGTGGGAAGTGTCCCTGCCCATGGCAGGAGGGTGGAACTGGACGATCTCTAAGGTGCCTTCCAATCCAAACCATTCTATGATTCTATTCTATGATTCCTGGCAACATCTGAAGTAGCTGCAGCTCCCAACCATGGCAATTTAGCAGGCATTGTATAACCAAAATTGTTTGCTAGAATTCGTTAGGATTATGGTTGCTTGCTTGCTTCTCTCACAGAAGTACCCATTGTTTGTGGAGTAGCCTGCTACTTAGAAATTCTGTTCTCATTTCAGAAATATTGGAATTAATTCTCTTAGCCCACAGAAATGCTAGCTTGTTATCTCCAACTTCCAAAGACAGCAGAGCGAAGACTACTTTGTGCAGAATACTCTGTGTCAGGATACCTTGACAAGAAACTCGACAACTGCACAGCAATCAAAGAAAACCCTTGTGACAGAGGCAGAGCAGGAAAGAAGGAGCTTTACTCTGTGTAAAACTTGTGAAGGGAGACCCAAGTCCTGCTTCCATTATCAGCTGTATTTTAGATACTTACTGCCTAAGACGGGAAAATCATAGAATCATAGAATCACCAGGTTGGAAGAGACCCACTGAATCATCCAGTCCAACCATTCCCATCAATCACTGACCATGTCCCTTAGCGTTTCATCCACCCGTCCCTTAAACCCCTCCAGGGAAGGTGACTCAACCCCCTCCCTGGGCAGCCTCTGTCAGTGCCCAATGACCCTTCCTGTGAAAATTTTTTTCCTAATGAAAAGTTATCTTCGACTAAAGAAGAAGAGGTCCAGGTATAGCCGGGAATTTAACATTAATTTTCCAAGCCTAAGTCTCACTGTTGGAAAAAATCCAATACAACAAAATCTGTTTCTATCACTTCAGAAGGAACCATATGGAGAACTGCAGTTTCCTAATTTTTGGTAGATGCTTCATTCTTTCCCCCTGAAAACTGCATCTTAGTACTGATTAAGGACATCTTGAAAAAGGAGTATGAAGAAACAAAAGAGAAAAGCACCATTATGCATAATCAATGCAGAAATTAACAGATCAAAATGTGGTCATATTAGTTTGTATCTAACATGGTGTGGCCAGCAGGAGCAGGGAAGAGATCGTGCCCGTATGTTCAGTGCTGGTGAGGCCACACCTTGAATTCTGAGTTCGATTTTGGACCCCTCACTAGAGGAAAGACATTAAGGGGCTGGAGAGTGTCCAGAGAATGGAAGGGAGTTGGTGAAGGGGCTGGAGAACAAGGGTTATGGGGAGTGGCTGAGGGACCTGGAAATGTTTAGCCTGGAGAAAACAAGTCTGAGGGGAGACCTCACCACTTTCTGCAGCTCCTGGAAAGGAGGTTGTGGTGAGGTGGATGCTGGGCTCTTCTTCCAGGCAACAACCAATAGGATGAGAGGAGGAGGAGGTCTGAAGCAGATATTAGGAAAAAATCCTTTACTGAAAGAGTGGTGAAGCACTGGAAGAGTCTGGCGCCCAGAAAACATATGCCCATGGCACTTGGGGACATGGGTCAGTAGTCACAGTGTTGTTGGGATAATCTTAGAGGTTTTTTTAGCCTCAATGACTCTATGATTCTCTGTTGATAGCAGATTGTAAGGCTGGCTAACACAAAAAATGCAGGAGAGAGAGGCAGAGGCACTGCAGCATGGGCACAAATGTCTGCTGTTGCTACCAAAGGAAGCTTGTTAATATCATGAAGAGATTCACCTTGATTTACTCATCGGAAAGGTGGCATATTTGCCAGTAAAACTGTTCAAACAGGGGTGGGTAGACTGTCAGTAAACTGTGGCTCTTCAGTGATGCATTGTCTACTCTATTACAACCTGCATCACAGGAGAAAAAAAAATTTAGCTTACCTCTTGACAGCGAAGGACAAGATGACTGACTACCAGTTTGTATTTTTAAACACAGTGAACCATGACAGAAAAAAAAGCAACAGAGTTGTTGCAGTGAATTCATCCCCTATTCCCGGTGCTCCGGAGTTCTGAAAGTTTTATAGTGTTGAAATATTCTAAATCCAGGAAAGCACTGACTTGGTGAAGTCGATTTATTTCCATGAGATTTCTTGTTAAACCTAAATCTGTCCACTTTTATAATTCACTCCCAGAGATTCTTGAGTTCTTCCACATTTCAGATTTTTAGAAACTATTGCTGTGCCTAACAATTTATGAAGAAGGTTGCATACGAGTTGAAATGGTGCTAAGGGAAAAAAAAAGAAGACGTTGGAAAGAATTACTGCTAAGAAACTAAATTGACTTGGAAACCTTACAGATGTTATGAATTCTGCTGCAGCCAATATGATTTTACCTGTGGAACTTGATTTTCACATCACCTTCCACACAGCTTCTATTGGCTTTAAAGGTACATTTTTCCTCTGTAAAATACTGGTGCTACCTTTCCGTGCCTGTAATTAATTTCAGAACCAGGTTGTAATAGTTGCAAGCTGATATGACCATTATTGATACTCCCCAGAAGCCTTGGGGAAACTTGTGAAGAAAGGATTTTATTATCTCAGAAACAGTTTTCAATTAAAAAAAAATAACAACAAACAACAACCCTCCAAAAAAACNATCCCATCACTTGGTAATTGGGAGAAGAGACCAACACCCACCTCACCACAATCTTCTTTCAGGGAGCTGTAGACAGTGATGAGGTCTCCCCTCAGCCTCCTGTTCTCCAGTCTAAACAACCTCAGGTCTCTCAGCTGCTCCCATAACGCTTGTGTTCCAGCCCCTTCCCCCGCTCCGTTCCCTTCTCTGGATGCGCTCCAGACCCACAATGTCCTCCTTGTAGTGAGGAACCCAAAACTGAACCCAGTTTTGAAGGAAGAATGAGCACCGAACCCAAGCTGCAGCCTCGCCAGAGCTGAATATAGGGGAATGATCATATCCTGACCAGTGCTGGCCTCGCTGTTTTTGATACAAGCCAGGATGCTCTTGGCCTTCTCAGTCAGAAGAACCTTCACACCCCAGACCAAGACAACAACAGGTTCAGTAAGTGGTCCCAGTCTTCTTCTAAGCAGAAAGCTTAGAAGAATACAGTAAATAAAAATCATATCTCCCCCCAAAACATTATCAAAAAACCCTAAAACTTCCACAATTTTACCTACAAAATGTAAATAATCAGAAAGATGACCAGCAGAACACACTAATAGCAAGATCATGAACATGTATAGAACAAACATAGCAAAGGTAACTCTCATTGAGAAGGTATGTTTCTAAAATGGGATATACCCAGATTTACTGAAACTGTTATACACATGTTCTCACTGGCAGAGATTCAGTAAGAACAAAATAGTTCCAGTTCAAAGGATTTCAATTAAAACATGTTTATGTGTGAGTTAATTATGTAGGAAGAAGGAACGGCATGGTTCTTAGATCCATGGAGCACGTCTTGGGACCACAGAGATGTTCAGAGGGTTGGAGCCCCACCTGGAGGAGGACAGGCTGAGATAGTAGGGGTTGTTCAGCCTGGAGAAGAGAAGGCTCTGGCGAGACTTTAGAGCAGCTTCCAGTGCTGAAAGGGCCTCCAGGAAAGCTGTGGAGGGGCTCTGGATTGGACAGTGAAGGGACAGGAGGAGGACAAATCATAGAATGGTTTGGGTTGGAAGGGACTTTAAAGATTACCCAGTTCCACCCCATGCCGTGGGCAGGGACACCTCCCACTGGATCCAGTTGCTCCAAGCCCCATCCAATCTGGCCTTGAACATCTCCAGGGATCGGGCAGCCACAGCTTCTCTGGGCAACTTGAGCCAGGGCCTCCCCATCCTCCTGGTGAAGAAATTCTTCCTTGTGTCTAGCCTAAATCTGCCCCTCTCCAGTTTATACCCATTGACCCTAGTCCTGTCACTACAAGACTTTGTAAACGCTCCCTCCCCAGCTTTCCTGGAGCCCCTTCAGGTACTGTAAGGTCGCTATACAGTCTCGCCAGAGTCTTCTCCAGGATGAACAACCCCAACTATCTCAGCCAGCCCTTGTATGGGAGGCGCTCCAGCCCTTGGATCATCCTCATATGGACGGTTTAAAAAGTGCAAAAGGGGAGATAGAGATGAGATTTTAGGAAGAAATGTTCTCCTCTGAGGGTGGGGAGGCCCTGGCCCAGGTTGTCCAGAGCAGTGGTGGCTGCCCCATCCCCGGAGGGGCTCAAGGCCAGGTTGGATGGAGCTTGAAGCCCGTGATCCAGTGGGAGGTGTCCATGCCCATGGCAGGTGGTGGGACTGGATGGGCTTTGAGGTCTCTTGCAACCCAAACCATTCATGATTCTATGATTTAAAAACATACAGATGCTAATTGGATCAGTGACACATTATTTATACTCTAGGGCAAAGGGATTAATGGTAGATTACAGTATGCAGAGTTCTCCCCATGTGAGCGTGACCCTTCACGTGAGTCCCTGGAAAAGATCATGCTCCTTCAATTGATCTTTCCTAACTAGTCACTAATTGATAACACATACTGTATATAATTAGCCTTCATGTCATAACCTTTTAAGCAGATATACAGTCGTTCCTGGTGAAAACTCCTGATCGTGAATGTAATGTTAACCCATGCTTAGACCACCTGCATGAAGTGTTTGTCCCTACAAGACACAGCAACTCCTGCTGAATACCAGCACAGCCACATACTCTGTAGCAGCTTTTAGGGTTTTGTTTTCTTTTAAATCAGTGTTCTTAGGAAAATATTGGCATTGTTACATTGGGGAAGCTGATGTGCCAACAGTTTAAATCCACAGCACAACAAAGAGCAGAAAAGCAACTTCAATGACTTTCATCCCAACTTTCCTTTCCATTTTATTCAGTCACTCGTAATAACAACTAAATTCAACTGTATAGGAATCAGATAATTGTAACTTTGGACTTTTGTCTTTTATATGTAACGTGATAAATACATCTTGGATCAGTTTCAAATCTGGAAATACAGTAAAGTTTTCGGATCAATTGAAGTCAAGCAATGCCGTGGGCAACCTTACCTTTCCTTTAGCCTCCAATTATTGCTGACATTTCTCAGAAGAGTTGTTTGCTTTCCAGCTGAAAGCAGAAAGATGCCTACAGAAAAACTTCTGCTAAGTTGGAGTGGGTGTTTTTCAATGAGAAACACAATGTAAAGGGAAAATGAGAGTCAGGGCCCAGTTTCACCCATGTTGTTGCTCCCATGAACTCAACACAGCTACACCACCTGCATACAGGGAATGAAATATGCTTTATTTCTTTGGTAGAAATTTTTTAAGTGTTTAGATCTATTAAAAATCAATTTCCCTCTCAGAAAAATCTTCTAAAAAACAAAATCTTTATAAGATATAAGATTATGTAGGGATTCTTAATATGTTTCTGGGATGAGATGGTCACTATAACTTCCACTATGGAGGAATTAGTAGAGCATTGTGCCCTGGAGTCACAAAAAGGACATGGATCTGCTGAAGTGAACCCAGAGGCCACAAAGATGATCTGAGGGCTGGAGCATCTCCCATAGAAGGACTGAGAGAGCTGGGGTTGTTCAGCCTGGAAAAGAGAAGGCTCTGGAGAGACCTTAGAGCAGCCTCCAGTGCTGAAAGGGGTTCCAGGAAAGCTGGAGTGGGGCTCCTGACCAGGAAGTATGAGGAGAGGATGAGGGGGAATGGTTTGAAGCTGAAAGAGGGGAGATTGAGATGAGAAAAGATGAGATCCTGGGGAGAAATATTTTGCTGAGAGGGTGGGGAGGCCCTGGCCCAGGTTGCCCAGAACAGTGGTGGCTGCCCCGTGCCTGGAGGTGTTCAAGGCCAGGTTGGATGGGGCTTGGAGCCCCTGGTCCAGTGGGAAGCATCCCTAACCATGGCAGAGGTGGAACTGGATAGGCTTTAACGTCCCTTCCAACCCAAAGCACTCTGTGATTCTATGTTTAATGATTTTCCTGTATCATTCCAGTACAAAGAATCAATAAACTCAAAAAGACATTTTCCTCAGAAATATCAAGGGAGAGAATTGTTTACTGCTTCTTTACCATTAATATTTCATGCAGAAGCAAGAAGATTCAGTACAACTTAAAATTAAACTTCTGCTTCTTATTGCACATTATTCCTGGTAGGGGAAGTCTCCTATTGTATGTTTAACTGCACTCCACATCACCAGACAAAACTATCAGGGATTTCAATGTAAGTACCATTTAATATGTCATCAGGATGGACTATCCAAAAAGCACAACTAAAAATCTAATGGAAAGGATGTGCAATTACATGTCACTTGAATTAGTTGGTATACAAATGGAGGTTTGTCATTAGCTCACAATATTTTACTAACTAGATTGTTTAAATAAAAATATTTGATAAACAGGAATTAAATTAACAGAGTCCAAAATGTTAAGTTAACCTAAGTTTATCTAAAACCTCTGAAAAAATGTTTTAACTGGTAAGGCTCAATGATAGGTTTGTAACACTCCGTATAGCGCTTATTGAGCTACACTCCTCCTCCTCATTCTTTCTACGTGTCACTAATTCTCCAAGACAAAAGGAGTATAACCTGTTAAACATAAATGTTCAGGAAGGAAACACAGTGCAAAAAAAGAAGACAAAAATATATTAGCTATACAATTAAGAGAGTGGGACTGAATATGATTTTTTATGCAAACATCAAAAGACAGTACTTCAAAAGTCAAACCGTGCTATAATCAGATCCAAGTCACTCTGAACTGAACTCCAGCCGATGTTGTTTTATAAGAAAAGTTGTATAACACCGTTCTTCTACCAAGTGCTATAAACAATTTATTTATATACTGAACTCCAGAATCACTTGCTCAATGCACAGAACTAAGCAGTTACTGCAGAAAGAATTGTTCTGGTCGCCCATCAAGAAGGACCTTCATGAGACCCCCTTCTGCTGCCCATCTTTGAGAAATCATCCTGTGTGACAAGATGATTGCACACCAAGAGCTTTCAATCACCAAGCTGCACATCATTTTGCATAATAGAATCATAAAAAAAAAAAAACCAACTCTTTTGTACCGTAAAACAGACAAAGAAAAGGATTATGGTGACAGATGAAGCACCAGCCTCAATCTCTCTGGTTTGGAAGGATTTGTAAGTGAGTGAGTTACCTGTGGGCTCCCCAGAGTTTGCAACATATACTCCTAAGTCTCCTCCGGGCAATGGCGACTCCTTTGGGCAATGGCAGAGACAGAATGGAAAGTGAACTTAAATAACAAGGGTAAAACCAGAAAAAATTGTAATTTCTAATGAGTTTAAACAAATCATTCTGCCCAACTAACATATTGCTTGAACCCATAAGGCAGTGAACATTCTCCATTGGACTTAAATGTAGCATGTATAAAATCACAGAGCAGTTGGAATTGAAAGGGACCTCAAAGACCATCCGGTTCCACAAGATCAGGGGCTCCAAGCCCCATCCAACCTGGCCTTGAATGCTTGCAGGGATGGGGCAGTCACCACTGCTCTGGGCAGCCTGGGTCAGGGCCTCTCCACCCTCAGAGGAAAACATTTCTTCCTAAAATCTCATCTCATTCTCCCCTCTGTCAGCTCAAAACCATTCTCCCTCATCCTCTCCCTGCACTCCCTGAACAAAAGCCCCTCCCCAGATTTCCTGGAGCCCCTTTTAGTACTGGAAGATGCTCTAAGGTCACCCCAGAGCCTGGAGAAAACTCTCTCAGCCTGTATGGTAAATCTCCAAATAACTTAACGGAAGAGGTTACAAGACTCAATCCTAATATTCTTAGGTTTTTTTTTCTTTGTGGTTATCAAAATGAGTGAAGAGTTTCTTCTTCATTAATACAACAGCAGGAAAGGTAAAACAGAGTCAAAGGTTTTTATAAGAGTTCTACAAATTCCAGCATACCGTGCCTTGAAAACTAAATGAGACATTATCAGGGAACACTAAAGCTTCATTTCTATTCTCATCTAATTTTTATAGATTAACATTGTCAAAAAACTTTCAACTTCATTTATTACAATGTGCACAAGACACTGCAAAAGAAAAAATTACACAGGCTTACACATCTACAAGATCTCATTGCTGTGGATTTGACTGCTTCGAGCTGTCTGTGTAGGGAGAGAACGGCTCAAGCAATACAGAAATTTCAATTCATGACAGTGCTGCAGACCATTCAACAGCAGTGGAACCACATTTTATTACAGTTCTTCCTTACAGGAATGTTTAATAGAATCACAGAATGGTCTGAGTCCAAGGGGATGTCAAAGCCTACTCAGTCCCACCCCCTGCCATGGGTAGGGGCACCTCCCGCTGGATCAAGGGCTTTATTTCTTTTCTTATTTATCACTGAACACCCTCAGGGATGGGGCAGACACAGTTTCCTTCAGTAACCTGTTCCAGTGTCTCACCACCCTCATTGTGAAGAATTTCTTCCTAAGCTCTACTCTAAATTAATGCTTTTTTATATTCCTTTTTCTGAATCCATTTTTTAGTGCTATTTTTGAGTTCCTAGATATTGTCATTCAGAATCCTGCCTCTCAGCTCTATAGGAAACAAACTCTAGTTTCAGCTAATCATCTTACCTAATGTGATAAGCTAAACATGGAGAACAAATATTTCCTGAAGGGGTAAAATAATTTGCAGAGAAAGAAAAACCTTGCTCGCTAAATTTAATTGAGGACTTTATCTTCCCTACAGATCATCCACTGGAATCGTAGGCGTTTATTTTCCTCCAGCACCCCCTGTATCTATAACTCCCAGGAAAGCTTTGTTTAAACTGAGTCTCAAATAAGGTATGAATAATCAGTTCTGAAAAAAAAGTTCATAGAATCATAGAATCCTTAAGGTGGGAAAAGACCTCTGAGATCATCAGGTCCAATCAACAGAGTATCTACAAAGTAGTGGAAGCAGTCTACCAAGGATATCAACCCCAAATTTACTTTTGCATGATTTTCTCCTTGGTCTGCATACTTTTAAGAATTTCAGACATGCGGGTAGATGGGATTTTCATGCTCACTTATAACAAACTTGAAATCCAAATATTTGGATAATCACCTCTAAGGGTTGCTAGAGAAAATGTAAAATTCAGTCATACACAGTGAGATGTGTGCATTTTAACTTACCAACTACAATTTTTTTCAGTCCTTGGTTTCTCTCTCCAATAAGTTAGAAAAGGAAGCCACAGTCTTTAAACAGAGGGTCATGTAGACTTTGAGCAATCTGAGATGAGAAGCATTTTGAAAGCTTGGAGGTGGGAAGAGAAACATCATGAAGAGTATGTCTTACTTACAGTGACCAATGTGAGAAGGATGTGGAATGCTGGAATGGGTGCAGAGGAGGCCACACAGATGATGTGAGGGTTGGAGTCCCTCTGCTATGAGGACAGGCTGGGAGAGTTTGGGTTGTTCAGCCTGGAGAAGAGCAGGTTCTGTGGAGACCTTATAGCATCTTCCAGCACTGATAGGAGCTACAAAGAAAGCTGAGGGACTTGTTTACAAGGGCCTGGAGTGACAGAATGAGGGGAAAT
Organism: Piaya cayana; assembly: GCA_013389865.1. Lineage (NCBI taxonomy): Eukaryota > Metazoa > Chordata > Aves > Cuculiformes > Coccyzidae > Piaya > Piaya cayana. The sequence continues at coordinate 13,312 of WAAB01019775.1, forward strand.
GGCTTTAAATTGGAAATGGGAAGATGTAGATTAGACTTCAGGAAGAAATTCTGCACGATGAGGGTGGTAAGACACTGGTCCAGGTTGCCCAGAGCAGTGGTGGCTGCCCCATCCCTGGAGGGGTTCAAGACCAGGTTGGATGGGGCTTGGAGCCCCTGATCCAGTGGGAGGTGTCCCTCCCATGGCAGGGGTGGGACTGGATGGGTTTGAGGCCCCTTACAATCCAAATCATTCTACAACTAATATCTTCAGAAAGACTTCTCCACTAGCACATTCTAAGTTTTACAATTCTGATGAGCCCCAAAGCAGAGATGGGGTTTGTATGGTTGGAAATTCTGTGATATGTACTGTACTTCTGGAGAAAAAAATGTATACATATAAGAACACATCTACCATAAAACTAGATATTTACTCCTATAAAGGGGAAAAGCCAGTGAAGAGAGGCTCTGGACCATTTCTTGCTTTAACAGAAATAGTTCTGTAATGAAGGTAATTGAATAAAATATAGTAAAAATCAGTCTTTTCTCACCCACCCCTTAAATGACGGGGAGAAATTGGAGGGAGAAGCAGAGACAAGGCACATGGCACTGACTAGCCTGGAGACACATGTTACCCACATGACAACCTGAGCTTATCACAGTGGGGGGACTTCAGCAGGAGATGAACATCTTGAAATGAGTGGGTGAAGAGAAAAGAGGAAGGAAATGCCAAAGAAAATTGTCTGAAAATGGGAGAAAACGAGCTATTATCTCTTCTTTTTTATATCACACCATTGAGAGGAGTCAGACTAGCTGTCAGAAAGCTTCCTTTGCTGAAAGAAACTAACAGGGGATCCCAAGAGTCTCATGGGACAGTAAGTGACAGAAGAAAGAGAAGGATACTATAAAATGCAAAGGAGAAAGAAGCAGAGAAAAGAAAGGTCTGAAATGGTTAAGGGTGTCAGGCAGCAAGCAGACACATACGTCTCTGGGGGAAAAATTGGGGGGGGGGGGGAAAAAAGCCAACCATGAAGAGCAGCAGGGAAAAAAACCCGACGTGCCTAGAGACTGCAGTGTCTGGCCCCACAGAAAACATATTTTTCTCCTCTACATCACTCCATCCTCCAGTCAATGCATAGCAAAAGCCTGGATTCTTTTTTCTGAGTGTCCCTAGCCTTGTTTCATATCCCAGGGGAAAGGAATGGACCCTCCTTCCTGCAGATCCTGGCATCCAAAGAATTGTCAGTCTGCAGCAGCCTGGCTGTACACAATGGATGCTGCAGACATCATACATTTCCAGCTTCCCCTGCAAAAATACAGGTGCGTTGGTGTTTACAGGATGAAAGGAATTCTTTTTGCAACAAACTCAGCCACTCAACGCAAAGCTGTTTGCCAGCTAATGCAAGCTGCCTCATCTCCTGAGCCATTTTCCATCCACAGATGGAAGGAAAAAAATGCAGAGTTGGCTCTGTCGACTATGTGCACATAGAAAATGTAAGAAGTTTAAAAGGTCACGTCTCTTGGTTCTTTCCTGGCCATTCCCTCTTGTCCCATCACCTGTTACTTGAGAGAAGCGACCAACACCCACCTTGCTACAACCTCCTTTCAGGGACCTGCAGAGAGCAAGAAGCTCTCCCCTCAACCCCTTTTTCTCCAGGCTAACCACAGGTCCCTCTGCCACCTCTCATAATCTGATGGTCAAGGTGGGTGCATTAACAGAGGTAAAGCTGTGCGGCTCTGAAAAACACACAATGTGCTTGAATCTCCAGAATACCAAGACCTATCATTCTTTTAAGCCAACATCCAAATCATTTTTGAGGAAAACCTACCTCTTTACCCCAGGTGGAGCTTAAGCCATCAGCAGATTCATGCTTATCCCACTCCTGCCCTTGATCAGCCCTTGTTACTGCACAAGTGTAGCTTTTTTCATTGAGAAATTGAAGATCAGTGTGGACCCTGAGCATGAACCTGTGCCCTCAGCTGAGTCTGGGAGTGTCCTGGTGTCTGGGGGTGCAGAAATATGAGTTGTGACCAGGTGCAGGGATGACCAGAGCCATACAGGTGCATGAGGTCTCTTTGACTATGTGGAGAGTACAGGATGACTCTGGTATGACTGTGTTCCCTTGACCTCTTTCCTCTCCTTAGAGGAAAGCTTGAAGAGAAGAGAAAACACACAAAATATTCCCCAGCAGGTATCAGACACCTCCTATTCTCACAAGGGAGGACTGATCTCCTGACCAAAATCCTACCTGGACATCCAGTAGCAAAGGTGGAAGTGAGGAGGTGGGAGTGGGTGCACAGAGGATGGAGAAAGAGGCACCAGCTCTCTGTGCCAACACTAACACTATGGGGACACATCTTTATCATGTTTTATTGTTTGGGAGGAAAGCAGGTCATAGCGTGGGGTCTAGAGATAAACTGCGGAACACTGAAGCCCTCTTGCTGATCATGCTGCTATTCTCGCTCTTGCCTGCAGCACAGGCCCAGCCCACCCTCCCAGGAGTTCTGCCTCCATAGTCAACTGGAAGCATCCATCTCCGTGAACTCTCACATGCTGCCCAGCAGGGACTGCAGAAACAAAATTGCCGTGCGCCACTGTCATCCCTGGAAATAAACTCACATCTGCAGAATGGAGCCCTCCTCCCCGGTGCCCCATCTGCTGCTTTGTCATTAGAGACATTGTTCACCCCATGTTACACTCATTATGCAAAGCATCGTAGATGTCATGACAGGGGACCTTAATTTCCCCCAACAGAGCTGCACAGGCATCACAGTTTACATGCGAGTAGTGCTCTAAATTACAACCAATGCTGTGAAAAACTTTTTAGTAGTAAAAAAACTGGTTGAAAAGATGAGGGTGGGACATCCACAGATTCTCTGTGCCGGTGCCTCACCATCTACCCAGCAGAACATTTCTTCCAAACGTCTCATCTCCATCTCCCCTTTCAGATTAAAACCATTCCCCTTCCTCTTACCCCTGCAGTCCCTGATCAAGAGCCCCTCCACAGCTTTCCTGTAAGGCTTCTTTAAGCCCTTGATATCTTACAGATATTGTTAGTGCCTTCTGGAACCAGAAAGTCTGTATCAGGAGTTGAATATAGATAGATAGATAGATAGATAGATAGATAGATAGATAGATAGATAGATAGATAGACAGACAGACAGACAGACAGACAGACAGATAGATATACCAGTCCTTCTGCCTAGTGAAAACCCAGGATTCTCTGTATTTCATGAAAACAACGAGAGACCAGTCTTCCCCTCTACCTCTCCTCCTTCTGTGATTCCTTGTAAGGTTGAATATGTCTGTGTTTCAAAAGTACCTGGAAATCCTTTACTGGAAATCCCTTCAGAAATGCAAAAGACTGTCTCTTAAAATAACAAAAACAACAAAAAAGATGAGGCAGCTGTATCCATATTTAGGCGATGCATTAATAAGAATAACCTCATTCACACATGCAAGACAGAAGATCAATGTTTTTCATGAAAACAAGCACTCGTGGAAGGCTCCTTTACAACATGATGGGAAGTATGGGAGAGAGGCCAGCAAAAAAAAAAAATCTACGGAGACTCATGATTTATTGCAGAATTGCAATACTGATTTGATTTCCTTTAAATAGTGATATTACAGCTTTAATCAAAATCAAATCAAATGACAAATAATAAATCACTGAGTAGAGTTCACACCTGAATAAATAAGTGACTTGGGGGTGGGTGGAAGAAGGTGTACGATAGTGGGAAGGTTTTAGAGCTGTAATGCGCTCTGAATTTTTCAATGGTTGAGAGTGAACGGATCAGGATACAACACTGGGCTGTGTGATGGATGAGTGCGCACGTCCAGAGGGTACTCCAGGGTGGCTCAGAGCTGCTGTAAGCAGCCCAGGGAGATACTTTCCAGGCTGAGGTTTTCACTTTTTCTCACTGGATCTCAAGCAGGAAGCTAAGGATGCATTTTGAGGGTTAGGGAGTTTGTGGGAGCAGAGGAGAAATGGTGGCAAATGGAAGAAGTGTCGGCTCCTTAAAGCTCCCCCAGCACTAAACCATCACTGATGTCCTCTTGGCCTCTCTTCTCCACTCCTTGGAAACTCTTTTTCTTCTGCAAACACCTCCCTTGTGCACCCAGCTTGAGATCGCTCCTACCCTCCTGCTCTATTAGGAAATGGATGACAAAACTCTCATTACTCTCAGCAGTTCTTTCCAGCGATTCCTCAGCTCACTGAGCATGGAAACTCATGTGTCTGGGAAGCCATCACCGCTGCTATATCCATTATTGAAAAGGAAGACTCTGTTCCAAATCATCTTTTCCAATGCAAATTAAAAAGAAAGCGAGGGCAGACAATTGCAAATAACATTTAATTACAGCAGTACCTTGTACTGCAGGATCTCAACAGCCAGTTAATTAAAATCACACCCTGCTCATGTGGCACACATGTCAGTGAGTCAAAGCACAAATGAGCAAGCACGGCTGCAAAAAGAATAATGACAAAGAACCATTATAGATTACTTTTAAAAACACAAGTCAATGGGAAAATACTTCCTTAAAATCTCAGTTGAGGACTTGGGTAAAGCATTTGACACTGTCTTGCACAAAATTCAGGTCAATCAATTGGAGAGACATGGATTTGATGGATGAACCATTTGGTGGATAAGGAATTGGATGTGTGACCACACTCAGAGTTATGTTCAATGTCTCAGTGTCCAAGTGGAGACCAGTAAAATGTGATGTTCCTCAGGGGTTGGTATTGGGACCACTGTTATACAGCATCTTGGGGTTGTTTAGCCTGGAGAAGAGGAGGCTGAGGGGAGACCTCATTGGTCTCTACAGCTACCTGAGGGGAGGTTGCAGAGAGGAGGGAGCTGGGCTCTTCTCCCAAGTGACAGGGGACAGGACAAGAGGGAATGGCCTCNCAAAATCTGTGGCATGGTTGACATGCTGGAGGGAAGAGATGCCATCTAGAAGAACCTGGACAGGCTGGAAAGCAAATCTCTTGAAGTTCAGTAAGGCCAAGTGAAAGGTCCCACACATGGGATTTGGCAACCCCAAGCAGAAATCCAAGATGGTGTAGAATGAATTTAGAACAGGGGTTGTTCAGCCTGGAGAACAGAAGGCTCTGGGGAAACATCAGAGCAGTTTCTTGTACTGAAAGGTGATTCGGGAAATTTGAGGAGAGGTGCTTTGTCAGGGACTGCAGGGATAGGATGAAGGAGAATGGTTTTAATCTGAGAGAGGGGAGACTGAGATGAGATCTTAGGATCTTAGTGAGAGTGGGGAGACCTTGACCCAGGCTGCCCAGAGCAGTGATGGCTGCCCCATCCCTGGAGATGTTCAAACCATTCTATGATTCTATGATTCTATGACCGCGACCTGCAAGACAAGGGGAACCAGGAATCTGGACAGACTTTCTTTATTACTTATCTCACATACATCTTAAAATCATTACTCAATCTTTCCCCCTTTCCACTCCTTGCTTTTCCTGGTTCTGTTCTCTCATCCAACTGACCTGTAGGACAGGTCATCTACCTAGTGCAGCTAGGTAGATATTTTTCAAACTCAAAGTCTTCAAAAACCACAGATGATCAGATCAGCCCACACTGCAAGCAGCTGCCAAAGCCAAAACCAGACACCTGAATGCAGTCCAGGCCCTGGAGAAGAGTCCAAGAGCCTCTTCCAGGACTCAGTTAGCCACCATTTCCATCAGTCACCAGAAATACAGTCCTGCTTTTCAATCACTGTTCAAAACCAGGGCGTCCACCTACCTGGCATCATCCCCACGTCAAAAAACTCGATCTTGTCATACAAGTTCATACACACTTGTAAGAACTCCAAAATATGGAAATAAAAAGTTGCATTAGGCTGAAAATATAGAAATGGTCTAAAACTGATGACATTTTACATCACTGCAGCTTTTAAGATGCAGGTGATCTCACAAAGTGGCTCCTTTGGCAGGGCCTCCACCTCCCCTCCTTTCTCACGGTTGCTTCCCTAAAAGAAATAGAGGAACAGGAGTTTCTAAAATCTTCCAAGTGAAGGACTGGGAGTGTTTCAGGTCAAATCTGCCTTAAACAGCCCCCCAAGACAACTCAGAGGTGCAAGTCCCAGCAGGCATACACAGGGGACAAGGCTTCTGCTACCTGCGTCATTGCCCACAGGCGATACAGAGGCTATGAGGAACTCCGCTTACTTTGCAGCAGGCACAAAGGAAACTTTATTTTAGAGGGTTTCATTGCAATTTGAGCACCCAGGACAAGAAAGCTAATGATTTTACACTGTTGCCCTAAGGTGCGTGCACCATAAATGGAGGTCTACATAACGAGTAAGAGGAAGATTTGCAAGAGTAAACCTGTCTTCTTCCAGTCAGACTGGGCTTTGAGCTTGACACTTCATGCAACCTGATCCAGTGGGAAGTGTGCCTGCCTATGTCAGGGGGGTTGGAAATGAATAAGCTTTAAGATCTTTAAAATGCCTTCAACCTAAACAGGTCTATGGTCCCTGGAGTGGTTCAAAGCCAGGTTGGGTGGGGCTTGGAGCCCCTAATCCAGTGGGAGGTGTCCCTGCCCATGGCAGCTGGTGGGACTGGATGGGCTTTAAGTTCCCTTCTAACACAAGCCATTCCAAAGTGGTTCTGGCTATGATTAGCCTAACATTTCCTTAATTACTGAGTATATCAAGTTTACCATAGAAATTCTCTAAGCAATGAGGACAAATACCAGTTTAACAGTATAAAGAGAAAACCCTGGGAAGGTGGGCTGGGTAATAATATCTGAGTTCCTGGTCTCTTGGATAGCCAGGAGTAGAACTAAAATAAGAAAATGTCCATGTGTTTGTAAATGGTTCCTGAAGCTGAAGTTTTTTAAACAGAATGAATTTTAGTCATCCTTGTTTTGAGAGCTCTCATGTTCAAAGCACCAAATAAAAAACAGGGATGGGAGTTTCAAGTTTGCAGAATTCTTATTAATTCATATTAATTTCTTAAGCATCTTTGAAAAATGATCCTTAGTTTATTCTTCCATCATTCTGAAGCAACAGGAGTCGTAGAAGAACTGAACCACAGAATGATTTGGGTTGGAAGGGGTCATAAAGCCCATTCAGATCTAACCCTGCTGCCACAAGCAGGGACACCTCCTACTGGATCAGGCTGCTCCAAGCCCCATACAAACCAAACACACTTTACAGAAAGGAAACCACAGCAGAGAGGCAAGGTGACACTGCATAACCTTATGACCTTTTTGTATAAATTCATCTTCCTAGGCTTTTTTCATGTCTCCGTTCTGTGTGTGATGGTGCATGCACATCTCTAAGGCACCCTGGAACTCCTAAGGGGAAGGTTTTCATTTGTATGTAATGTGTGGTGGTGTACGAATAAATAAAAAATAGGGGTAATTAATAATGAATGTCAAGTTTATATTTTCCGTGGTGTCCCTTTTCATCTGCAAACTTTTTAAAAGGATGTGACCTTAGGATGCTTTTTAGCCATTCCAAAGGAGAAAAATGATTTCCTCACCTTTTTACTGTGACCATGTCTCAGGTCTGAGAAGGCTGGACAGATTTGCCTTGAAATTTTCCACCATAATCAAGTCTGAATAAATATCAAACACTTGGCATTTCAAATCCAGTGAGGATCGACTTGGGATGCAAAACTCATGTGTACCCAAGAGACTAGATCAGAACAGAGTTTCCAACTTTAGCTACAGACACTTGTTTTTTTCCAGTGATGGTCCAGAGTACAAATCCCAGTGGTAAACTTAGGCCATCAAATGCCAGCTATGAAAGGAAAGAGTTGTCCCCATTGAATCAGAGAATCGCTAGGCTGGAAAAGACCTTTGAGATCACCAAGTCCAACCATACCTGTGCACTACTAAATTAGATCCCTAAGCACTTGATTTCCCTGGTTTTTAAATTCCTGCAGGGATGGGACTCCACAACCACACTGGGCAGCCTCTGCCAGTGCCTGAGAACCCTTTCTGTGAAGAAATTTTTCCTAATATCCAATCTGAACCTGCCCTGGTACAACTTGAGACCATTCCCTCTTGTCCCATCGCCTGTCTCTTGGGAGAAGAGACCAACACCCACCTCACTACAACCTCCTTTCAGTTAGTTGTAGACAGTGAAAAGGTCTCCCCTCAGCCTCCTCTTCTCCAGACTAAACAAACCCAGGTCCCTCAGCCACTCCTAAGACTTGTTCTCCAGCCCCTTCACCAGCTCTGTTCTCCTTCTCCAGACATGCTCCAGGACCTCAAGGTGTTTCTTATAATGAGGGGCTCAAAACTGAACCCAGGATTCGAGGTGCACTCTCAGTAGTGCTGAGTCCAAGGGCACAATCCATCCCCTGCTGGTCACGCTGTTTCGAATACAAGCCAAGATATCATTGTCCTTCTTGGCCACCTGGGCCACTGCTGGCTCATGTTCAGCCACTGTCCATCAACATGTTCAGGTCCTTCTCCTCCAGGCAGCTTTCCAGCCAGTCTTCCCCAAGCCTGGAGCTGCATGGGGTTGTTGTGTCCCAAATGCAGGAACCAGCATCTGGTCTTCTTGAACCCCATCCCGTTGGTCTCTATTCAACAGTGCTCATGAAATAAGCATTCTAATTACACAAGGGACTTTTGCTGTGCTCCCCTGCAGTGGCTTCTGGTCAGGTATCCCCAGCACAGCACCAAGGGGTCACTCCATATCCAAAAAGTGTATGTGACCCAGCACAGTCCTGGGTTCAGACACTAAAACACTTAAGAGACTTGTATGCACTCAAGAGAGATAGGACTGAAAACTGTAGCCAAATACAGCTGCCAGAATAAAAAAATAATGATATATAATAATATCCCAGTCTATAAATGAGACACAAACATGTTTACCATCCAGTTTCATTACCAGCAGACCAAAGGAGACCAACAAAACCCCAGTGCTGATTTCTTCCTGCAGTTGGAGGAACAACACAGGGAAGACCAGATGCCACATTTCGCAGGGTCGTTGTGATGCATGACAATTTTCTTGCCTAGACTCCAAGATGCCAGTACCCAGAAGACCTCAGAGACTTTCCATACAGATGGATGTGTATGAGCCATTTTAATCCTGCTCCTCTGCAGCATTCCTGATCTAAGACTGGGATTATCGTGTGCAGGGACATGCAGGAACCATCTGTAGGAGGGTAAGGCGTGGTCACACAGCTCTGCCCAGTGTCTTGGATACAGAAAATTTCCACCTTCAAAGGAAGAGCAAGCTAAGCCCTGATGCTCCATATGCAACTGCATTTCTTTGTTGTTATGTCCTTAAAGGCCACTTCAAAACACTGACAACTTCACCTAAAAGTTTAGGACCAATGGCATTTTCCAGAGCACAAGGAAAATTGCAGGGAAGCAAATCTGCTTAAAGAGCAGCATCTACAATTTCAAACAGCAGCACAAGGTAACCATGTTGAAAAGTGATGTATGATTACTGTCACAAGTGGTTTGATTGATTATTGATTGCAATCATCTCCTCACTTCCATGATAAAATTGGCTAAAGCTCCTTCAGGCACCCTGCATAAGACAGCGTGCCTCCCACGCTGAGTGTGTTGCACTGCAGAGAAGCCTCTGCAGACAGAGATACCCCCACCACAATAAGTTTGTGGGACTTTGTTCAGTGGATGTGAGCACATGAAGGGAAAAAACTCACCTGGAGCCCTGATTTAGGGCAGCAGGGTCTATCCCTGGGGCTAATACCCCATAGCACCTTCATGCACTGCTCCTGGGGCACATTCCAGGTTGAAATCCCACCGGAGACCCCACAAAGCCCCACCAAGAGCCAGCCAGTCCAATCATCCCCCTGGATGCACGGGGCTAGCTGGGGAAAGCTGTCCTCCTAACACGTTCTCTACTCCAACAGGGATTTAACCTGCATGGAAACACCTCCTCCTTCGGGATTTTGCATCTTTCCATCTCAGGAAGACACACTTGGGGACAAAAAGTAGTGAAATTCTCATCTTTCTGACTTCATTACTTGGACAAGTGCCTTCTGACTGAGTCAGCAGTTCGCTTGCTGAAATATCAAGTGATGCAGCATCGGTATTTTGTCACCATGTGATAATGCACAGAAATAACCACTAATTAATGTGGCATAACAAGGAGAAAGATGAAAAACTTTCTCTCTCAAGTTTCAAACCATTGCTGAGTGTTCTTTCTTTTTCTTCTCTTCTGTGTTAATCATTTACAAACAAAACTTCTTCCTGTATCAATTCTTGCTGCAAGCCAGTAGAACAACCAAAATCCCTGTTGGAGAATCTAATGCAAGACAACTTTAGCAGGCATTGGGAAACAAACATCTACCATTCAGATGTTTTTAATGTGGGAAATCTCTTAAGTCTTGGTGATGTTTTCCCCATGCTTAAACTAAAGGGACATTTTCAGATGCTTTTTGTTGTTTGCTGGAAATAATTTTTTCTTCTACTATGAGGTGAACAGATTCTTTTTTTCCCATTTTGGCTGCATTAACACAGTTCTTAGACTTAATTCCAGCTTTTTAAATCAACCTGGTTATAAATAAATATCTTTATTTGTCTGTCACCCATATCAGATGGTGACAAGTACAGTTCTGAAGAGCTGACAGCTGCTGAAGAGCCTACAAAGCAAGCACAATGCACTGTGTTGAACAGTAACTTCAGGCTATGTGTGTGACACCAGGAGCATTATAAATAACACAGAATCCAAGCTCATACTGGCCTCAATGCCAGCCTTTACACTAATGAAGCAAAGGAAAACTTTATAACATTTCTTGCTGGCCATGCAGCAGTTCTCAGCTAAGTTGTCACGTAAGATTAAGCTCTGCAGAATATAGGCTTTGCAAAATATGATGCTCAGGGAGATGAAGGCAACTGTCATCATAGATAGAATGGTTTGGGTTGGAAGGGACCTTAAAGTGAATTCAGTTCCACCCCTGCCATGGGCAGGGACATGTCCCACTAGATCAGGAACTCCAAGCCCCATCCAGCCTGAACTTATACCCCTCCTGGGATGGGACAGCCACCACTGCTCTGGGCAACCTGGGTCAGGGCCTCCCTACCCTCAGCATGAAGGATTTCTTCCTAATGTCTGATTTAAATCTTCCCCCTTCCGATTTAAATCAATCCACCCTCATCCTATCACTTCAGGCCCTTGGGAGAAAGGTCCCTCCCCAGTTTTTCTGGAGCCCTTTCAGCACTGGAAGCTGCTCTAAGGTCTCCTCAGAGCCTCCTATTCTCTAGGCTGAACAACCCCAACTCTCTAACTCTCTCAGCCTGTGATGAGAGCTGCTCCAACTCTCACATGATCTCTGTGGGCTCCTCTGTACCCATTCCAACAGCTCTATGTCCTTCTTATGCTGAGGTTTCCAGAACTTGACACAATACTCCAGGTGTTGTGATATGCTCCATTTATTTAAAATATGGCATTCAAACTGCCAAGGAGATAATAGAATCACAGAATCACNTGAGATGACACTGCCATGTTTGTTAAAAAAAAACATGCATTCATTATATATATGTATGTATGTGTATATATATATATGTATGTGTGTATATATATATATAAAACTTCAAAATTTGAGAAGGAAAGGCGACATAGTGTGGGCCAGACACTTCTTTATATATGTATAAGGTCTGACACAAATAAACCAAGACCAACCCTGTAGCTTGGGAACCAAGAGTAGGATGGGGAGACAAAGAGATGGTTGTAGGATGTCTTCTAGCCTGACACAGTGAGACAAGGCTCAGCTTGATCACTTCACTCAGTGCAAGTGGAAGCATGTTGGAAGAGTTATGTTTCCAAACCCTGGGCTGGAAAATGTCACTGTGCAAGTGTGAACAGTGAGAAAACATCAAGCCAACAGTGTCATCCAATAGCACTTTGTTTGTGACACAGTTTTTAGCTCATAACAACATTATTGTGCTTGAGCACCCACCCTGTTCAACAGAACTTGCTCCCTCTTCCCAAAAGTCCAGCTGGTGCTCAGAGGAACCTGTTTTTTGTCAGTAGAAGATGTGAAAGCAAAAACAATGGAGATATTCAGCCGTTCAGAAAATGATCTGCTTAATTGCTGTGGATATTGGCAGCATTGTGTGAAGCTGTGTGTCAGCTCAGAAGGGAACTTACATGAAGGTTATCACATCTGACTTTCTTAATTTGTTAAATAAAGAGAGTTACAGGCATAGTTTTGGGATTTTTTTTCTGTTGGACCTTGCATATATGCATACATATATATGTCCACAGAGATGCATAAACATTTATAAAATGTATACAATACATACATAGTATATGGTTTGTATTTCTTCCCCCAGATCAAAATTAAATCTCTCTACTTTTTCCCCTCTTACCACCCAAATCTAGCCTGGGACATGCAGCCTCCATGCCCCTCCAGCCATGTGCTTGGTGCACAGTCATACATTTAATTATTTACACATGTAAGAATTAATACACCCATTCAACAACTACCGAACTCCAGGCTTTCCTACTTGCATTTATTTTCATTCACATTACTAACAAATGCTGCAATAAACAATGGAATAATACCCCACCGATTAAGTATAATTAAGCTTAATAATTGCTTAAACTTGTCATCCATAAATCATGACCAGTAAACCATTATGAACCAATTAATCATTAGTGGCATCATTAAGTATGTTTATTTATAGAGTATTTATAGATATCCTAATCATGTGGTAGAAAAGATTAATAAGTACAAGCTGGCAAAGGGAGGGATGGGGGAGAGGTGTCGTACAAGAGCAGGGAAGCCTTGAATGAGATCACGTCAGGCAAATAACCATAACACCTCTATTGCAAACATCAGATATTTCATGTACGAGACAGAAACAGGTGTGAGAATCCCATCAAGGTGTCGAGGGAGAATTGCAGTTACTAAAGACTTTGCAACAAAGAAATAGAGCCCTTAAATTTACATCTGAGACTGGGATGTGTTTGTTTGCACCACAGCAAGTGCCTATAAACCCAAGGGAAACAGTCCAATAATTTGCTGCGCTAAAGACTGCAACGATGCTAAACAAAAGGATGGCATGTTTCCCCCAAAAGAACAAGGTCACAGTTTAAAGTCAATGATTGAAATTTCCAAATAAACCAGGGAAATTAGGCTGTACAATAATACCCAAATGGGAAGGAATGTGAATAGGTGCCTAAGCTGCTCTTGGTTCCTTGGTAAAGCCTTGCATGGATTCTTCCATCTTAAATGCCTGCTTATGTTTTACTCTTTTTTTTTAATTTCCTAAGGTCAAGACTTCTTTCTTTAGCATCAAATTCATTCTTACCTATGAGTATTTATTTGAACGTCTTAAGTGGATTTAAAGCATCAGAGTCTAATTGGAGACAGATTGGGGAGCCAAAGAAATGTATGAATGTTAATGCAATTGACTTTTTTAATAGACTTTTGAGTGCAAAAAATTAAACTCCTGGTTGGGAACTGGGCTTTATGAACAAAACAATCTATCCATTGATCCAGAGGTTCACAAGGCTACTCATCATCAAATTGAAACAGCTAAGGAATGGATTGCAATAATGCATACCCAGTGCTGGTGGTTATTGCAGCGTACCTGTGGTCTCCTATGATTAATGCTTTTTACCATATTTATGACAAGCTATCTTATTATCTAAACACATTTCACTACAGCAGTAGCCCCTTGTTTGACTTTATTAACTAGACATTTCCCCAGCATGTATGCCCTGCACAGCTTAAAATAACTATAGCCTCAGTTTCAGACCAGTGAAACTTCATCATCAGGAAAAACTGTAAAAGTGAACTTAAAGAAAAAATAAAAGCACTATTTTCTAAGCTTTCTATCTCTTCTCCCATTAGTCCACAAATGCTTTCTTTTAATTCCACTTTTCTGCTACCCTGTTATTTACAAATGTATCTTTCTGTTTTTCATGGCAGTAAACAAGAGTGGTTTTTTACAAAAAAGATCAACATTTCCAAGCTTTCTGACCCATAAGCCGAACTTGTGTTTTGCCATTAGCTTACAGAGTAGTGAATTTGTCATCTCAAAACCAAGCAATTCTGCATACTCTTCCTGAAATTGCAGCAAACTGCCACCAGCCCTGTGGCAGAGGTCAGAAAAACCCAGTCAAGATGAGGCACAAAGCAATGCTGGATCCAGGGCCACAGTGTCCAGCATCGCCATGAAGCACCAAAACTCTCCTTGAATCCAGAGGCTTTCCTCAGCTAAACAAATCTACCAACATTATGGAGTTAAATGGGTTGAACTTTCAATTGATACCTGGCATCTGACACCCATTAAAGCCAGGGTGGAAGGTTAGTTTGCAGTGTGAGCCCATGAATGTGTCCTTGACTCTGTTCATCACTCATTACTTTGGACAAAAAAAAACACCTAACAGCAATCAAAGAATCATTAAATCATAGAATAAAGGTTAGAAAAGACCCCCAAGGTCATCCAGTCCAACTGCCAGCCCAACGTCACTGTGCCAGGTAAACCCAGCCCCAAAATGCACCATCTCCATGGTTTTTGAGCCCTTGCAGGGATGGAGACTCCAGCACTGCCCTGGGCAGCCTCTGTCAGTGCCTCAATGCTCTTTCAGTAAAGCAATTTTTCCTAATATCCAACGTAACCCTTCCCTGGTGAAATTTGAGGTCAGAAAAGATGCTTTATCACTTATTGAATGGTAGTCACAATTTCCTTGATGTTATCAATAAATAAACTTTAGAAATATAAATGTTAGTCACTGATCCAATGCCAAAAAGCTGTCAGCATCATATAAATTAGCATGAACATATGTTAATGCATAATTCACCATTTGCACCAGGGCTTTGTTGAAAAATTGATGAAAATTCATGAAAGAACCTTTTCCAGATTAAGTTGCACAATAAACATGTAGCCAGCGGCATTCCTAATGTAAAGGCAATAGTTTAGATTTACCCTCTGAACATTTTGTATATTCAGAGACTGTACATTAAAATTTTAACCATGAAACCTAAACACTGAATTACAACACAGCAGTTTGTGTGCATAAGTAAGTGGGTGTATGCGTGTGCTCTGCAGGTTTACGTTTCCGTCACTCTGCAAAATAAAGCTGCTCTTTCAGATGTTTTCTATCCTTGCCATACAACAATGTTCTTCAGAAACAGAGTTTTTGTAGAAGAGAAGAAAATTTTTAGTATTTCACTGAGTAGGCTGTGCAAATAGAAACAGTAGAAGTTGTTTAAACCAGCTCTGTTTACTGAATATTTATAATTCTGTTACATGTTTAAGAGAGAAAAGTTGTTTTCTCCCCTAGCCCATCTGAAACCATACTGAGTTAAGTTGTGTTACAAACAAGAGTCGCCTAATTCGATGCAATGTTAAAATGCCTGAAAACAATGACAGAATCATCAAATAGTTTGCATTGGAGAGGGATATTAAAGATCATATAATTCCTACCTCCCTGCCATGAGCAGGGACACCTCCCACTGGATCAGGTTCCTCCAAGCCCCACCCTTGAACACCTGCAGGGATAGGGCAGCCACGACTTCCCTGGGCAACAGGGGCCTTTGCAGGAAAGCTTTTCTTCCTAAGATCTCACCCTCTTTCAGCTTCAAACAACTCCCCTCATCCTCTCCCTGCACTCCCTAATCAAGAGCCCCTCCTCATCCTTCCTGTCAACCCCCTTTAAGTGCTGTGGGCATCCATTCCTTTTGTTCTCTCCATCACTGAAATCAACATGATTTCTTCGCAATGAATATTCAGTCTCTGCTTGGAGTAACTGCAGGCAGGTAGAGTGTTTCTGCTTATAATTTAGTAGGCAACAGAGCACTTTACCTACTTTCCACACACAAAAAAGCTGAATTTCAAATTTCAATTTAAAATTTTGACAATTCTGTGTTTATCATTACTCTCTTTGGAAAAAACTCAGTGCTTGCACTGAGAGTTTTGAGTTGATTTGCAATGACCTCATTAATGAAATTAATAGATGAGAATTTGTTCTTTACCAAAAAATTACATAATACAGAATCATAGAATCCTAAAGTCACCATCTTTAGTCACAGATGGTTTTGAAGTCACTTTATAATTTCTTTGAAGGAAGTTATAAAATGAACTAATGTTTTTTAAAAAGTACCTATTTCTGCCAATGCAAGCAGTTAAAAAATAAAATCATTCATACTAATGGCACGGTCGTGCTCCAGAGGCCAAATACCTACAGAGATATTATACCTACCTGGAAAGACTTCAAATCAAAGAGAACAATATAGGATAGGAGGGGCAGGCAGTCATGCAAACCACAGTTATCACTTGCCAGTGTGTAGCAAATGAAAGCCCAGGCGTCTTTTTTTTTCATTGGGTTTATTTTGGTCTAAAAGCATGTTAGAAAGAAGGGGAAAGTCTTAGAGTGATAAAACAGGGGCTTTACTGAATTCTCCCACTACTAATTGCCACTTTCAACAGGAATATGTGCTAAAAACACATGGCGTGTCTCAACTTTATGCTGGAATTCAGCTGCGACAATTGCAAGCCAGTATATTATGACTGTTAAACAGGGCCTTCACCTTCCCATCTTGGAAGCTGTTATCTTTGATAAGTTGAAGCCACACGATACCAGCGGCAATGGCATTACCACTGAGACCCATTTAGAGAGAAAATACCATGTATTTTCTTTCTCTGTCTGTCTCTCCCTGATGGCTTCTGTCCATCACGGTTCACTAGAAGTTCTTCATCCCCGAAACCTGCCTCCCTCAGCTGCCAGGCAGCCCCCAGCCAGCATGGCAATTAGCCAGATGTCAGCAGTCCTATTATCTCCATTCCTCACTTCTACATTATTTAGGCGCTGCACGATAAGAGAGAATTACAGCAGAGGATCCCACCAGGACTCCACTTTAGAAACCAGCGTGGAGCGTAACAGAAGGAGAGAAGGGAGACCAAAATGATGCAAAAGTCGCTAAACACTGTCTCCTTTCCTCTCATCATCCAAGTCCTCCTTCTTTAATTTCTCCTTGGGAAGAAGAGCAGGTTGGGGAGATTGTAAAAGCATAATGGAGAGTTATTTGGAGAGTCACACTCATTAGCAGCTCTGCATACATCTCTCTGTTCTTTTCCAGCAATACGGGTGAAGGAGAAGAACCTGGAGTCATAGAACCATAGAATGGTTAGGAGGGACCTCAAAGCCCATCCAGTTGCATCCCCCAGCCTGTTGCCAGAGCGGAGGTGCTCCAGCCCTCAGATCATCTTTGTAGCCTCCTCTAGACAGGCTCCACAACTAAGTCTCCTTCTTATATTGGGGAATCCAGAACTGGACACAGGGCTCCAGGTGAGTTCTCACCTGAGTGGAACAGAGGGGCAGAATCCCCTCCCTCACCCTGCTGGTCACGCTGCTTTGGATGCAGCCCAGGACACAGCTGGCCTTCTGGACTGTGAGCACACATTTCCAGCTAACGTTGAGCCAGCAGTGGCCCAGGTGGCCAAGATGGCCAATGGCATCCTGGCTTGGATCAGAAATGGTGTGACCAGCAGGTCCAGAGAGGTTATTCTCCCTCTGTACACAGCACTGGTGAGACCGCTCCTGGAATCTTGTGCTCAGTTCTGGGCCCCTCAGCACAAGAANGGGGTGGACCTTAGGAAAAAAATTTTCACAGAAATGGTCATTGGGCAGTGGCAGAGGCTGCCCAGGGAGGGGATGGAGTCACCTTCCCTGGAGCTACTTAAGGGATGGGTGGATGAGGTGCTGAGGGACATGGTTTAGTGTTTGATAGGAATGGTTGATTTGGTGTGTCTCTTCCAAAGTGGTTATTCTTTGATTCTGTGATTCTATGATCAAGCTTCTCAAACACTCCAAGTCTTTCTCCTCAGGGCTGCTTCCAATCACGTCATCCCCCATTCTTTATAGAAATCATGTATTGCCCCAACCCAGGTCTAGGACCTTGCCCTTTTTGAACCTCATGAAATTCACACAGCCCCACTTCTCCAGCTTGTCCAGGTCCCTCTGGGTAACATCTCACCCTTCTGTTGTGACAATTGCACTGCTCAGCTTGGTGTCATTTGTAAACTTGCTGAGGCTACACTCAATCTCATTGTCTATATCATTGATGAAGTTATTAAGCAGCAGTGGATAATCTGATAACATCAGATGATGGGAGGGCAGTAGGCTGTGCAGAGGCACAGAGTCACACATCAAATGGAAAATGCACTCAGTAGTTTATATCTGTTTTCATACTACATAATATCATATACAGATTTGGAGTTCAAAACATGAAGGGTTATCACTTTCCGTTTCTGATAGTTTGTTTTATAGAACATATTGTCTTACCTATTCTGGGTTAGGAGCAAAATCACATACTAAATCCAAAGGAAAACTTTCCTCATTTGTCTACATCTGGTGACAGTTTTCCTCTGTATATAGAACAGCAGGTAAGCATGCTAGTTAATATTTCTGGGTCATGATTGGGTCATCAATTAATCAGTACTTCAGATGTCCAAAGAGGAAATTAATCAGTGGTGTGAGAAAAAGATAGACTGTGGATGGAAAGTAAATATGACAGCAGCACTCTGTAAATACTTAAGACTATGATTAATACACCAGAAGGATGGGATGTCATCCAGAGGGACCTGGACAAGCTGGAAAGGTGGGGTGTGAGAAATTGATGAGGTTCAACAAGGCCAAGGGCAAGGTCCTGCACCTGGGTCCTGGAAATCCCTGGTTTCAATACAAAAGGGGGGATGATGTGATTGAGAGCAGCTCTGAGGAGAAGGACTTGGGGTACTGGGGGATGAGAAGCTCAATATGAGCCAGCAACATGCACTCACAGCCCAGAAACCAACCATGTCCTGGGCTGCATCCAAAGCAGCGTGGCCAGCAGGGTGAGGGTGGTGATTCTGCTTCTCTATTCATCTTTTGTGAGACCTCATCTGAAGTATTGTGTCCAGTTCTGGAATCCTCAATGTAAGAAGGAGGTGGAGCTGTTGGAATGGGTCCAGAGGAGGCTACAAAGGTCTTGTGAGGGCTGGAGCACCTTCCCTGTGAGGCCCAGCTGAAAGAGTTGGTGTTGTTCAGCCTGCAGAAGAGAAGGCTCTGGGGAGACCTTACAGCAGTATTCCAGTACTTGAAGAGGTTCCAGGAGTGCTGGAGAGGGACCTTTTCCAAGGGCATGAACTGACAGAACTAGGGGAATGTCTTTAAATTACAGAGACAAAGTCTTTTTTTCTTACCAGACACCTTAAATGCCACCAACAGCTTAAAATGAGGATACCTTCTTCCACCTCACATATCCTGCTGGAGGATCCAAGGACTCAAGAAATGCAGGAATAATAATAATAACAACAACAACAATACTAATAACAATAATAATTATTATTATAATCATTACCATTACAATAATAATAATTATTGTTAACACTCTCAGGCAGATAAAGAAATCAAGGAAAGAGAGAAATTAAGTGGTTCATTTCCAGAAGCAAGCTATGATACTGGAGCCCCTTGCAGTACTGGAAGCTGCTTTCAGGTCTTTCCAGAGCCTTCTCTTCTCCAGGCTGAACTACCCCAACTCTCTCAGCCTATCCTCAGAGCAGAGGGGCTTCAGGTCTTAGATCATTTTTGTGGCCTTCTCAGGACTCTCTCCAAGATATCCATGTCCTTCCTCATGCAAAGACATGAAGACCTGTGCTGGGACATTATTTTTTTTTCTTGCCTGTATTTCCATGTTCTTGTACTCAATTTTTAGCCTCTCTGTTGCTCACCATCACAAAATAACACTTAATCATCACTTAAGAAAACACTGAGGGAATAGATACAGCATCTCCTGTGTTGGCTTGCTCTATTGTGTCCCTAATATCATCTGCCATTTACTGTGTTAATTGTTTCAGTATCACACAGACCAACCACGCATTCTGCCTTCCAACCGGCTGCCTGTGCTACAGACAGCACCGTATTTGCAAACACTCACCAAACATACATCGCTGTGTTTTGAAAATTCAAAAAAGTGACGGGCAAATAACATGCATTTCTCGTCTTTCTGCTTACCAGATTTTGACACATTTGATGCGAGTAATTAGCTGAACCTGATTGGCTTGCGTTATGAAGGGAGACAGCTGAACCACAATCAGAAACATTAAACAAGTCAGTTGCTTCTCAACACATCCGAACTATGGACATCTTCAGTTTTTACTGGCTGTGACAAGTGGGCAGCACAGTGCAGGGGTGGGAAAGGGACAGGCACAGAGACTCAGACAGTCATGAGCTTATTACAATCTCAGTCACATGCAAAGCACAGAATCATGGAACAATATGGGTTGGGAGGGACCTCAAAACCCATCCAGTTCCACTCCTGCCATGGGCAGGGACACCTCCCGCTGGATCAGGAGCTCCAAGCCTCATCCAGTCTGGCCTTGAACCCCTCCAGGGATGGGGTAGTCACCACCGCTCTGGGCAACCTGGGCCAGGGCCTCCCCACTCTTATAGTGAAGAAATTCTTCCTTATCTCAAGACTAAATCTGCCTCTCTCCAGTTTACACCCATTGCCCCTCATCCTATCACTACAAGCCTTTGTAAGAAGTCCCTCCCCAGCTTTCCTGAAGCCCCTTTCAGCACTGGAAGGCTTTATAATGTCTCCATGGAGCCTTCTCTTCTCCAGGCCGGAAAATTGCAACTCTGTTAGCCTGTCCTTGCTGGAAGCTGCTCCAACACTCAGATCATCTTTGTGGCCTCCTCTGGTCTTGCTCCAACATATCTATGACCTTCCTGTGATGAGGACTCTAGGGACTAAATGCTAAAGACTTCATAAAATTTCTATATCCCTTGATTACATCATCTGACATTATAGAGTCGTGGAGTTACAGACCACTGAATAAAAGCAAATGGACCCTTTAGTCCAAGGCATCTAACCATTAGCTTTATTAAGTTAAACACAAAAGTTTCATAGAATCACTTGGTTGGAAAAGATCTTTGCGGTCATCAAGCCCAACTCTACCCATCCACTACAAAATCATATGCCTAAGCACCTCATCTACCTGTTTTTTAAACCCCTCCAGGGACAGGGGCTCCATCACCTCTCTGGGCAGCCTCTGTCAGTGTCTGAGAAGCCTTTCTGTGAAGAAACTTTTCCTAATGTCCAGTCTGAATGTCCCCTGGAATCAGTCCCATAATGCATAGATTTATGTACTCATGACAGCCCTTAAAAACTCAAGTGATGCTCACAAGTGTGACAATGAAAAACCATCCTGTGGACCAACTTTGCCTACCAGCAAATTCATTTCCCATGCTGCAGGCACAGAGCCAGCAGCCCACAGAATGCTGAAAATAATGGCACTTCGTACAAAATTCCCTGAGGACCTACGAACTTCTGCTCAGTGGGACAGGTCGTGCTCCAGTCTGCGGAGGCACCAAATTGAGGAGCCACGGCAGAACCTGCAGATGGAAAATCTGTCCTGCTATCCAAAATCCAGCTGCCAGCACAGCTCCACAGTACATCTGGCGACCTACCCTCAATCAATACGAACCATTATGAGACTGGATTTTAAATGCAATTATCTAAAATATCAATGATTCACATACAACAACTGTCACTTCAGATTACCTACACATTTCATCGTCAGTGATTGTTCTTGAATATTTCATTGAAATGCAGAGGGTGAGGAAGGGACATGAAGTTGCAGCAATGGCGAGAGAGAGAGAGCGGGAAGAAATGACAAATTAGCACAGCCATTAATTGTGGCAGCATCAACAAGCTGCACCAAGGTTTCTTCACAATGACACATTTTTAAAGAGTAAAGATCACTGTGGTCTAATTTGCTGATTCCCTCATGAAAATGCCTGCTGAAAAGCATCTATCAGGGTGACAAACACAATTAATCCTGCCCTGTGCAGCCACTCAATGGACCAATCAAACTGTGGTTAAGTAGAGGTTGCCCTGAGCACTGGGGGTGGTGTGAGGAGAAACACGGATATGGGGGCAGAAAGAACCTCAGCAGGGAATGGGGAGGAGCAGCAGACCTCAAGCATCCCTGAATGATCCAACCTGTCTGTATCCCTCTGGAAAGCCTTCCAGCCTTCAAGTAGTTCAACACTTCCAGATGATTTGGACTCATCTGCAAACCAACTGAGGGAGCACTTGATCCTCTCATCCAGAGCATGGATAAAGATATTTAACAAGACTGGCCCAACACTAAGCCCACCACCACAGACCCACCATCCCTTACAGGTTCTCCTTTGGTAACAGTGCTGTCTAGCCCAAACCTTTGTCAACCTGTACCTGTGCTCTTCTGGTTCTCCCACTCTCATCTTTTTCCTTATATTTCAATCTATCTTGTCAGTTTGGTACCATTTCTCCAAGCTGTCATTCCAGTATAAACTCTATACCCTTCCTTTCCAGGCTCTTCCCAGGCTGGTGACACCCACAGATTTGCTCATGGTACTTTCCATTGTACTTGCCTACTCATTTAGAAAATGAGAGCTGGGTTTTACTCCAGGCTTTGTCACTAGCAATGCCTCTGGGCAAGTCTCTTACACTGTTTCCCTGCTCTGTAGGGGGAAAAAGAAGCTCATCAGCGTGCAGATACTGAGACACTGTGGTGTGAGATAGCAGCAGCAGAACTCAAGTCCTCTTTTTGTTTCATTTCATACCTTCACCCTCATTTCTATGGGTTTTATATACCCCTGACTGGGCTGCAGCAACTCATTTATTCTGAGATAAATGACAAGCCCTGCTATACCTTGGCATAAATCTTTAAAGCCTTAGACAGCAGAGTAAGACTATGTATACTTCTTATCCTACACAGTATCTCTGTCAATGGTTTATTTAGGGCAAGTCTTTTATTAACATTATTATTATTATTCCCCCAGAAAGGTCTTATTTGTCATAAGAAAGAAGTTTCCTAAGATCAGCTGAAAACCTAATGAGCACACACTGTGACATTAATTGGGACGCTATTACCTGTTTTGCTATAAACACTGATAATATAATACACCCCCCGATCTTTCACTTACAGACAATGTTATTCACATTAATCATTTAATAATTATTGCACAGACATTACAATCTTCTCACAGGATCTAATCTTGAAGCTTTTATTCAGCCAGCACTTATTCATTGGAGATTTTTCAGCACAATAGGTGAAAATGCCTTTAGTGATCACAAACCACATCATGGGAAGGGACTGCTTAGGTGTCATAGAATCGTAATTTGCTGGGAAAAGATTTTTGAGATCAAGTCCAACTGTAGCTGTCCACTAATAAACCAGATCCCTGAGCACCTTGTCTATACGTCTTTTAAACCCCTCCAGGGATGGGGACTCCAACACCTCCTTGGGCAGTCTCTGCCAGGGCCCGAGAACACTTTTGGGGAAGAAATTTTAACTAATGTCCAATCTGAGCCTGCCCTAGTGTGACTTGAGGCCATTCCCACTTCTGCACTAACTTGATACGTGGGAGAAGAGACCAGCACCCACCTCATCACAACTTCCTTTCAGAGAGATCTAGACAGTGATGAGGTCTCTCCTCAGCCTCCTCTTCTCCAGGCTAAACAAACTCAGTCCCCTCAGCTGCTCCTCATCAGGCCTGTTCTCCAGCCCCTTCCCCAGCTTCATTGCTCTTCTCTGGACTCACTCCAGAGCCTCAACATCCTTCTTGTGGTGAGGGGCCCAGAACTGAACACAGAATTCGAGGAGCGGTCTCACCAGTGCTGACTACAGAGGGAGAATAACCTCCCTGAACCTGCTGGTAACGCCATTTCTGATCCAAGCCAGGATGCCATTAGCCTTCTTGGCCACCTGGGCCACTACTGGCTCATGGTCAGTCATTGTCAACCAACACCACCAGGTCCTTCTTCTCCAGGCAGCTTTCTAGCCAGTCTTCCCCAAGCCTGGAGCTGCACAGAGTTGCTGTGTCCCAAGTGCCTTGTTGAACCTCATCCTGTTGTTCTCAGCCCATGGATCTGACCTGTCCAGGTCCCTCTCCACGTCCTCCTTGTCCTCAAGCCAATCGACACTTCCTCTCAGCTTTGTGTCATCCACAAACTGACTGAGGGAGTGCTCAGTCCCTTCATCCAGATCATGGATAAAGACCTTGAATAGAACTGGACCCACCACTGAGCCCTGGGGACACCATTTGGAACTGGCCTTCGACTGGATTTGATTCCATCCCCCAACACTCTCTGGGCCCAACCATCCAGCCAGTTCTTTACTGAGCAGAGGGTTTGTGTGTCCAGGACAGTGGCAGATGGTTCCTCAATCAGAATGCTGTGAGAAATGGTGCCAAAAGTTCATAAGGAAAGAAGCAGAAAAACAAGAAACATTAAGACGAGGCATTTTAAACTGCACAATGTCCTTTCAAAATCAATGTTATTTATCCAATCTTAATTCCATAAAATAAAAGCAGACAGCTTATTAACATGGAAAAACTATGACTATTGGCCTAGCACTCATCCCTTGGGAGTTCTGGACTGCAAGATCAGGAAAATCAGGCAAGATGCTACCAGTATGAATATATATAATTTTTACAGGAACTCTGAGGTGCAGACATGAACATGGTCAGTGCAGGGGGCCCCTAGGCCTCAGCGTACCCTACCTGCCTGTGAAATTCGCACATTTCTGTAAATGGCCTCTTTAACAGGCTGGCATATGCGTTATCAAGTTACCTACAGTGTCACAGCTGTTTCACAGCTTCTTTTTTTGTTGTTGTTGATATCTTTTTCCCCTTTCTTCAAAGTGAGAAACAGTTGGACATCATTCCTGATATTCAGGCCAATTTGCAGAACAGAACAGAGCTCTTTAGATTCCCTAAAACAATGTCTCTCAGGTCCACCCCCCTATCTTCTCTGCCTTACATCTCACTATATTTTGAAGATTCCATTCTACAGAGTAGGAAGCTCCAGCATCCTCAGATCAGCAAACCTCCTTGGAATGGAAAGACAATTAGGGACTGAAGACAATTCACCCCTACTCCTCTCTGGTGAGATCTCACCCACAGCTCTGCATTCAGTTCTGGAGCCCTCAACACAGGGATCTGAGGGCTGGAGCACCTCCTGTATCAGGACAGGCTGAGAGAGCTGGGGTTGTTCAGCCTGGAGAAGAGAAGAGAAGGCTCCAGGGAGACCTTAGAGCAGCTTCCAGTGCTGAAAGGGGCTCTAGCAAAGCCAGGGAGGGGTTCTTTACCAGGGAGTGCAGGGATAGGACAAGGGGGAATGGACTGAAGCTGCAAAAGGGGAGACTGAGATGAGATCTGATGAAGAAATATTTTGCTGACCCAGGTTTCCCAGAGCAGTGGTGGCTGCCCCATCCCTCGAGGGGTTCAAGGCCAGGTTGGATGGGGCTTGGAGCCCCTAATCCAGTGGGAGGTGTCCCTGCCCATGGCAGGGGGTGGATATGGATGGGTTTTAAGGTCCCTTCCAACCCAAACCATTCTGTGATTCTGTGATTCACAGGAATGTGCCCAAAGAACCAAGGACCAAAGAAGCAGCATATTCTGGAGGCTCAGGCTGTCCCAAAGTTGCTGAGGAATTTAGCTGCTGTAGAAATACACAACACCCCAAAATAAAAGCACATCTAAAGGTTTCTTGAGATGTCACCTTTGCAGCTGATAATTCTTGTCCCCACTGCCACTGGTGTCATTATGTCTTCACCACAGCACAGTGTCACCCAGGAGTGCAGAGCGCTCAGGCACTGAGGGTTGAGGAGAGCTTGGATCAACAACTACCGCTTGGTAAACCCAGCAATCATCACTCTGACAAAGAAGGAACAAGGAGAAACTCCTGCAGCAGCAGAATAGCCCATAATTGCCTATAATTACCTATGTGTGCACATATGGTATGTTTAAGCCTGATGCAGCCCACTCAAAAGCAGCTCCAGTGCTCATCCAAGGTAGCGAATCTCTTTCCCCTAGGTCAATGAGCAAAACAGAAATGACTAATATAGGACTGCAAAAGCCTACTGTCGTATCTTGAGTGTATAATGTAGCTTCACTAATGGAATAGGGCTGGAGAGGAAAAACTCTGTGCTTTCTGTAACGTGCCAAACGCCGTTGCTCAGGAACAGCTGATTACTACTTTTTGACTTCTTTGTGGTAGGGTGGCTCAGCAGAAGAGAAGTTCAGGAAGTGGACTACAGGTCTGCCAGCAACTCATGTGTACTCAAATGCCCCAGATCCCCTACAGAAAAGGATCAGTCCTAGTTTTATGGAATTAAATTAATACCATGCTCAGAAGCCTCTACCCAGCCTTTATATCAAGATAATTCCCTCTGCATCATACTCTCTGCACTATTTCTGACAAAATAACAATCTTACAGAAGGGTCACTGGGCCCTGGCAAAGGCTGCCCAGGGAGGGGGTTGAGTCACCTTCCCTGGAGGGGTTTAAGGGACGGGTGGATGAGGTGCTGAGGGACATGGTTTAGTGTTTGACAGGAATGGTTGGACTCGATGATCCGGTGGGTCTATTCCAAACTGGTGATTCAATGATTCTATGATTCATGGAATCATGGCATAATTAAGACTGGAAAAGACTTCTAAGATCATCCAGTCAAACCATCAGCCCAACACCACTGTGCCTGCTAAACCATATTCCAAAGTATCATATCTACATGTTATTTGAAAACCTCCAGGGATGAAGACTGTACCACCCTCTGTCAGGGCTTCACTATGGTTTCAGTAAAGAACTTTTTCTAATATCCAACCTAAACCTCCACTGGCACAACTTGAGGACTTATCCTCTCATCTGCTCTCCCTTATAACCTCACAGAAGAGACCAACACCCACCTCACCACAACCTACTTTCACACAGTTGTAGAGAGCAATGTCACCCCTCAGCCTCATCTTCTCCAGGCTAAACAGCCACAGTTACCTTAGCTGCTTCTTTTACCACTTATTCTCCAGCCCCTTTTCCAGCTCTGTTCCCCTTCTCTGGACACACTCCAGACCCTCAATGTATTTCCTGATGTGAGGAGCCCAAAACTGAACCCAGGATATGAGATGCAGCCTCACCAGCACTGAATACAGGGGTACAATCCCTTCCCTGCTCCTGCTGGCCACACCATGTCTGACCCAAGCTAGGATGCTGCTGGCCTTCTTGGCCACCTGGGCCACTGCTGGCTCCTGTTCAGCCAGCCCCTGTATCTTCCTGAGATACCTTTTCCACTGCTGCTGCGCACATGCTATGCCTCCCAGCTATTTTCCCTCTCTCTGTGACTGAAAGAAGGAGAAACGGTTGATGAATCCACTGTTGGCATGTTGAGAAATTCGCTAGTCTATCTGTAACGGCAGGCATCAGAGGCAACTGGAGAGACGCTGGCAGAGTGTCAGAGAGGAATATCATGAGTGTGTACAAGTGGAAACAGCATTCAAATCCAGATAGATTGATGCAGTCACTGTTGCATAGAAAACAGACTGGGATCTTGCAACTCTCATTTAATTTAGTATCCTTCAAAAACTAGAAGTTGCCAGCTTGTCAGGCAAGCAAGTATTTGACAGCACTACCTAGTTATAAAGCAATACGTAGTCTCCTGGACCTACATGAATCAGCCCTGGAGAAATTCAGCTGCAAAGAGCAGATAAAGGTGGAAGAATTCCCGCCTGTCTCTGGCGCTTTCATACCTGGATCGTCTCTATCCGACAGATACTGATTCCAGGCACTGGGAATCCTCTATCCCTGCTTAGAAATGATAATGTGGGAAAGGATTTACATAAATGACAGCTTTTCAATAACAGAGAGTTGAACTCCCACAGAAAGGCACCACACGACGGGCATGTTACCTGTCGGCGCCAGAAAGAGATCTGAATTAAGGACGAAGCTCATCGATGCCCCAGTAACCAACAAAGAGCAGCCCACAAAAATTAATTTTATTCTACTCATTTCAAAGGAAGTGACAATAAAATAATGATTCATTTAATTGTCTGACACCCAGTCACAAAACGAATCCATTGTGTGAAACTGTGAAGGCCAAAGGGATGAACTCGGCTGCTGGAGACATCACGGAAGGCTGTCACTAAAGTGACAAGGCTGTATGTGTTTGCAAGCAAAACAGAGAAAGAAAGATGCTTCCAGGTAGACAGCAATCTCCCTAGGGCCTGGTTAATCACAAAATCATAGAATCATAGAATGGTTTGGGTTGGAAGGGATCTTAAAGATCATCCAGTTAAACCCTCGTGCCCTGGGCAGGGACACCTTCCGCTGGATCAAAGCCCCATCCAACCTGGTCTTGAACCTCTCCAGGGATGGGGCAGCCACCACTGCTCTGGGCAACCTGGACCAGGGTCTCACCACCCTCATTGTGAAGAATTTCTTCCTAATGTCTGATCTAAATATTCCTCCTTCCAATTAAAGGCTATTCCCCTTCATCCTGTCACTGTTGGCCCTTGGAAAAAGTCTCCATCCAGCTTTCCTGGAGCCCCAAGTGGAGTTCCTGAACAACCCCAACTCTCTCATCCTATCCTCATAGCAGAGTTGCTTCAGCCCTTGGATCATCTCCATGGCCTCCTCTGGACCCATTCCAACAGTACCATCTCCTTCTTGCGTCAGGGACTGCAGAGGTGGACACATGCTGGGGTCTCACCAGAGCAGAGTAGACAAGAAGAATCTCCTCCCTCATCCTGCTGGTCCAACTTTTGATGCAGCCCAGGACGCAGTTGACTTTCTGGGTTATGAACGCATGTTGCCGGGTCATGTTGAACTTCTCATCAATGAGGGCCCCCAAGCCCATCTCCCCATCCAACTCTCCCACAGTCCTGCACAGAAAATACAGTCCCAAATGTTCAAAAACCTTTCTTTCAAGTGCTTCTCAATGAGAAAGTGCTCGAGTCACCATCCCTTTAGAGATTTATGTAGTACTTAGGGACATAGTTTAGCTGTGGACTTTACAGTGTTAGGTTTATGATTGGATTCCATGATCCAGGTATTTTCTGAACTAGACAATCCTGTGACGCTGTGATTCTTGCAATTGGTTTCCAATGGATTTACCGTTGCTTCTTCTGACACTCTTTTGTATTTTGGGTTTCTCTAGTATGACACTTAAAAGAGATCTCAGAAAATGCTGGTCTGCACTTCCCCATCATTTATTTGTCACTTGCTCAGGCATAAAACTGTAGCAGTTCCATCTGGCCATGCAGTTGCATTCTGTTCATGAGCTTATAGGCAATCTGAAGAGTCTGAAGGTGCTTTAGTTTCATAGTATTAAGAAAATTTAAATGAATATTTTCCCTGGCAAAAATCCATTATTGTATCATGCATGACATCTGTAAAACCATTTTCTTTTCTTTTACTTTACTTTAAGCCTTAAGGGCCAGCACCTCCTTCATGAAATGATAAATCCTATAAATTAAATAGGAAGAAGCAAATTTCTATGTAACAAATCACATCCTAATTTGCTAATCCATTACTACCTAGTCAGAGACTCTCTGTTCCAAGCCTTCATTTGTAATTCATGAATATTTCACATGCATCCATGCATTACCAGAGGAACGCTGCACGGCATTGTTTGCAGACGTTTTACAGGCATCAACTGTGCATGTAGGATGGAGAAAATAAAAGGTGTATTGTCATTCTGCTGAGTTGGTGAAAGGAAACCAGAACACTTGCTCTCTGTCACCTGCAATGATACACCTCAGCATGGAGAGACAGGAAAAATAATGACAATTATGTTAGCGTTATACTGTCACTATATACATGGCACACATTGCATGTGGAAAACCTTCTTACTGAAGCGTAGCAGTCATCACTGGTAAAGTGAGCAGGTGTTTGTAGGGATCTCCCATCACAAAAAACATTCCCTTGTCAAAGAAAAAGTGTTCCCTGTAATACCTTCCCCATTTCTTTGTTTAGATTACTTTTCAGTATTTTTTTAATCTGGATGAGGGGAGATTGAGAGTAGATCTTAGGAAGAAATGTTTTCCTGTAAAGGTGGAGGGGCACTGGCCCAGGTTGCACAGAGCAGTGGTGACTGCCCCATCCCTGGAGGTGTTCCAGGCCAAGTTGGATGGGGTTTGAAGCCCCTGATCCAGTGGGAGGTATCCCTGCCCATGGAACTGGACGGGCTTTAATGTACTTTCCAACCCAAACCATTCATTCATTCATTCCTTGATTCAATATCACAGAATCATAGACTGGTTTGTGTTGGAAGGGAACTTAAAAATCATCTAGTTCCAAATATAATAAGCAACAAAGCCATCTACCACTTCCTTAGGTGAGCTGACATGAAAGCATTGAGAGGAAAGTCTGGCTACCAGGCTGCAGTCATACTGCAATGCTTTTCACTTCAAGTGAAAATTACAATATAGGAATTTAATATCAGCTCTGCAGGTGTGGTAAAACCCATCTTGGGCAGCAGTCTATCTCCAACAGTTGATGGTGCTTGACAGTTCAGAAGGAACAAGGGGAAAGCAACCCCACAGCAAGCAAATTACAGCATAACCTGCTGATGAGTGTCCCAGAGAGACTGGCAAAGCGTTCACATACATCACTACCCCCGCAAGGCAAAATGCTTCTTCACTATAAGAATCCCCAAGTTACATCCACAGCAAAGCTGCCCCTTGCCTAGAAATCCGGGACTCCTCTTGGAAGTTCCATGCACTTTTTCTCTTTCTGTACCCTCCAAGATTGTCTTGCTGCTCTTTTTGATGTGGAAAAGCAATCTGAGCAGTCCTGTACTTGGGAATGACCCTGCAATACTCAGCCAGATTGCATCAGGGCAACTGAGAAAACACCACACAGACGCTGAACAGATTTTGTATTCCCAGGCAGTTGCCATCAAACATGAGTTAGGACAGGGATGCAAGTTCTGTCTCTGAAAATGGTCCCTGAACAACACAGACCAAACAACACAATTCATCTCAAAGTCCAACCAACTCTTGTTTTTGAGAGTGAGTGGATTATTCTGGATTTGAAATCCTGCGCGCACACACACATGTCCACTCCTGAGCATCCCCACCAGCTCTTGTCTCTTCTGATACTCAGCATGAATCCTTCATCCCTGGAGGTGTCCAGGCCAGGTTGGATGGGCCTTGGGCAGCCTGGGAGGTGTCCCTGCCCATGGCAGGGGAGTTGCAACTAGATGATCTTTAAGGTCCTTTCCAACTCAAACTATTCTATGATAATATGATAATTCCTGGAGGTGTTCAAAAAACTCGTAGAGCTAACACTTTGGTATATGATTTAGTAGGCAGAGTGGTGGTGTGTTGATGGTTGGACTTGATGAGCTCAGAATTCTTTTCCAACCTTAACGATTCTCTGATTAAGCTTGTGAGACCTTTATTATTGTCTTCAGAGGCAGCAGAGAGCATAATTATGTTCTGGCCAGTTCTTGGAACCAGCTTCTATCCTCCAGCTCTACTCAACTACTCCCTCTGATTTATCTCAACCTGCAAACAATTGCAGACTGGGCTTGGAGAGAAGACATTTTCATCATGAAGCTGACGTGCACGACCTTAAGGAAAGTCTTTATAGTGAGCCAGTTGTAAGTAAATATTGGAATTTAAACTGATGAGAAACAGATCGGGTGTTGCCTGTCAGAGCCCCAAAGGCCACATAATAAATGACTAGGTAACAGCAGCGCTGGCTCATTGAAATGCAGACGTTATGCGCTGAGATTTCATATGCACGGCTTACTCTCCATTGCCTCCTTAACAGATGTCAATGAATCAGATATACATGTTCAGTGAAATGAAGTGCAAATACCACTGCAAAATCAGGGGGAGGCAGGAAAGGAGGCTCAGCCCTGCACATCCCTCCATGCCTCCCATCCCCACGGAGCCTGCTGCCCTGTTCCAGCAGGAGATGAACAAGTGCAACATCAAGCCACACACCCCAGAGCTTATCCAGTTTTGAGTTTCATATAAACACATCAAGAGGTAATCTGAAATCAGTCTGCCACACAGTTGAAAGTGGAGAACACCTTATACCTACGCAATGCTGAGACTCAAATGCCCCAGGACTATTTCTGCCATGAAATCTTAAAGTATCAGGATACACTTTCTCACCAATGGATGCAGGAAATTGAATTATTCAGTGTTGAGACTAAAAATCAGTGCAGGGCTCCAGGTAAGCCTCTGTGCCACCACCAACGAGATGCTGAGCATGGGAGAGTATTCCCTGTGCTGAGCACCATGTGAACCAGGTATACACCAGCCAATTTTCTCCTTGCCCTGTCCCTCAACTCATTCTGTTTTTTCATGGCTTTCAATGCATTCCATGCATTGCACACCAGATGTTCATGAGGCAGATGAAGCGCTCAGGGATCTGATTAAGTAGTGGACAGGTATGGTTGGGCCTAAAGGTCTTTTCCAAGTCAGTAGTTCTATGATTCTATGATATCTCTTCATTGAAGCCAACAGAAAAGCATTAACTTACACCAGCAAAGAATCTGGCAGTAAGTTTGTTTTCCATTATGTGACTCGACTCCTGCTTGTGTTCAAACATCAAGACATTCTTTTCTGAAGCTGCTATGAAATGCCTTGCCTTATAGCTCATAAATGGTGCATCTTGAACTTAAATATTGCCTATATAATGGTTTAAAATCGTTTAACTTAACAAATAACATCTAGTTTTGCCATAATTAAAAGCAAATAGAGGCAAAAACACCTCCCTCTGTGTTTGATTTCAGCATTTGCACAGATTTTCTACATAGTCAGTTTCACAGTTCTTCCAAACATCACTCAGCAACTCTCTCTCCTGCATTCCTCCCTGCATCAAGAGGATTCCAGTCCTTCAAAACAGTAAGAAAACAGTATTGATTACCACTGAAAGCTGAAGGTTACTAAGTGAAAGAATTACAGAATTTCAGAATGGTTTGTGTTGGAAAGGACCTCAAAACCCATCTAGTTCCAACATGGACACCTCCCACCGATCAGGCTGCTCCAAGCCCCATCCAACATGGCCTTGAACACCTCCAGGGATGGGGCAGCCACAGCTTCCCTGGGCAACCGGGGACAGGGCAAATATTTCTCCCTAAGATCTCGTCTCTATTTCCTCTCTTTCAGCTGAAAACCATTGCCCTTCATCCTGTCCCTGCACTCCCTGAACAAGAGACCCTCCTCAGGTTTCCTGGAGCTCCTTTCAGCACTGGAAGCTGTTCTAAGGTCTCCCCAGAGCCTTCGCTTCTCCAGGTTGAACAACCTCAACTCTCTCAGCCTTTTCTTGTATGGGAGGTTCTCCAGTCCTCAGATCATCTCCTTGGCCTCCTCTGGACTCTCTCCAACAGCTCCATGTCCTCCCTGTGCTGAGAACTCCAGAATTAAACACAGGGCTCTAGTGGGAGGTTCTCACCAAGCAGAGCAGAGAGGCAGATCCCCCCCCTCAGCTTCCTGGTTGCTGTTTCACAGACTGTAAACTCAAATAGAAATTAATTTCAAACCTATAAACAAGGATACTTGCATTGTAGAAGAAGCTGGCAACAGATGAGGACCAGAAGAGGTACCACTGGTGTTGGTTTCCACATCAAATACTTGCTGTTGCTGAGGACAAGTCTCCACTGGCCATAAGTAATTCTGTAGTGAACACACAGAAGTCTTGTAGGCAACCACAGATTAGATAGAGGTGGCTTTGGTCTCCGACAAAGCTGCTGCTTCATTTTGACAAGGCACAATCACCCACATGAGGATACCCCATCCCAGTGCTGCCCCTGACAAAGCCA
The DNA here is from genome assembly GCA_013389865.1 of Piaya cayana. Taxonomy (NCBI): domain Eukaryota; kingdom Metazoa; phylum Chordata; class Aves; order Cuculiformes; family Coccyzidae; genus Piaya; species Piaya cayana. The sequence continues at coordinate 46,831 of WAAB01019775.1, forward strand.
CAGAATGACCGTGTGACAATCCCAACTGGGGAAATCATCCTCATCACTCCAGACTTTCTTTTTGGCCTAGTCAGTTTCATTAATCCCTGAAATCAAAAGAAAAGTCCTGCTGCTTCTCAAAAAAAAAAAAAATCAAAAAAACCTTGTTGAGTTTGAAATCCTTGCCTTGAAAGTACAGTGTTTCTTAATGAGCTTTTACAGGACTGATACTCTGAGTCAGAGATTCACCAGGCACTTCAGCCATTTCACTCCCACTGCTTTTAAGTTATAAAATTGCTCTTATTGGTACATAAACTAAGAGCACCACCCAGGGAGGCATCTATGAAAGTATACAACTCTCCATAGTCACTATTACAGCCCCAAATTTACTGCTACCTCACGCAACACTGGTGTTTCACCACCTTTGTGGCCGTAAAATATTTTCACAGTGATTATGGAATCCAACAATGCACCATAAACCCCATCATTTAGGCTAAGGAAATCCATAAAACAACTTAAGTGATTAAGGTGTATTACTTGGAAAGGGGATGTCACCCACACTGGGTGGGTGAATCTCTGGTGCCAGGAACATCCCCAGATCTGTGGCTGCTGTTCAGAGTGAGGCACTTAAATGATGTGTGCCCTTCAACAATTGTGTTTTGAAGTTGTTCAGATTTGCACAGAAAAATGTCAAGGCTTGATTGTCCAGAGGGAATAAGAGCTGGAGCTTAACTGTTGTCCTCTCCCAGAGAAGGCAAGTCAAAGAAGTCCAAGGGCTTCTCCAGGAATTGTTTGTAAATTTTTACAAAATGCCAATTTAAGGTATGCTGTAAAAGCAGTCTGTAGCTGTGATGCCAGTGACAGTCTGTCCAGCCCTTAGAAGTCTGCAGAGATTTGGGGAACTGTGGCTCTTAACACTCTGAGATTTTGGGTGTTTAATATCTATTTTAGATATTGGCTCCTAAGCCCAACTTGAGGTGCTCATATCACAGTGTGAGGCACTTTAGGAGCCTCAGCCCAGCTCGTGGGATGCTCCAGGGCTCCTTGCATGGCCAACTGCTGCCCTGTGGCCTCAAGCTCCGCCAGGGGAGGTTTAGGCTGAACATTATGAAAAATTTTTCACAGAAAGGGTCATTGGGCAGTGGCAGATGCTGCCCAGGGAGGGAGCTGAGTCACCTTCCCTGGAGGGGTTTAAGGGACGGGTGGACGAGGTGCTAAGGGACATGGTTTAGTGTATGATGGGAATGGTTGGACTCAATGATCCGGTGGGTCCTTTCCAACCTGGTGATTCTATGATTCTATGATTCTGTGCTCCACAGGACGCCCCGGGGAATCTCAACTCCCTGTTGGCTCTGCCTGACAAGGTACAGCCTGCAGACAGAGACCACATCCTCTGAGAAGCCCTGGGAATCCATTCTGACTCCCAAACCGGGAGGTTTCCGATTCTCATAGAGGGTCTGGAGCTCACCTGCATGAGGTGCTTTCTTAAACCAGCGTCTAATGGGGACAGAGTGCAAGCAACAATCAGGTGGCCTCAGGCAAAACAGGCATAATTTCAATATGTGCTCTTCTCCAGGGTTTCCCTGCTTATTTTGAAGCAAAGAAAAGTATTATTCGCAGGGCCAGGAAATGTAGTCAGAGTCTGTTGTCAGGTCATGGGATGAATATAGGAACAGACCTCTACAACTCAAGACAACAGGACAAGAGGCAACAGCTTTAAACTGAAGACGTGAGGTTCAGATTAGATATTAGGAGGAAATTTTTTATGCTGTCGGTAATGAAACAGTGGAGCAGGTTGCCCAGAGAGGAGGTAGATGCCTCATCTGTGGATGCTGTCAGGATCAGGTTGGTTGCTTCAAGCTCACTGCAGGGAGGTTGGACTCTATGACTGTCATAGTTGCTTCCAACCTAAACCACTCTGTGATTCTATGACTCGCTCAGTGTAGGAGAGCAGATGCCAGCCCATTCCTCCTCTGCCTCTGTGGGGAAAGACTTGCTTCTTAGCCCTGGTTGAAACTTTCCTGACAGGGACGCAAATGATGTTAAATCTTCAGGCAGATCATGAGGCTTACATTTCCTAATCCTATAAGGAGATATCCAGAATAATTTTGACATAGTTCAGGAGGTCCTAGTTCAAAGTCTTCAATGCACCTATTAAAGAATATTTAAGACTTACAAAGCCAAATGCACAGGAGTACATTCAGAAAATTCTACAAGTGCAGCTTTAATGGTTCCGGGTGATGTTCCCCACAGGCACTGAAACTCAGATAAACACCCTGTTGTGGCCAACAGGAACCTCTCTGCTTCGCCTTTTCTGCCTCCGGTACAATATAAGCAATATCATTTTTCAACCTCGTTAAAAGCTGCTGTTACATAAATTGCTGGATCTATTAGTATATCTTAATTATGGCATCTTGAGCTGCTATTAGCCTCTTGTGGGACAAAATTGTCATGATTTATACTATACTAACAATGATATTTTTACATTAGTAAGCAATTAAAGGACTAAACAGCACCCATGGGAAGTCTAGAAAATCTTGGAAGGACCACCATCATTTTGAGTTATATCCGGTCTAATTGTATTTACAGAAACCTTATGAAAGAATAATACCGTGTCAAAATATTTGCAGTGTTCAGAATGAATGTGTGTATAAAAAAGCAGCATTAATGGCTCGAATTTACAATAAAACAAAATCATAAAGGGGGAAAAAAATGGCCCCTGATAAGGTCATAGAGAGGAGAGAATTACAAGGCTTTAGATTTGTCAGCTTGGATTGTTAAAAAATGTGGGTCATTTTCAGGCAGGTCCTTGCTAGCGATGCGGAGATGACAGGTGTCATCATTATAGCCTCTATTTTTAATGTTATTACAGCAACAAAGTCTGTGCTGAATTAGCTGCCATGATGCTGTTGCTGCAGCGCACATTTGCTGGGACAGGCTGGAATCAAAGTTGGCATGTTTTTCCAGAAATGCACGGGGCACAGTGCAGAGGTGCCTTCCTCCTGCACGGGCTCCTGCTCCTCCCAGCAATGAGATGTAGAGAGATGAGGAAACAGATCAGGCTGACTTTGAGATGTTTCATGGAGTATTAGCAACAACAACAAAAAAGAGAATCATAGAATCATAGAATCATAGTGTCATAGAATCAAAATTGTTGGAAAAGACCTTTGAGATCATCAAGTCCAACTGTACCTACCAACTACTAAACAAGTTCCCTGAGCACTTCAACTGCTCCATCTTTTAAACCCCTCCAGGGATAGGGAATCCTCCACCACCCTATTTCAGTACCTAAGAACCCTTTCCATGAAGGATATTTCTCTAACACCCAATCTAAACTTCCCTGATGCAACTTGTGCCACTTCCTCTCATCCCCTCACTTGTTAATTGGGAGAGGAGACCAGAATGCACCTCACAAAAATCTCCTTTCAGGGAGCTGCACAGACTAATGAGGTCTCCCCTCAGCCTCCTCCAGGCTAAACACTTCCAGTTCCCTCAGCTTCAACCCATAACTGCTGGGCTCCAGCGCTTTCCCCTGCTCCTCTCCCTTCTCTGGATGCACTCCATCCCCTCAACATCCTTCTTGGAGTGAGGGGTCCAAAACAACTAGGATTTGAGGTGCAAAACTGATTGCCAGACTTGGATAGAGAAATGCAAGAATCCTTGACTGGTTGCAGAACTACAGAACTCTCTTCTGTCATTCAAACCCTGTGGAGGGGAAGGGACAACCATTAGAAATGCCAGGCAGTGGAATTTCATGTGTAATTAGCAGTCCAAAGATGTGCCAAGTATACATATTTAGGAGGCTGGGCTCTGTGCTTGTATTATCTACCTCCCAACAAATATGATTGAAAGAAGCTGCAATCTGCTACCTCAAGAAATTCTAAACCCCAGAGCATCTGGAAACATTTGAGGCTCTTTGCTAAAAAGCCAGTTTTTATACTCTATGAAGCAACCATCTCACTCTCTTGGGATCCTCAGTGGATCCGGTGCCCTCCTGCCATGGGAAACCTTTGCTCAGGTGCTCACTGGTGCAGAAATGAATCCATGAGCAACAGGTAAAACAAGATATGGATGTGGTGTTGCTTCTCTCCATCTGCCTGCCCTTTGTTCTCAGTCCTACAGCTCCCACAGAGCCCAGAAATTCCAACAGGGAGCAGCGAGCCAGACTGGAAAGGGCTGGGTGAGGCTACTTGCGGGGCAGTGAAAGAAGAAGGAGGAGGGTGAGTGTGTACCTGGACCCATTCCCCATGGAGGACATTCCCATTCACCACAAAACCCAGATGCCTTCCTGCACTGTCTGAGTGGACACAGAAATAATTTGCCACCCCATGTCTACAGAATCACTTTTGTTTCTTTTTTGTCATTTCATGTGAACTAAAACCTCACAAATTTGGCCCTGAGAGCCCAAATTCAATGAGTTCTTATTAAAAACTCTGGTGACTCACTGGGAGTACAGAATGTGACCCACTGCCTCACCTCCAAGCATCTTACCATCACAACCTGTGACTATCACCTGTTTGGAAAAAAAGATGACCTTTTACTTTCCTGGGGATTTCTGTACTCTTCTCAAAGATCCAGGATATCTTTTTATTATTATTCTGAAACAGAAATGTGCTCCTATATGAGGGGTTAACCGCGTTTTAAAGACACTCTGCTCATCTGTTCTGGTACATATGTAAAACAAGCCATTTTGACTCATGGTGGAAATGTCACACCTTGCATGAATTAGGAGGCTCACACCTTCACAGCAAGAACAAAATGGTGGCTCCATTGGGCACCTGTCCTGATAAACAAGATTTGTCCAGTTTCCTTTAAAGCATTTCATATCCTTAAGTAGAAATCACAGAATCACAGAATGGTTTGGGTAGGAAAGGACCTCAACACCCATCGTTTGGATTGGAAGGGACCTCAACACCCATTCAGTTCCACCTCCTGCCATGGGCAGGGACACCTCCCACTGGATCAGGGGCTCCAAGCCCCATCCAACCTGGAACTTCTCCAGAGACAGGGCAGCCACCTCTTCCCTGCGCAACCTGGGCCAGGGCCTCCCCACCTAGAGTAAGAGCAAGACCAAAAAAGAGAAAAGAGTGAAATCCCAGAGTAGAAGTAAAGACATTGATCACTGTTCAGTCTTTCCAATTAAATATCAAAATCTTAATTTTATCACTCTAGTGGCAGCTCAAGGAAAACCTGTGAAGCCAGTTAGACTTATTAAGCACACTTAATCTAAACAAGCTCCCGGTTCTCTGCAACTTGTACCCAATCTAGTAAAATATTCACTTCCTTGTGTTCCTCAAAATGATTAGTTTACCCAGGTTAGCTCATATATAAATGTCAATGTAGCTGGAATAGCTGTCCTTTCCTTTTTAGCCTCTGCTTTATCCTTTCATCCCTATCTCTGGCAGCACAGCGCAGTGTGACAGGGTTTCACTCACTCGCATTGCTGTAGCTCTTCTAATCAGTGGTCTGATGGTGTGCAAGAGTTCAGTGAATCAGAATTCTTTTTAATTAGTTTTTTGCTCCCTCCGCGATGGAGGTGCAACTCCAATGAAAAATAGGTTTTAATTATTGAAAGTTTCCTATTGAATTTAATTAAACTCATGTGGTTGGAACCCCACACCTCACTAAAAAATTAGAGCTATTGGTTTCCTAAATGAATTGCAGTAAATATCGCTGCTAAAAGGAAGTGCTTTCATGGAAGAAGCGATGACCCTCATAATTCAGTATGCAAATCACAGAAAAAAGCAATATCCACTTTCCTCATCCATCTTACATATCCTAAGAGGCATAACAATATTGTATCTAACTACCAATGTGTACGGCAAAAATAATGAGCTGAAACAGGTGAGGTTATAGCAGCTGCATCAAGAGGCTCACTAATAAAAAGGAAGGACTGAAAGATGTAAAAATTAATACCTCTGCTGTAGGAATGGAATATAGGGCATCAATAAATAATCCATAAAAATGACAAATGATTACTTGTGTTGGAAGGGGTTTCTGGCAGCTGAGTAAATCTACACTTAGGTTTGGTGGCAAGATCAACCAAGCTGTCTACGGGCAATGGTTTTTGGAGCCCTGCAATCCTGAGATGATGTATTTCTGCTGTATTTTGGTATCTTAATTCGTGACATGCATAATTTCCCAGTAGTACTGAAACTTCAAAAGACCCAGTTGGAACAGCTTTTCACAAAACAATATTTGCAACCAGACTGAATTTGTTTCTAAAAAACTTCCCTTTTTTTTTTTTTTTCTGGATACATGTTTAGTAGACAACCAAATGGCTGAACTGCATGAAGGAATAATGTCTTGTATAAAAGACTGAGGTTTCAAAGTACAAAACTATGAATCCAAAAGCCTGTGCATGCATAAAGATGAATGGGGAATGCAATTACTATTTTTGCAGTTTATATAGCTATTAAACCCAGACAAGTGGTCTGTGAAGTGGGTGAGAAACTGGCTGACAGGTCATACCTAGAGGGTGGGGATAAGTAGTTCTTTCTCAAATAGGCAACTAGACATGAGCAGTGTCCCCCACAATCAATACTGGGCCCAACACTGTTTAATATCCTCATAAATGACTTGACCTTATCACCATGTACCAGTACATAAAAGGTGTTTGCCAAGAGGGTGGAAATGTCCTGCAAGTTAAGGGTTAATGGGGATGATTGCTCCTGGGGAGATTCCAGTTGAATTCCAGAAGAAAATGTTTCCCCATAAGAAGAGTGAAACCTTGGAATCATCTCCCAGGGAAGTGGTGGATTCCTCTGCACTGGGCATTTTTAAGATTCAGCTTGACAGGGCGCTGGGCCATCCCATATAAATTATTGAGCACCTAAAAGGTTGGACCAGATGATGCCTGAGTTCCTTTCCCACCTGGCATTCTGTGATTCAATTTAAAATTCCTTTTTGAAATATTTTAAATGCTAGGAAATAATTAATACATTCAAGCATTTTTAAAGTGATGCTGAAAGAGCTGCAATACATAAATATACATCTACATGCACAGGGCATCTGTGCATATGATTTCCCAGCAAAATGGAGCACCTAACTGTTGGCTGCTTCTAAATATATCTCAGAGTAGCATATGCAATCATAACAAATGTATGTACAGACTACGTAGGTATCTGGCATATATTTTGCAAAGGAGGTGGCCAAAGTACAAGGACAGAAAAGACACTGCATCACCCTCGAAGAAGGGTGCACAGCCGGCGGCTGAAAATGAAAACCCAGCTCTGGCTTCTCCTGAGCAAAGCAAATGTTATGTGGCACCATCGAGAGACGACAGATATAGACAGACTCCCCCAGCAGCTTTATTTATTCAAACAGATTGAATATCCAGAGTGGAAAAAATGTTCTATGAAGTCTATCCTCTTTTGGTCCTTTTCCAGGCAATAAAAACAATACAAATAGCATGAACATAATCGAGTTGATTTCCCAGTCTATGAGACAATTCTCACCAGGCGCAAGGAAAATTGAGAGCACCAAATGGGCCCAGAGATCCAATCTAAACTCCGGTCCCACCGCAGCAAGAATGGTCTTGTTCCATCCAGGGAACAGAAGCTGGTTGTGCCACCATTAGAAATGTGGGGCTTTCATTAGAAAATGCATTTTATATGAGGCTGTGGGTGTATCGATATCAGACATGCTTGCTCAGGAAAGGAGGGAGGGATGGAGATTAAAAAGAAGAATTCAATTCATAAAAATCTGGTAATATAGAATCTTATCCAGGTTTACTTAAATCATGTCGGGTTTGGGGTTTTTTTTATGGATATGTACATACACACAATTGGGGTTGCACAGAGATACACCACAGATTTCAGTTCTGTAGGTTGAAATCACTGTTTGCGTCTGAATTATCTCCCTTTGGGGCTATTCTGGACTCACGTATAAAAGCATAAATCTGGGTAATTACTAACACAAGACAGCTAGACTTTGCTTATTTTAAATGAAAGACCTCTTCTTCTGAAGAAACATAGAATAATTAAGGCTGGGGAAAAAACCCTCTAAGCTCATCCAGTGCAACCATCAGCCCAAACCCACTCGGCCCAAACCCCAAGTGCCACGACCACATGCTTTTTGAACTCCTCCAGGGATGCTGACTCCATCAGCCCCCTAGGCAGCCTCTGCCAATGGAACATTGTCCTCAAGAAAAAAATATCATAGAATAATAGAATCATAGAATCACTGAATCATAGAATTACCAGGTTGGAAGAGACACACTGGATCATCGAGTCCAACCATTCCTATCATACACTAAGCCACGTCCCTCAGCACCTCATCCATCCGTCCCTTAAACCCCTCCAAGGAAGGTGACTCAACCCCCTCCCTGGGCAGCCTCTGCCACTGCCCAATGACCCTTTCTGTGAAATTTATTTTTCCTAATGTCAGCCTCCTCCTCTCCAGGCTAAACAACCCCAGCTCTCTCAGAGGTTCTTTTGTGAACCCATGTTTCTATAACCAGTGTTTTGAGAGAATGGAATTGTTATTCTTATCACAGCGAACAATTACCAAC
>WAAB01019775.1:55496-71525 GCA_013389865.1 Piaya cayana
TTTTGCAAAGGAGGTGGCCAAAGTACAAGGACAGAAAAGACACTGCATCACCCTCGAAGAAGGGTGCACAGCCGGCGGCTGAAAATGAAAACCCAGCTCTGGCTTCTCCTGAGCAAAGCAAATGTTATGTGGCACCATCGAGAGACGACAGATATAGACAGACTCCCCCAGCAGCTTTATTTATTCAAACAGATTGAATATCCAGAGTGGAAAAAATGTTCTATGAAGTCTATCCTCTTTTGGTCCTTTTCCAGGCAATAAAAACAATACAAATAGCATGAACATAATCGAGTTGATTTCCCAGTCTATGAGACAATTCTCACCAGGCGCAAGGAAAATTGAGAGCACCAAATGGGCCCAGAGATCCAATCTAAACTCCGGTCCCACCGCAGCAAGAATGGTCTTGTTCCATCCAGGGAACAGAAGCTGGTTGTGCCACCATTAGAAATGTGGGGCTTTCATTAGAAAATGCATTTTATATGAGGCTGTGGGTGTATCGATATCAGACATGCTTGCTCAGGAAAGGAGGGAGGGATGGAGATTAAAAAGAAGAATTCAATTCATAAAAATCTGGTAATATAGAATCTTATCCAGGTTTACTTAAATCATGTCGGGTTTGGGGTTTTTTTTATGGATATGTACATACACACAATTGGGGTTGCACAGAGATACACCACAGATTTCAGTTCTGTAGGTTGAAATCACTGTTTGCGTCTGAATTATCTCCCTTTGGGGCTATTCTGGACTCACGTATAAAAGCATAAATCTGGGTAATTACTAACACAAGACAGCTAGACTTTGCTTATTTTAAATGAAAGACCTCTTCTTCTGAAGAAACATAGAATAATTAAGGCTGGGGAAAAAACCCTCTAAGCTCATCCAGTGCAACCATCAGCCCAAACCCACTCGGCCCAAACCCCAAGTGCCACGACCACATGCTTTTTGAACTCCTCCAGGGATGCTGACTCCATCAGCCCCCTAGGCAGCCTCTGCCAATGGAACATTGTCCTCAAGAAAAAAATATCATAGAATAATAGAATCATAGAATCACTGAATCATAGAATTACCAGGTTGGAAGAGACACACTGGATCATCGAGTCCAACCATTCCTATCATACACTAAGCCACGTCCCTCAGCACCTCATCCATCCGTCCCTTAAACCCCTCCAAGGAAGGTGACTCAACCCCCTCCCTGGGCAGCCTCTGCCACTGCCCAATGACCCTTTCTGTGAAATTTATTTTTCCTAATGTCAGCCTCCTCCTCTCCAGGCTAAACAACCCCAGCTCTCTCAGAGGTTCTNACCCACTCGGCCCAAACCCCAAGTGCCACGACCACATGCTTTTTGAACTCCTCCAGGGATGCTGACTCCATCAGCCCCCTAGGCAGCCTCTGCCAATGGAACATTGTCCTCAAGAAAAAAATATCATAGAATAATAGAATCATAGAATCACTGAATCATAGAATTACCAGGTTGGAAGAGACACACTGGATCATCGAGTCCAACCATTCCTATCATACACTAAGCCACGTCCCTCAGCACCTCATCCATCCGTCCCTTAAACCCCTCCAAGGAAGGTGACTCAACCCCCTCCCTGGGCAGCCTCTGCCACTGCCCAATGACCCTTTCTGTGAAATTTATTTTTCCTAATGTCAGCCTCCTCCTCTCCAGGCTAAACAACCCCAGCTCTCTCAGAGGTTCTTTTGTGAACCCATGTTTCTATAACCAGTGTTTTGAGAGAATGGAATTGTTATTCTTATCACAGCGAACAATTACCAACACCAGAATATGCAGCCCTTGTATTTTCACCTAATAGCACATGTACATTGATTGCAGCCATACCTATCCACATAAGTATCTTATCAACTTGCAAAAGGCTAAGAGAAGACCTTTTTAGCAACTCTGCATCAATGTGGCTACTGTGGAGATTTAGAGATGAAGGGTAGTAACATTTGATGTGCCTACAAATATATGGTATAATAGCAACATAATCAGGCTCTTTGTCAAGGAGTGCAGGGGTAAGACAAGCTGGGATGGTTTTGAGTTTAAAGAAGATGGGAGTTCAAGATGAGATCTTAGGAAGAAATGTTTTGCTGTGAGGGTGGGGAGGCCCTGATCCAGGCTGCCCAGAGCAGTGGTGGCTGCCCCATCCCTGGAGGGGTTCAAGGCCAGGTTGGATGGGGCTTGGAGCCCCTGATCCAGTGGGAGCTGTCCCTGCCTATGGCAGAGGTGGAAATGGATGGGCTTTGAGGTCCCTTCTAAGTCAAACTATTCTGTGAGTCCATGATGACGGAGAAAAATACTGGGTTTTTCACTCCATGAACAGTCAAACAGTGGTCTCAGAGTTCCATAAGGTGGTGTCACCAATGTGCATCTTCACACTTATCTGGGAAAAACCACAATCCTGCCCATCACTGCACAGCACCTGCATTTCTGAATGCAATGGAGGTTTTAGCAAGATCCCTTTGAAATTCCTGTGAAATCTAAAAAACAGATAATCAGAGAGTGATTTAATACCAGGTACACTAGGGTCAGTCTTGCAAAAAAATTTTTCACAAAAATCAGCACAAAATTTTTCCTACATTGAAAATGATATTTTTGTTCCTGTGTTGTGCTCTATTATCTGTATTTAATACGGCCCATATTTTTGAGTTGTAAAGATACCATATCATCAGTGTAACTTGTCCATCCAGTTGGGAGTAAAATGAGATTTTCCCCGTATTTTCTACCAATTGCTACTTTACAGCTCAGGCCAGTTTGCTGCAGCAAAGTAAGCTTTCCTGCATGTAATGGGGATTTACATGCCATTAAATGAGAAGCTCTTGGGTTTATTTCCAGGTGCTGTTCAGCCACATTGCAGAGATGCTGCTTCACTGGGAAACACTCTTTTGGAGTGAAACCACCAATTCCCTCCAAGATAAAGTCTGCTTGTGGATGTGGAGATAAATTACAGAATCACAGATGAGTGGAGTTGGAAGGGTCCTCTGGAGCCCATCCAGTTCAACCTTTGGATGAGATGCTCCAGCCCCTTCCCTAGGTCTGTTCCCCTTCACTGGACAAACTGCAGCCCCCAAAAATGTCTTTATTGGAGTGAGGGGCCCAAGACCGAACCCAGGATTTGAGATGCAGCCTCATCAGTGCTGAGTCTAGGGGGACAATCCCTGCTTTGCTCCTGCTGGCCTCACCATGGCTGATCCAAGCCAGGATGCTGCTGGCCTTCTTGGCCACCTGGACCACTGCTGGCTCCTGTTCACCTGCTGTCAACCAACACCCCTAGGTCCTTCTCCTCCAGGCAGTTTTCCAGCCTCTTTCCCAAGTCTGGAGCTGCATGGGATCATTGTGTCCCAGCTACAGGACCTGGCACTGTGCATTGTTAAACCCCTAACAACTGATCTCATACAATTCAGCAAGCAGGACACAGGGGCAGGAATGATCCAAAAGCTCCTATATTTTGAGTTTACACTATTTCTGACACCCTAGGACAACCTTATGATTTTTATAGCCAATATTTATTTTGCAGAGGCCAATACACATGCCTGCACTGAAAACCTGTGTTGTGTGCTGTTCCTATATAAGGGTCCCAAAAGAGGGACTGCTATTTCTATTTGTTATCCCTTTTGTGAAGAACTTCAGTATACAAAGTGAAAATTAGGCTCCAAAAGCATCCTCAGATAACAAAAATGCTGAGATACCACAACGTTGGGGAGCCTTTTAAATGCAGCACGAACAGCCTCAGTTCGCAAGTTTCTGCTCACAGAAATACATCCAATGCTCACCTGTTATACAGCATATGCCTGCATAGCTGAGTTAAAACTCTTTTAAACAAAATTATCATACAATAAGAGGATGGTTTAGGATGGAGGGCATCTTAAAGCCCTTCCAGTCCTAACAACCCTGCCATGGGCAGGGACACCTCCCACTGGATCAAGGGCTCCAAGCCCCATCCAACCTGGCTCTGAACATCTCCAGGGATGGGGCAGCCACCACTGATCTGGGTAACCTGGGTCAGGGCCTCCCTACCCTCACTGGAAAAAATATTTATTCATCAGATCTCATCTCACTCTTCCCTCTTTCAGCTGAAAACTATTGCCCTTCATCCTTTCCCTGCACTACTTGATCAAGAGCCCCTCCCCAGCTTTCCTGGAGTCCCTTTCAGCACCGGAAGCTGCTCTATGGTGTCCTCAGAGACTTCCCTTCCCTAGGCTGAACAACCTCAACTCTCTCAGCCTATCCTAATCAGGGAGGTTCTGCAGCCCTGGCATCATCTCTGTGGCCTCCTCTCGACCTGATCCTACAGCTCTAGGTCCTTCCTGTGCTCAGAACTCCAGGGCTCCAGGTGGGGTGTCACCAGAGTGGAGCAGAGGGGCAGAATCCCCTCCCTCTCTGTGCTGGCCATGCATCTTTGAATGCAGTCTGGGACACAATTTGGNTAGCTCCCTCCTCTCCACGACCTCCTTTCAGGTAGTTGTGCAGAGCAATGAGGTCTCCCCTCAGCCTCCTCTTCTCCAGGATAAACACCCCCATCTTTCTCAGCTGTTCCTCATAAAACCTGTTCTCCAGCCCCCTCACCAGCCTTGTTGCTCTTCTCTGGACTCGCTCCAGAGACTCAGCCTCCCAGGGTTCACACAGACCCCCCTTTCCAGCCTGCCCAGGTTCCTCAGGATCCATCCCCTCCCTCTAGCATGTTGACTACATCACACAGTGTCTACATACTTGCAGAGTGTGCCCTCAGTTCCACTGTCCACTCCACTATTAATCCCACTGCTATCAAGAGACTTCCACCTTCCTGGAAAGTCTAGACATAATGCAAAACCCATAACACAAAAACCATTTCTTTTGTACTTGTCAGGGCTTCTGGACAGAAGTGAAAAGATTAATATAGCAAAAGAGAATATAAAGTAAATGTGAATATAAAAGGTAACTGGAACAGCTCAAAGTTTGATTGATATTTCTGTTTAAAGGTTAATTTTCTTTCTAGATGTTGCTAGAAATTTTGAGATGTGAAAAGCCAGTGTTTAAGCCTGTTGAACATAATTTGAAACCTCTCATTTTCCCCTGCAGCACTGAAGCAAAAAGACCTGTGGGACATAACCACTTGATTTTTTTGGCATGCAGAAACTGAAAAGGCTTGTGTTTACTCTGTTTTAGGTTGGGTTTCTTTTAATGAGAAGATAAGCTGCTATCTCTTAGGATGCAGAGATGTGTGTCAGAAGGTAACTGAATCCTGAGGCATAGGGAGAGCTGTTGTGAGTGGTCCATGGCCAAGCTGGGAACTTTGATGCTCCTGCAGTCAGTTATGCCACCGCAGTTCCTCCTGTTCCACATCCCCTCTCAAAGTAGGGAAACAGCATAAATGCTTGCAAAGACAACATCTCTATACTCAAAAGATAAAGGTCAGGAAAAAGACTTTTCTTAACACAGACTCTGGATGCTTATCTCTTGAGATGATATCCCATGATCACATACAGCCTACTGGAACTTAATTTCCAGCCTAGAAATTTATGAACAGCAACTACATATTGAGGATCTCCTCAGAACTTGAGCACCTCCTGCTACAGCTCTTGTTAGAGTAGGAAGGAAGAAACTCCACCCTATTTGGCTGAGCGAATATGTTTGATAACACTATAAATAATCCTCATGTTTATGTATCTGGTGAGGTAAATCTAGAAAGGGGATTGGGAGAAATAGAAATCAATGCAAGGCAGGATGAGGTGGAAGGAGCAGTCTGACATTACACCATTCCCTACCTCTCTGTAGGCTCCCTAAGAAACTATCTGTGCTTTTAGCCACTGTGAGACTCTCCTTTTTGTAGGTAGAGCTGTTAGCATTTTTACTCCTGAAAAGAATTACTATCCTGGAAACAAAAAAGGAGATAGAGAGCAAGGAAAAAAATCCCAGTTACGAGCAAATAAGAATCACATTCTGCCAACAGGATGAGGGGTAATTATTTCAAGCTGAAAGAGCAGAGATTGAAATGAGATCTTAGGAAAAATTGTTTTTCTCTGAGGGTGGTGAGGCCCTGTAATAGGCTCAAGAAGTGGTGGCTGCTCCATCCCTGAAGGTGTTCAAGGCCAGGTTGGATGGAGTTGGAGCCCCTGATCCAGTTGGAGGTGTCCCTGCCCATGGCAGGGGTGTTGGGACTAGATGGGCTTCAAGAGCAACGAGCATCTCAAAATACTGAGGGATCAGACACTGTGATGCTGAATCAGGGTAAATCCCACTGGTAATATTACATCGGTGGGAAAATTCTAAAGCAAGTTGACCATAGAGTCATAGTAAATAACAAATCATTAAGGTTGGAAAAGACCTCTAAGATCACCCAACCATCAGCTGAACATGACAATGCCTGCTAAACCTTGTCTGAAGTGCCACCTCCACATGTTTCTTGTTGACTCCACCACTGCCCTGGGCAGTTTCTTCCAATGCTTCGCTGCTGTTATGGTAAAGAAATTTTTCCTAATACCCAACCTAAACTTCTCCTGGCACTACTCATGGGACTGATGCCAATAAGTATCTCCAGGAAATGAGTAAGTTGGTACAGAAATTTGCCTTTAAAACACTGAGAATTTAATTAATATGCATTATGAAATTGAGAAGTACAGAGTTCTGTTCACGGGTATAATTTAACAGTAAACGTAAGAAAAATTAAGAAGTTATTTTCCAGTGCACACTGAAGTACTTTAGCAGAGAAGATGACACAATAGAAAAGGAGATGTTCATGTGTTGAGCAGTTGAACCACTCCTACTCTGTAATTAACAGCACACCATGAAAAGACCATTATTCTTTTGTTTCTTCCATTCAAAATATGTACCCAAGAATTTGAGTGCTGACTAACAGCAATTATAATAATCTAGAAACATGACACAGAGTTTATGGCTAGTTGGAATAACAAAAGACAGTGAAGACACAGGCACTTCCCACCCTGCTGGAGGATCTCTCTAGCTCCTCTCTATTTCCACTATTGATTTTCCACTGCGTGTCAGGAGAGCAAAGATCAAATCCAAGCTAACAGAGCATGTTGTCGGTATTTACCCTTCAACTCTGGCTTAATGGATTATCTATGGGAGAAAAAAACCACTTTGCAAATATAATTTTGGACTTAGCATGGAAAGAATATGAAGTTCATGTTGTGGGGACAGCCGGGTTGAAAACATTAGCACTCAGCATGTTGTGCCACCTCTCACCAGCCCTGGAAATGGGCAGGGAACAGATTTCTGCCTTTATGATGGGAAAATTGAGATGGAAAGCTTGAAAGCATTTTGCTGAATGAACTCCTCCCACTGCTGTCCCTCACACATTTATTTTGCATTGAGGTGAAATGCTCTGTTTCACCCAAAATTGCATATTACATTACACACTGAATTTATTTAACCTTTATGTTTGACTTTTGTTCCCATTAAACACAAAGTGCTGCTTAAAATGAAATACTGGAAGTTTCATTAGAAGATGTGAAAATTAAACATTGCAAGTTTCTAAAGTAATGCACGTTTGGTATTTTCTACAACCTACATGCCATATCTAAATGCACTTCTTAGCCAAACTATAAGCTGTAGTTGACCTTAATTCTTTAAAAGTTGTTTTGCTGGTAGACAGGAGGTGCAAGTTAAACTGGGCTGCCTTTGGACTGGTTTTGTGAAACGTCCCATAGTTTCCTTCATGGTTTTTTTTGTGGATGATGGAGTCACAGATTCATAGAATCATAGAATGGTTTGGGTTGGAAGGGACCTCAAAGCCCACCCAGCTCCACCCTCTGTCATGGGCAGGGACACCTCCCACTGGATAAGGGGCTCCAAGTCCCATCCAGCCTGGCTCTGAACATCTCCAGGGATGGGGTATGCATGCCTTTTCTGATCAACCTGAGTCAGAGCCTCCTCACCCTCCGAGGAAAACATTTCTCATTAAGATCTCATCTCAACCTCCCCTCTTTAGATGTAAACTCAAGCTGTGTTGTGAGCATGATGCCTTCAAAGAGTGGGGAAAGCATTTCTGAAAATAAACTTATTTTTCAGTATTTCTTGTAGACAGTTTGGATCCAGCCATGTGCTCCTGGAAAATAATTTCTTAGTTGAACCTCCGTGACTCTGGATGCCTCATTCCCAGCATCAATGTGCAGTGGCCAGAGCTTTCCTCCAGCACAATACCATCTTGCTGTCCTGGACACTGCCCTCATCCCAAGAGCCCAGAGGAACCTTCCTCTGACTTTAATGGGCTCTGGGTAAATACTCACTGTTGTTGTCCCTTCCAATAATTATATTTATTGTGTAAGCCTTCCCCAAAGCAAGGACTGTTGAGAGTTAACTCAAGAAATGAGCAGAAGGATCCACCAGTAAAGAAGATACGAGCACCAAAACTAATGAAGTCTGCTGTACAGAACCATCTTCACCACCAAAGCTGCTTTAAGCTGCCAAGAATCTACTCTGAGCTCTCAGGACAGACAGGATAAATGAGCCTGACCTTGTGAAGAGCCAGTGCAGTAGAGGAGCTGTGGCCATCAGCAGAAACACCCTTCCAAAATGCCACTACAAAGTTGTTTTTTAGAGTCTAAAACTGAGAAAGCAAGCAAAAAATGGAACCATTTCATGCATTTTAAGTACCAGAGTTACCAACTGATCCTTTTATCTCTAGCATGAACAGCATGCAAAGAGTGACCTTGCACCTCTGGAGATGCAGAAGTTCCATTTCAGTACTGTCATTTGTTCTTCCTTTCCATCGGGTTGTGTAGAGCATCATGAGGACTGTTCAAAAGATGCTCACATCTTTGACAGTTTTACTGAATTACCAGAAAATGCATGTCAGGATTTATCAGGGGAAAACTCTAAAATGAAATAATAGATTTTTGTCAAAGTAGGCAAGGGAACAAGTGGAATGTGATTCCTCCCACACCAAAGGCTGTACAATGGCTCACATCAGCCAGCAATTTCTGCAGCATCTCTACATAAATACAAACACAGCCAGTCAGAAAGAGCACTCCCTGCAATTCCCTCAGCTGCTTTCTAGAGAGAAGGGTCAAGCTTAGGATGATAGGATGAGAGGGAACAGTTTCAGGGGAAGGGGAGACTGAGATGAGATCTTAGAGAGAAATGTTCTCCTGTGAGAGCGGGGAGGCCCTGGCCCAGGTTGCCCAGAGCAGTGGTGGCTGCCCCGTCCCTGGAGGAGTTCCAGGTTGGATGGGGCTTGGAGCCCCTGATCCAGTGGGAGGTGTCCCTGCCCATGGCCAGGTGTGGAACTGGATGGGTTTTGAGGTCCCTTCCAACCCAAATCATTCCATGATTCTATGACACCTCTTTCATGTTCACCATGCAGTGATCCCACACTTTCTGCACACTCTGCAAGGATCACAGGACAACAGCAAACAGCCAACAGTGGTCCCCATAGTTTCTTCTGAATGTACCTGGGGCCAGGTCCTGCTCTTTCCTTCTCTCATGTACTCAGATGTGTTTCAAGGCAACTTAAGGCAAGCAGAGCTAAAATCTACTACTAAATGTCATAGAATCATAGAATCATTTCATTGGGAAAGTCCTTGAGATAACTGAGTCCAGACATTCCTGTCCACTACTAAGCCAGATCCCTGAGCACATCATCTGCCCATATTTTAAGCAACTCCAGGGATGGGGACTCCACCACCTCCCTGGGAAGCCTCTGCCAATGTCTGAGAATCCTTTCAGTGAAGAAAATTTTCCTGATGTCCAATTTGAACCTGCCCTGGTGCAACTTGAGGCCATTTCCTCTCATCCTATCACTCATTACTTGGGAAAAGAAGATGTGAGGCAAACAACCAAGGAGACTTTGAGATTGAAGGTCATGAAACCTATGAATTTAATGCTTCCAGAACCTTCTAACACAAGTTCAATAATAAATGAGGGCAGAGAGCACCTTCTGCAATGCTAATAACTTATTGCTGGGTATTCAAGGGAAGTTTTTATGCAAGTAGTGATACATGTCTCTCGCTTGAGAGACAGAATCTCTTTGGAGCCCCTAGCGCTACTGCTTCAGGAGATGCTTATGAAGATCATTAATTGCTGTCTTGCAGCTTGGCTGTGGACCCAGCAGTTTTTCATCTGCTTTGGAGCACTCAGTTTCTATATGAAGCACTGTGGAATTGAGGCTAATGGATGTTGATTACAACGGGTGGGAGAAGCAACACAGCTTTATTATAATGCAGCATGCTAAATGGTTATGAACTAGAAAGGGAAGAATTAGTCCCCCTCTGAAAAAAAAACTGTGCATGTTAATGGCTTGCTGACCATAAATACTTTTTCTACTGCTTTTCTTTCAAAATTCACATCATGCTTCAGTGTTTTGCAGCAGCACGGGAACCGGAAGACCCAAGCAAGGAAAACAAGCAAGTATTTTGAAGGTTTTTCTGAATTTTAGTATCCTCCTGCCCTGCAGGAGGCTACACTCAAGCAATGTTAAATACACAGCCCTTTCTTCCAAAGCAAGTATGATAGAGATTTAGTAGTTAGGTGGCATTTTTCTTCATTACAGTGTGAAAGAAGAGGAAGGAATGAATGAGTCTTAAAAAAAGTACCATAGTCAAAAAAACCTTATGGTTGCTGGGGTTAATGGCAAAAAAAGCCATTCGCTTCAAAGGACAAATATTTCATTTTATGGTTCTCTATTACCAGAAAAGCAGCATTTCTTAACTACCTAACTCTGCTATTACTTACATGTAGCAGTCTCAACGAAAGAAGGCAAACTCACAGACAACCTGTGCCCTCCTCACCCCAAAGCTGGTACCAGTTATTTCTCATTCTAGCTGAGCAGAGAAAAAAACATTGCACCTGAAGAAGTTGCTGCTTATTCTAGAGTTTACAGGTTTCAAAAGAATTTGCAGTGTTTCTGAAAGAAAACTTTGTGGGAATTAGAATATGCTTTAAAAGTCAAATTTGTATTAAGTATTCTTAGTGGGAAAGTGGAAAGCATTTATTAACAGACACAGTAATAATAATGGTTAATCAATGACAACCACTATTTACTGCTACGCCTTTTGTCTTCTGCTCTAATTAAAACCTCCAGTTGTTTTCTATCAATACACCTACCCCAACTGCTAATAACTTGTTTTTATTTCGCTTGCAATCACCATAAAGCAAAAATGCCATGCCATTGTATGTATTTATTTTAAGCAGCAAACAAAATAGAATGGAAATCCACATCATCTCTCGGCAACAAAGACAACCTTGACAGTGAACTCAGATTTACCCACTCTGCGCATGGCTATCTTGCAGATTAATTAAGAGGAGCAACATTATTATTTTGCATAGCAATTTTTGTCACAAAGACAAATTAAGGCAGCCGGGTCAGGTTATAATGACGGAAGCCGAATCCAATCAACAGAAGCCATCAGAGACTTACACTTGACAAGTACAGCAGCAAGCCATCCTCCCCCCTCCCCGTCACCCAAGACAAGTTGAATTTTCAGCTTGTTTTCATTGTTTGAAATTTAATTTGGTCTCTCTGACGCAGGCACGGGGCAGGGGGTGGCTACGACTTCCCTGCACCCCCAGCGCAGGCTGAGCTCCCTCAGCAAAGGAAACCCATCTGATGCTCCATGGCGACAGGCCACGTGGACTGCCATGAAAATTCATTGCCGTCACAAGATTGAAGGGCCAAACTGATGCTTTTGACAAGCCTGAAATCAGCAAATGAGGACGGTGAGGGGAGAAAGGCGTGAAACATTGGCTAATTTTAAAGGCTGGATCTCTTTTCCTCTGTCCCACTTGTTTCTTTTTCATTTAAACAACTGTAACATTAAATGAATTGCTTTTATTTTCTCCTACTAAGCCTATTAGGATTTAACTATGGAAAGTTGAAGCAATTTTTTCCTGCTTAAGTTCCTTCCCCTGCACGAGGCTGGGCTCCAGCTGTCAGCGCTCCTGAAGATTCAATGAGATTAGTCCTAAATGTTCTTAGCATCATTTCAAAGGTTGTAACCGCATTATTTTCTCAGATGAAATTGTTTTATCGCTTCCCTAAGTCGAGTAAGAGGTCAGGGATGAATTTAAGTGGTTTTGAGATGACTGTAGTTTTCAAGACTCAAGCTCTTGGTGGCTCTTAAAGCAAAGTGAGATATGCGGTGCTACTAGAACTGTTTGGATGCATGGTCTGCACCAGCCACATCAGCAATCACACTGCCAAGGACTCAGTAATTAGAATCACAGAATCACAGATTGGTTGGGCTGGAAGGGACCTTAAAGTCCAGTCCATCCAGTTCCAGCCCCCTACCATGGGCAGGGACACCTCCCACTGGATCAGGCTTTTCCAAGCCCCATCCAGCCTGGCCTTGAACCCCTCCAGGGATGGGGCAGCCACAACTGCTCTGAGCAACATAGGCCAGGGCCTCCCTACCCTTATATATAACCTAACCCCCCACCTCTTTCAGCATTAAAAAAAAAATCCCCTTCATCCTATACCTGCACTCCCTGATCAAGAGCCCCTCCTCAGCTTTCCTGGAGCCCATTTCAGTACTGGAAGCCACTCTAGAGTCTCTCCACGGCATTCTCTTTTCCAGGTGGAACAATCCAAGTCTCTCAGCCTGTTCTGGGCTGGAAGGTGCTCCAGAGTTCCAATAATCTTCACGGCCTCCTCTGGACTCACTCCAACAGAACCATGGACTTCCTGTGCTGAGGACTCCAGGACTGGATGCAGAGCTCCAAGTGGGGTCTCATCCAAGTGGAGCAGAAGGGCAGAATCCCCTCCTCATGCTGCTGGTCCCAGTGCTCTGGATGCAGCCCAGGGCATGGTTGGCTTGCTGGACTGCAAGCACACATTGCCAGCTCATGTTGAGCTTCTGATCCACCAGTAAGTACTCATGGTTTACAATGTCTTAAAGGGAGAAAGTAGTCACATTCATAGGACATAGTGAAAATAAGATCCAACCGTACTAAAATCAAGAAATCACAAGACTTTGGAACATGGGCAAACACAATGGGCTGAATGGTCAACTCTCAATCCTTTCCCAGAAAGGATCATTGGGCACTGACAGAGGCTGCCCAGGGAGGGGGTTGAGTCACCTTCCCTGGAGAGGTTTATGGGATGGGTGGACGAGGTGCTGAGGGACATGGCTTAGTGATTGATAGGAATGGTTGGACAAAATGATCCAATGGGTCTCTTCCAACCTGGTGATTCTATGATTCTATGATTCCAAATCAGGGCCACTGCTCCATACCCACCTGGTACAGCCTCAGCCTTTGCCTGTTGCAGCTGAGGGTCAAGGTTTGAAGAGCTACAACAAGTTATTCAGAGAATATGTCATAGAAATGTCTGCTGTAGGAGAACCCTTCTCCTAAGGAAATGCAACATGTTATCCCAAGACCAATGAAACTCTCTGATATCCTTTTGGATAAAATTATTTATAGTATAAAGAGGTGGCAAACATGTCCTGACGCATGAATTCCATGAGCAATTCTTAGGTTTGAGAGACCTGGTCTTTCAAATACAGTGGAAGTGGTCAGAGAGTGTGTGGCCACAGCTATGAGGGCACTTGCAGACTCAACACATCACACCTCCCCAGGCTCATTTCCAAGGACTAAAAAGACATTCAGTATTTATTTGTGCTTGGAATTACCCTGATCCAGGTGCAGGACTTTGCACCTTGGACTTGTTGAACTCATGAGGTTCTCACAGTCCCACCTCTCCATCCTGTCCAGGTCCCTCTGGATGGCACCTCTTTCCTACAGCATGATGATCATGCCACACAGCCTGGTGTCATTAGCATATGTGCTGAAGGTGCCCTAAATTTCACTGTCTGTGACAACGTCAGACAACACTGGTCCCAGTGGCAACCCCCAATGAACGCTACTCAACACCCATCTCTACTTTGATACTGAGCCACTGACCACAAGTCTTCTGAGTTCAACCCTCTAGCTAATTTTCAGGGGTAAAACCAGCCAAGTTTTTACAGTCTTGGCAACAACAATGCTCCCTCCTGTAAATAAAACCATGAGGCAATGAAGCTTTTCACATGCATGGATTAACTCCCAAATCTGCTAAACCAGAACAGAACAGCACTGTGGATTTACAAGTGACCACTATGCATGTGCCAACACCTAGCAGATTTTGGCCATGTTGCTGCATGAAAATCACGATAAAAAATGTATTGGAAATTCACAGGCACAATGTATTTTTGTTTTCATTCTGAACTGATGGCTTTGAAGTTTAGGCAATGAATTTTTTATAGTCTTCATTAGGACTCACATCTGATCTCCAGCCTACTTCCAAAGAGCAGTGCTCTGAGGTTGCTAATTTGGGGAGTGAGATTAACCCTGCTTCCTTCAACTCTTCCTTGTTTGTTGGAACAAGGCTCTTGGTGATAGAGAAAGCCTCAATTTGCATGTTAATGAAGGCACAAACCAGACTGATGCCATTCACACCCGTGTCCACCTCCAATTAGCTGAAGAATTTCCATTCTTAGTTTAAAGAGTTAAATGGTGCCATCAAGGAAAGGGCATTTTGTTTAGGCAAGGAGTCAAAAGGACAGACAGCCCTTTCAGGAGGTGTATGCATGACTTCCTAAACCCTCCTCATTTAATAATAACCAACAAACCATGTGGTCAGTGGGTAAGGCTAGGAAAAAAAAAAAAAACACACAAACCTTGCATATCCCTAGGGCCTGTTTGGAGGAAGGATCACATACCAGCTTACCAGCTGGCTTAAAAGATATCCAAATGGAGAAAAAAAAACTGTTAAAAAAGGACAAACCTCAACAAAGCCAGTGCTTAGCTCCTGGTTTCACTTCATCAGTGATAAACATGTTGGCTACACTCTCAGCATGCTTTAATGCACTAAGAAATTACTGTTGTCAAGTAACCCCTTTGTTCACAGAGATTTTTTTTCTTTTAATGATTATTAAGCTTGGAACAAAAATGCAAATTAAATATTTAAGACAACACTCTTTGGCATCCACTAAAGAAGAATAGTCTCATCTCCTAGTGAAACAGAAAGGGACTTTTTATATAATCTATTTAACCACAGTGGTGTGGGAAACAGTAAAACAACAGCTTTCTTACAAAGGCGCCTGAGCATGTGCAGTGTTTCTCAGGAGTTACAGAGAGAAGTCAAGTGGCTTGGAAATGTGCTAATTATGGTGAGAAGCCACCACACATGGGAGAACTACAATGGACTGAAGAACAGACACTTGAAGAAGACAGAAAAGTCCTAAGTCTGGTACCCAGGTCAGTCTGATACATGACCCAGGAAAACTTCTCCAACTCTTTGTGCTTCTCTTCCGCTATTAAATTTTGCTCATTTAGTGAGACAAAGCTGTTTCAGAGAGGCCAAACCACCATGGCTGCACATCAGTCACCAGCACACCCCATTGATTTACATTTCTTGTGTGTTTACAATATTGTGTGTCTTTAGAGCTATAGATAGGTCCAATTTGTGAATCCCTACCAGTAATAACACAAATGAAAACTAATATTCATTTAATGTTGGTACACTGGAAGGTGCACCATTTCATACACCTTCGAAGAATTTTCAGGCCTCTGGACACTCCAAGATGCAGGAACAAAGGGGTATGTGGTAAGGTGAGAGAAAACCCTCTTCGTGCCCACAAGGCTCAGGAGATCACCAGCACTCAACCTCCTGCAGGTTCAGGCAGGAGGGAGATGCTTTGTCTCACACCACCAGTCACACTGGGAATCCAGCAGTGTATTTTAGGAAGAAGAGCTGTTTAGTGTAGGGTAGTCCCATGGGGCCCCCTTGCTCATCTTAAACCTCCTCAGGGAGCACTAGTGCTTTAAGTAACAGCTCAGTACCAGTTATCTCCTTTGTGGACATGGAAAGCTACAACTATCACTGTTGGACAACTCTCCGTGTGGGACAATTCTCTTCAAGACAGCTCTACATAGAATCATAGAATCATTAGGTTGGAGAAGACCCACTGGATCATTGAGTCCAAACATTCCTATCAAACACCAAACCATGTCCCTCAGCACCTCATCCACCTGACCCTTAAACCCCTCCAGGGAAGGTGACTCAACCACCTCCCTGGGCAGCCTCTGACAGTGACGAATGACCGTTTCTGTG
>WAAB01019775.1:72326-102017 GCA_013389865.1 Piaya cayana
TCATCTTCCACCCTGCTTAGTATTGAGCCAAAAGCCTGATCTGGCAGTCCAAAGGGTCAATTGCACCCTGGGGTACATCCATCACGGCACTGCCAGCTGGTTGAGGGAGGGGATTGTCCCACTCTATTCCACACCATTCCAGCCCTACTTAAATATTATGTGTAGTTTTGCATGCTATGGTATAAAAAGGCTCTAAAGCTACAAGGGGAACCTCCTGTACCAGGAGCAACTGAAGCCACTTGGTCTGTTCACCTTGGAGAAGAGGAGACTGGGGGGAGACCACATTGCAGTTCGCTGCTTCCTCACCAGGGACCCAGGGAATGGCAGGAAAATGCCCTAGAGGAGAGTTAAGTTGGATAATAAGAATTGTTTCTTCCCCTAGAGGGTGGTGGATCCCTGGAACAGCTCCCAGGGATGCAGCCAAGGTGCCAAGCCTGACAATATTCCAGAAGCATTAGGCTGACATCCTTGGACACACTCTTGTGTGTCCCTTCCAACTCAGGACATTCTGTGACTCTCTCAACTCTCTACAGGGAGTGTTATAAGGTTAGGGTTAGTGGCTACCCATGTGGAGCTGGCCCCATGTAGAACTCACCCACAGACACTTCTTCTGCAGAGAACTGGCCACAGAATGTTGTCCTAGACCCTTGTGCACATGCGTAAATTCCCTAAATGTGATGATGATGTAGAGCTGGCAAAGAATTGCCTCAGTGAGAGATGGGGAAGTAAAATAAGGTATAATAACAGGAGCTGTTATGCTCTGGAATTTACCCTGAAGACTGAATACTAATAGAAGATTGAACAGGCACAAATCTCAGAGGATGTAATGAGACCCCTTGTAATGATACAGAAGGATGAGTTTTGGACACTGAAACACTGAGTCAATCCAATCTAAATCTTCCTGATTTATCTCCATCTCAAAAACAATTGCTTACAGCTGCCAGCTAGAGTTTCTTGTGCTTTTAGTACACTGAAAAGATGACTGGTCCCTACTTAACTGCTAAAGTGAAGGGTAATCTGCAGCCCATTTCAGTACTGGAAGGACGCTATAAGGTCTCCTTGGAGCTTTCTCTTCTCCAGGCTGAACAACCCCAACTCCTTCAGCCTGTCCTCATAGAAGAGGTTCTCCAGCTCCTGGATTATCTTCGTAGCCTCCTCTGGACCCATTCCAACAGCTCTGTATCCTTTTTATGCTGGGGTCCCAGAACTGGACACAGGACTCCAGGTGGGATCTCACCAGAGCAGAGCAGAGGGGCAGAATCTTCTCCCTCTTCCTGCTGGCCATGCTGCTTTGAAGCAGCCCAGGACATGGTTTCCTTGCCTTTCCCTTTCAGGAAGAGTTACGTTCCTCCTAAACAATGCCACAGGCAATTAAAAAGGAAGATCCCAACTCCATCGGGCCAAATGGAGCCACTCCAAGAACCAGATTGTAAACAGATGCCTCTTTTTTTTCTCAAATAAAGCCCCTATGACTTCTTCAGATAGCTATTGTCTACCCTGGCTCCCCCAGGGACTGCTTAAAAATCTGCCTTCTCCCATTGACAAGATGCATCCATTCTGTGTGTCCAACTGGATGGAGCAGCCCCAAGCTGACCAGCCTGGCACTGGAAGACGTGAGGTCCTGCAAAAGGAGACACCAAAATCCCTTGTGGTGGCTTTGCAGTGGTCCCAGCCGAGACCATGGGTGTCCTCCCCATTTATTTCACCCTTAGCCATGGCTCAGAGGCTCTCCTGCTGTACAAAAGAGCAGCAGGAGGTCTGCTGGGATTTATATCCTGCTGCTTCTGCATTTAAGGAAAATAGGATCATTTCCTAGAACATAAAAATATATTTTGTTATGTAACACAATGTGCCCCAAGTCACATATATATAATATACATACATATGTATATAAAATATATATATACACATCACTTCAGTGAGCAAAAACCTAAACTCATTCCTCATACACCACAAAAAGTTAAGCATCGCTCTACTGTTCAGTTATAAAATTTAATTATGAGAATACTAAAATGTGGGTACTTATGAGTCAGCTAACAAAAGACAACGGAGTAATCAATTCCATATACATAGCACTGGGAAGTTANGATCCATCTTCCACCCTGCTTAGTATTGAGCCAAAAGCCTGATCTGGCAGTCCAAAGGGTCAATTGCACCCTGGGGTACATCCATCACGGCACTGCCAGCTGGTTGAGGGAGGGGATTGTCCCACTCTATTCCACACCATTCCAGCCCTACTTAAATATTATGTGTAGTTTTGCATGCTATGGTATAAAAAGGCTCTAAAGCTACAAGGGGAACCTCCTGTACCAGGAGCAACTGAAGCCACTTGGTCTGTTCACCTTGGAGAAGAGGAGACTGGGGGGAGACCACATTGCAGTTCGCTGCTTCCTCACCAGGGACCCAGGGAATGGCAGGAAAATGCCCTAGAGGAGAGTTAAGTTGGATAATAAGAATTGTTTCTTCCCCTAGAGGGTGGTGGATCCCTGGAACAGCTCCCAGGGATGCAGCCAAGGTGCCAAGCCTGACAATATTCCAGAAGCATTAGGCTGACATCCTTGGACACACTCTTGTGTGTCCCTTCCAACTCAGGACATTCTGTGACTCTCTCAACTCTCTACAGGGAGTGTTATAAGGTTAGGGTTAGTGGCTACCCATGTGGAGCTGGCCCCATGTAGAACTCACCCACAGACACTTCTTCTGCAGAGAACTGGCCACAGAATGTTGTCCTAGACCCTTGTGCACATGCGTAAATTCCCTAAATGTGATGATGATGTAGAGCTGGCAAAGAATTGCCTCAGTGAGAGATGGGGAAGTAAAATAAGGTATAATAACAGGAGCTGTTATGCTCTGGAATTTACCCTGAAGACTGAATACTAATAGAAGATTGAACAGGCACAAATCTCAGAGGATGTAATGAGACCCCTTGTAATGATACAGAAGGATGAGTTTTGGACACTGAAACACTGAGTCAATCCAATCTAAATCTTCCTGATTTATCTCCATCTCAAAAACAATTGCTTACAGCTGCCAGCTAGAGTTTCTTGTGCTTTTAGTACACTGAAAAGATGACTGGTCCCTACTTAACTGCTAAAGTGAAGGGTAATCTGCAGCCCATTTCAGTACTGGAAGGACGCTATAAGGTCTCCTTGGAGCTTTCTCTTCTCCAGGCTGAACAACCCCAACTCCTTCAGCCTGTCCTCATAGAAGAGGTTCTCCAGCTCCTGGATTATCTTCGTAGCCTCCTCTGGACCCATTCCAACAGCTCTGTATCCTTTTTATGCTGGGGTCCCAGAACTGGACACAGGACTCCAGGTGGGATCTCACCAGAGCAGAGCAGAGGGGCAGAATCTTCTCCCTCTTCCTGCTGGCCATGCTGCTTTGAAGCAGCCCAGGACATGGTTTCCTTGCCTTTCCCTTTCAGGAAGAGTTACGTTCCTCCTAAACAATGCCACAGGCAATTAAAAAGGAAGATCCCAACTCCATCGGGCCAAATGGAGCCACTCCAAGAACCAGATTGTAAACAGATGCCTCTTTTTTTTCTCAAATAAAGCCCCTATGACTTCTTCAGATAGCTATTGTCTACCCTGGCTCCCCCAGGGACTGCTTAAAAATCTGCCTTCTCCCATTGACAAGATGCATCCATTCTGTGTGTCCAACTGGATGGAGCAGCCCCAAGCTGACCAGCCTGGCACTGGAAGACGTGAGGTCCTGCAAAAGGAGACACCAAAATCCCTTGTGGTGGCTTTGCAGTGGTCCCAGCCGAGACCATGGGTGTCCTCCCCATTTATTTCACCCTTAGCCATGGCTCAGAGGCTCTCCTGCTGTACAAAAGAGCAGCAGGAGGTCTGCTGGGATTTATATCCTGCTGCTTCTGCATTTAAGGAAAATAGGATCATTTCCTAGAACATAAAAATATATTTTGTTATGTAACACAATGTGCCCCAAGTCACATATATATAATATACATACATATGTATATAAAATATATATATACACATCACTTCAGTGAGCAAAAACCTAAACTCATTCCTCATACACCACAAAAAGTTAAGCATCGCTCTACTGTTCAGTTATAAAATTTAATTATGAGAATACTAAAATGTGGGTACTTATGAGTCAGCTAACAAAAGACAACGGAGTAATCAATTCCATATACATAGCACTGGGAAGTTAATGCCCCACTGCTCGCATTTAAAAATACCCACTAATGTTTAGAGGTTTAAAGTAAATGCTGACATATGTGTTAACACGCTGCATCTGCATATTTTTCCCTTTCTGTATTATGTTTTAGGAGAGAAATTGGAAACAGGGTAATTGTGCATCTTTTGCATGCAAAGTGACCCATCTATCTTCCCCAGCTTTTTACTCAGCCAACAAAGGAGCCAGAGAAAATGCTGTGTGATTTCACTCTGCTGTCTGAAGTGGCGTTTTAGTTAACTACAAGGGAGTCGTTTTCTTTATGGGGACCAAAACATACCTGCATTGGGAAAGCCAAGGGAAAAAATGGGAAGTGCTGTGCAGCGATGCAGTACAATGTCTGTAATTCTAAGGTGACTATCTCCCATGTGCGCCCAGGTGGGCTTGTGGACTTCTGCTGGTCCAGTGTTGGCTGCCAAGTGGTGCCTTGAGGAATGTCTGGATCACCTTTCCTCCCAGGAAAACAAATGCCACCACATGACTCCTCAGCCTACGAGCTGCTCCATGGCAAGGTCTAGGGAACTCATATTTTTACCCATCCTTTTGGATTACCACAACAGTGAGATGAGGGCACAAAGGAGAAGCAGCCACTGCCCCCAGGGGGCTTCGCCTCCAGCAGAGGCAAAAGCGGCTGGGTGGTAACCCAGCAGTCAGGCAATTACAGCATCGACCGGAGGCCGCGGTCCCCAAGCTGTAGCAGTGACAATCTGCCTGCCTGCCAGATGCCCCAAACACAAGGGGTGTCCCATTAATCAAAGGACATCTGCCCTCCTGCTTTCTCGGTAGCTCCACAAGCCCTCGCTCCCCTGGGGACAGCGTGTCCGTCTATAATTGACTCTGCTCCTGAGTCTACGTTCTGACTATTATGTAGGAGAAGAGTATTTAGCCCAGGGACAAGGATAACACGGCAAATTCATTTCCACATCTGAGCAGATTGTTTTAATGAGACTATGTATGTGTTTAAATGCTCTGCTGGAGTTTTCCCAAGATCTCAGACCTTTACAAATCAAATCCCATACTCCAGACTCCAGACAGCGCTAAGGTCAGACAGCGTGCATTGAGCAAGGCACAACCATCCTGCTAAAAACTAATCCTTGGTTTTGCTACATGCACACAAAAATTTTTCCCTCTACCATTTAATAAAAAATTTATCAGACCCTCTACCTTGCTACACTCCGCTAAATTAAAAATGCATACAGAGAATTGAGATCAGCTGGCTCTCTCAACTGGCATGGCAGAAATTCAGCACCAAGCTGCAGACTGAACATTTTCAGCACACCTCACACTCTCACAGAGGAGGAATGTGAGATATATCTCACTTATCTACTACCACTGTGATGCAAACCCTTAGCAGCCTGAGCCAGCAGGAGGTGTCCCTGCCCATGGCAGGGGGTAGGAACTGGATGGGCTTTAAGAATCCTTTCAATGCAAACCACTCTGTGATTCTATGATTACAGAAAACCTATTATTTTTTTTTTTTCACAGCCAAGTGTCCATGCAGTCAATTCTTCCCTTCAGGATTCATCGACCATCTCATTAATAAAAAATTTCAGCAGCTTTTTAAAGGTCCAGAAACTCTGCTGAATCAAAGACTTCACACATGGCGTGTCCATCCAATTGTCTTAAATGTTACAAATTACACAAACAGGAAACCTGACAACTATATAATTCTGCCAAATGATGAACTGTTTGTAACTGTACCTAAGCAGAAGTCTTTGAGAAAAGCAGTCTGCAATATCTAGGATGCACTGCTACTATTACTCACTCAAATATGAGCTTTTTTCCCATGGTACAGAAGAGGCTGCATCTATTTCACAGAATCACAGAATGGTTTGGGTTGGAAGGGACCTCAAAGCCCATCCAGTTCCACCTCTGCCATGGGCAGGGACAGCTCCCACAGGATCAGGTGCTCCATGCCCCATCCAACCTGGCCTGGACACCTCAACCAGAGCCTCCCCACCCTCAGCATTAAGAACTTCTTCCTAATGTCTGATCTAAATCTTTCCCCTTTCCAATTTAAAGCCATTCCCCCTCATCCTATCGGTCCAGGTCCTTGCAAAAAGCCCCTCCTCAGCTTTCTTGTAGCCACCCTTCAGGTACTGAAAGCTACTTCTCCTGCCCTTGGCTATTCTATTAGGCTAAAAAGTTGGGAACTAACTCTTTTTAGGGAGAGGGTACCCCATTTTCTGAATGTAAACATAAGACAACTATAAATCAGTAACATTTCATTTTCTGTAATGCTTATTCTTTCCTCTAGAAAAAACATTGCTATAGCCTGTATTCATAGGTTCATAATTTAAAAAGGCAGATACTTAAGGAAAAAAATACTTGCATGCAGACTGAAACAAGACAGTGTATTCAGAAAAAAAAGAAACTAAGCAGACAAAAGACTTCTCATTTTAACATTTTCTGGTTTAGCTTTGTTCTTCAACCTCTCTGCCAATGAGATGTACTAAAAATAGATATTATTCACCAGTATTTGCAAAGCAGTATTACTCAATTAAAACTCCCCATTTCATGGACCAGAATTCAATTTAACAATGGCAAAAAGGCTGATTCTGTCCCGGTTTGAAAGCATTTTCTGCATGTCCTGGCTTTCCCTAGAGGGGAAAGAGCTCTCCAGGAGCTCAGCCACCTGTGGTGGCCCTTGCATGGTGCTTCAAGACTCAAAGGCACCCACGAGGGGGGCATCCTGGTGTAAAAACCCTTGCCCTGCTTGCTGGGATGGGGATTATGGTGGTGATTTATCAGCTGCCAGACAAAGCAGGCACCACAGCTTATCCCCTTAATGTCTGCTCCACGCAACACACCACGGGAGCTCAATTCTTCCTCTCCCTCTGCTCTTGATTGTGTTTTGTATCTTTTTTTTTTTTTTTTAAATTAAAGATGCACTGATGCTTATTAAGAACAGGCATTCATGACTCCAAATGACTCCTCTGGGCTGTAGTTCTGGGGAAAGGGAAACAATGGAGAAGAGTGAGTTTTCCTTCCCATCACTGCATAGGTGGGAAACTTCCCCTTGCTGGAGGCAAACAGACATTTCAAAGCACTAGGACACAGTGCAGGCTAACACACACCTTGCTGATGCTGAAAATACTGTTTAAAAACATTGAAAAAGTCACGTGGCCATGAGCCATAAAAAATGAATTTACAGGTTTTATTCAGCCTACAGACCAGCAGTTTCTTATTCTGCCCTATGATGTACTTGCTGCCTAACTACAGCAGAAAGAAAAAGAACTGTGTTCCCTTCCACACACATCAAAGACTGAAGGAGGAGAAGAAAATCTGGTAAATGCAGAAATATCAAAATCCAAGTGAATTTTTTTTTCAGCAGAAGGGATCATAGAATCATAGAACAACCAGGTTGGAAGAGACCCACCGGATCATCGAGTCCAACCATGAAATGAAATCATGAAATGGTTTGGGTTGGAAGGGACCTTTATGGGCATAAAACACTAAATATGACGGAAATGTTGTTTGTATGAAGTAATATTACAGCAACAGATGAAATTATATGGACTGGACTGGTAGAATTCTCGATTGTTTCAGATCAATGTGACAGGGGAGTATTACATTGTCTGGTCTGTAGTCACACACCATTAAGCTTCACTGACTTACACCTACATTAAGTCCAAAGATTTTAACTATATTAAGGCATCTCAAACCACATGTGTCTGAACCAGGTGCCAGACACAAAAAAAGATGAAAATCAACTGTTTGTTGAGGCCCTACGATCATTTCCAGGGTGATCGCCAATCCCCAGCTTCCTCATCTTCCCTGCCAACTTTAGCAGGGGGTTTATAGCATCATTACCTACTGCCATTCTAAAGAATCTGATTTGCAGGTTTCTCTGCTGTTTGGGACACTTTGGTTCACACTTTGCATGTGAACACAAGCCTAAAATGCTTCTGCTACTTTTTACTGCTCCCAGTTAGTTCTACTGGTAATAAATTACATTATTCGACTCATTTCATTTCCAAACACGCTGGTGTAACATAATGCTGTGCTAATTATTGAACAGGGAGAATTTAAAACAAATTTGATTGAGCTAACCTGTAAAGACAATGCATAGAGAAGCTGCTCCCATCTCTTTTGTTTATTTGATGATAACAGCCACATTTGATTTCTACCCATTATGGTAATAAGGTGCTTAAGTTACAATTGCATGCAGATTCCAAAGATTTATTTTCAATTATGAAGATATTTAAAGCATTTGCAATGAAAATTGAGGCAGAAATCTAATGTTCTGGGGTAGAAATCTACAGTTTGGCAGTAGATCTGAAGTCAGGAAGGGGTTCTGTTGCAGGCTGGGCCATAGACTCGCAGAGCATTACATACCTCCACATCATAGAAACCAAAATCCTTGTGTCAGCATGTATATAGGGTTGCTGAGAGTGCCCAGTGCTCATACATTGCTCCATCACCTCTAAAGAGAGCAAGGAAATGGCGCTATGCTATAAGCTCTCCTGTAGCTGACAGTATTTCTGGAATTTGACACGGGTAAGACAAGTAAAATTACCATTAACATTGCATAAAAATCAGGAAACATGTTGTGTCTCTTATTTAACCTTTCTCCTCTCACATCCCTTTTTATTCTACTCATATCTTGATGCACTTACTCTTCATTCATTTTTCATGGATGCAGTTTCCATACTCTGATGCAGATTTAACTGCTCTCAGTCTGTCATCTTTTAAGTCTCCCTTCTTCCAGCTTTCCTTGCAGCACATTTACCCTTTCCAGCCTTGTTTTTCTCACAGTATTTTTAGCCTTTTTCACATCACGGACCCTCCACACCCAGCACTGCAGCACATGCAGCCCTCTCGGCCAAGCCAAGACTGCAGAGGTTGGTGAGAGCTGTACAAGCCATGGAGTCAATATTTATATTTAAATATGACACTGCACGGCCATTTGAGACACCAAGTGGGAATCATTTAATGTCCTTAAAGGAGACACCCCCGCTGAGCTGACCCATCCCACAGAGAAAGTAGAGGCACTGGAGAAGAGAGGACAAAGGCCAGATTTCTTGAAGGCTTTGTATATGGTTTCCCACAAATGAATATGATATCATTTCTCACTCTACTTCACACTGGTGCAGCCTCACCTTGAGTACCGGGGGCAGTTTGGGGCACCAGAGGATAAGAACAACATAAAGCTACTGAAGAGTGTCCAGAGGAGACCACAAAGATGGTGAAGGGTTTAGAGTGGAACACGTATGAGGAGCAGCTCAAGTGACTTGTCTGTTCAGCCTGGAGAAGAAGAGACTGAGGGGAGACGTCATCACGGTCTGCAGCTTCCTCACCAGGGGCAGAGGAGGAGCAGGCACTGAGCTCTTCTCTCTGGTTACCAAGGACAGGACCCAACGGAACGTCAGGAAGATGCCAGGGAAGGGTTAGGATGGACATTAGAAGGTTCTTCCCCCAGGGGGTGGGAGAGCACTTGAACAGCTCCCAGGGGCTGGACTCAAAGAACACCGAGGGTCCTTTCCAGCTCAGAACACTCCATGTTTATATGATTCTAAGTGTACCCTGATAAAGTTTGCTGATGATACCACACTGAGTAGGGAAGTGGACACTTCAGAAGGGAGAACCACCCAGATAGGCTGAAAGAGTGGGCTAACAAGAACCTGATGAAGTTCAACAAGAACAACTGTAAGTTCTTGCACCTGGGAAAGCTCACCTGCACTCCTGGATTATCGTCTATATTATCTCCTCTGCTAGGTAGATCTCAGGCGATCCTGAAAACAGCTCTGTGGAGAGGGCCCTGGGTGTGGTGGTGGCCAACAACATCAGCAAACAGAGTGTTGCTGCAGCACAGAAAGTCAAGAGGATGCCTGTCCACTACTAACAAGAGGATGCCAGGTTGCATCAACAAGGGTATCATCATCAGAGATATAGAAGTCATTATCCCACTCCACTCAGCGCTTGTCAGGTCACACCTGGATTACTGTGTTCAGTTTTGGTCCCTGCTACACAAAAAAAGAAGTGGACAGGCTGGAGAAGGCCCAGAGAAGGGCTACAAGGATCATCAAAGGACTGAGAAGCCTGCCATGAGGAAAAACTGGGAAATCCAGGTTTGTTCAGCTTTGAGAAAAGAAGGGATAAGGGAGTTCTCATCACCATGGTCCAGTATTTAAAGGGTGGCTGCAGAGAAGGTGGAGACTCCTCTGTTACTAGGAGTCACATGGAAAAGATGAAGGGTAATGGGTACAAGTTACTCCTGCCAAGATTTTGATTGGAAACAAAAGGAAAGTTGTTCATAATGGGAAAATCAGCTTCTGGAATAATCTCCACAGAGAAATGGTGGGTTCCTCAACACTGAACACTTTGAAAATTCATCAGGACAGGGTGCTGGGCCATCTCGTCTATACCATGCATTTGCCAAGAAAGTTTGGGCCAGGTCACTTCCAAATTGGTATTCTATGATTCTATGATTTCTTTGAAGTTATTCAAAACTGTCAGTGAGATACTGAAAAATACAACTTATTTCTTATGAGTTTAGCAGTATTTCTGACCTGGAGTGGTTTTTACCTCCTGAGGGCAAGGAATTTCCTTGATCCATGTTGCTATGCCCAGACTGTGCTTTTTGAAATTAGGTCCAACACTGGGAAAGAAAATCTTTCTGCAGAAATAAAGTAGGAAATCAGCCCATGAGCAATGGACTCAAACAGTTTAAAATGGAGATAAAAGGGGTTTTTTTTAATTTAATGTAATAAATACAGATATAAATATGTGTGTTAAAGTTATTCATTAGCAAGAGGACCTGTAGCTGCCATTTAGTAGCTTTTTGTATACTGGAAGTATTCACAACCATTTGTATGATGGCCATCAAGGACAAAACATCAGGGACTGAACTGAGGATTTTCGGAGGTAAAAGCAGCAGTCTGTTACAGTCTGAGCTGAAGGCTTTTTGTGTTAGAGCTCTAACACCTCTGTATCCTCTCTGATGTGAGGACTAATGTATAATGCACATTGGTGACAGTGGATTAAGACCTTTTGTGGTGTCTCTGGGCTCTGCTGCAGTTTTATACACTTAAACACTAGCAGTAACTTCAGCTCAGAGTGCAGTAAAGAAGTATCATTTATAGTAAGCACACGTAGGAGACCTGCCCTGACATATCTGAGACTCCATCAACTGTACATGCTGTGGGTGGGAGCTGTGAAATGCATACTCAGCTCTTTGTAGAGGTTACAGTTTCTGCATGCATTCAAATAAAAACCCAGCCTGCAACAAGCATCTGGTCTCATGCAACACTTGTTTTATGTATTAATCACAACTGCAGATTTTGGTGTCAGGGTGTTGGCTGACAGAGGCTGAAAATGAGCCAGTAGTGGCCCAGGTGGCCAAGAAGGCCAGTGGCATCTTCGCTTGGATCAGACACAGCGTGGCCAGCAGGTCCAGAGAGGAGATTATGCTCCAGGACTCAGCACTGGTGAGGCTTCACCTAAAATACTTTGTTCAGTTTAGGTCCTATTGCTCCAAGAAGGATGTTGAGGGGCTGGATAGAGTTTAGAGAAGGGAACAGACCTGGGGAAGGGGCTGGAGAACAAGGGTTCTGAGAGGCAGATAAGGGACCTGGAGTTGTTTAGCTTGGAGAAAAGGAAGCTGAGGGGAGATGTCATCACTACCTGCAGGTCCTGGAAAGGTATTCAGGCGGGTGTTGATCTCTTCTCTCAAGTAACATAGGATAGGATGAGAGGACATGGCCTCAAGATGTGCCACTGGAGGTTCAGATTTGCTATCGGGAAAAATGTCATTACCAAAAGAGTCCTGAGGCACAGTCAGAGGCTGCCCAGGGAGATGGTGGAGTCCCCATCCCTGGAGGTGTTTAGAAGACATGCAGATGTGGTGCTTAAGGATCTGGTTTAATAGTGGATAGGGACGGCTGGACTCTGATCTCAAAGGTCTTTTCCAACCAACCGATTCTACAACTTTATGAATTTCAGTTGGTTCCTTGGAAGCCATTCATGAGCTCTACTCGTTCCCATACAGCAGAACATATTTCTCATATGTCAGTGCCATAAAGATAAGGTTAGATAAAGAGATCATTAATAAACCTTGGAGAAGCATAACTGATCTGTGGAAATTGTAATGACAACTCCAAATGATAATATACAAAACAACTCTTCATCACTCCATCACCATGCAGGTTTCCAACAGCAGGGATCACGAGTTCAGTTGAAAAGGCAAAGTCTGAACTTCACTAATGGTTTCATGTAAAACCTCTCCCTTGCAAGATAAGATTATTATGGACTTGCTTATTAATTAGGCAGGCATTTTCACAGCCCTGAATAAATTTCACAGACAGGAAAGGAGCTTTTTATGCCATTCTGTTAATTCTGCAGAAAAAAAGCGTCCCACCTGTCCTTACCCCACATGCATGCCCCAGCCATTAGACAGAAATAGCAACTAATTACATCAAAAATCAACTGCTAATTATGCCAAAAGATAACATTCCACCTAAATGGAATTTTTCTTTTCCCCCCCCCCCCTAAAAAAATCCCAGCTCCTCTGCTCCCATCAGTGGCATCTTGCAGAGAAGGTTTTTGAATTCTGACTCCCAAGATCAACAATGAATTTTAATCCACATGCTAACAGGGCAAGTGGTAGTGAGCAGCACTAACCATGGAAATGAGATGAAGTGCTGCACCTTGGGAGGAAGCCCTGGCTAAAAGCAAGGGTGCACCCGCATCATCCTCTGCCTTCTAATTCAGTAGTGCTCTAAACAATATCATGGATGCCAGTTCCCTTCTCCAGCCTCTCTCGCCTTTCTCGGCAGAGAGGGGATGCATGGAGATGTCTGCTTAATGGGTCCATTTCCATTATGAGAAGCAGTGTCAACAGAAAATGGAGCTGACGTCATTAGACTTCATTACAGAGCGCAGTTCAGCTTATGACTGGCTATGATGAGGCTGTCAGCATCATATTTATTCACTAATAATGGGTAAGCTTCCCAGGGTTGATATTTCTTGCAGATGAGGAGGAGGTGGCTTTTTAAATTGCAAACACAGCACTAAGCATCAGAGGACCAGTGCTGTGTTTCCCATTCCTTCAGGATCATGCCAGGGAAGTCAGATGCACTATGGTTTATGTTCCTGAGCCTCAACAAGAAACCTTCTGCAGTTCTCTGGGATGGGGAAAGCACCCATGCTATGAAGACCCTTCAGATGCTGAAGCCATCAGATCTAATCTTTACTCTCCCTACAATACCTTGAAGGGATTTCACTGCATTTTTCTCACTGCATTTCATTCATCTTTTTAATCCCTCCGGTATTTTGAAAGAGTCTCACTGCTACCCATTGATTAACGGCATGCCTGACACATGGCCTTACAGAAAAGTTCAGCAATCAAGTGTCCAAGGTCCTCTCTTGCTTTCTTAACCTGAAAAAAGTTAGCTACATCTGCTCAGAAGTGGACATCATGAACCTAAAAAACTAGTGCCAGCAAAGTGTTTTATGTTCTCAATCACTCCTGCTCTTCTTCTGCAGCAAAAGATAGATGAGGTTTTGGGTCATTTATACAAACATACTCATAACACCATTGAGGTTGGAAAAGACCTCTAAGATCACCCAGTCTGCCCAACACCACTGAGCCTACTGAACCATGCTGTGAAGTGTCATGTTTACACAGTTTCTGAACCCCTCCAAGGATGGAGACTCCACTACTGCCCTGGGCAGCCTCTGCCAGAGCTTCACCATTCTTTCAGTAAAGAATTTTTTTCCCTAATATCTGATCTAAACCTCTGCAGGCATAACTTGAATCCATTTCCTCTTGCCCTATCATTTGTTACTTGGGAGAAGAGACCATGATCACCTTGCTACAACCTCCTCTCAGGAGATAAAAGAGAAGTTTATGAAATATTTCAGGGACTCCCCAGTGCCTGAGGTGTCTGAGTGATGTGGAGAGACACTCCATCAGCTCGTCTGCACCAGCAAGTGTGTGTTTCTAGAAACCTGGCCTCCTTGACACGCCAGTCCCTCCAATCCTGTGTTATTATTTTTCGCTAGAGCTCAGTACAGTTAGCATACAAAATGATTATCATAGAATAACCAGATTGCAAGAGACCTACCAGATCATTGAGTCCAACCATTCCTATCAAACACTCAACCATGCCCCTCAGCACCTTGTCCACCTGTGCCTTAAGCTCCTCCAAGGAAGGTCAATCAACCTAGGCAGCCTCTGCCAGTGCCCAGTGACCCCTTCAGTGAAAAATTTTTGTCTAATGTCCACCCTAATTCTCCCCTGGCAGAGCTTAAGGCCATTTCCTCTTGTCCTGTCCCCTGTCACTTGGGAGAAGAGCCCAGCTCCCTCCTCTCTACAACCTCCCCTCAGGGAGTTGTAGAGTGCAATGGGGTCTCCCCTCAGCCTCCTCTTCTCCAGGCTAAACAACCCCAGCTCTCTCAGTCATTCCTCATAAGGCCTGTTCTCCAGCCCCCCCAGGTATTCATCAAGTGTCACACATCCCTACAGTGCAGTGGAAAACAAAAATGTTTGGGTTTATGTCAGCCTGTTAACAAAATGAAATGAACACTGTGTTCTGGTCAGTGAAAGATTACATGTCGTACTAAACTACTTCAAGTGAACTATTTCACCATACCTACCCCATGTTTCATAAATTTCATTTCAGTTCTAGTATCATGTTATTTCATTTTGGTTAGGCAAACAAGCAAAATCCATTAGCCCCTTGGCTCTGCAAAGACAAACCTGTGTCAAAACAGATTTGATGTTCTGAAACCGAGTTCATGCTGCTCCAAACTGAGGCACATCTCCAAAAAGTTCCTTCTGCTTCTTCTATGGCAGTAAGACTTTAATTTCACAAACCCAGAGAATGATAGAGGATTTCCCTAGGTGAAGAGAGAGGAACATTCAATCCATCCTTTCCTTCAGCCAACACAGCAAGGATTAATTAGCAATATCTGGTCACTAAAATATTAATGACACATCATGATTTCAACTTATTTTTACTTTTACCTTTCTAGAGCTTTTCTGTGCATTTTTTAAATTGCATTTCCTCATCTAAGTTTTTACTTTTCAATATTTTAAAACAGTCTTTCCTACTTCATCTGAGATGTGATATGCTGAAGACATACAAACCCTCAGTATCTGGGCACAAACGCATAATAACTCAGAATCATAGAATGGAATGGAAGGAGGGATTTAAAACACAGGTATCTGAGGTGCCCAGTGATCTGAGTTAGTAGTGAGCAGGTACAGTTGGACTTGATGATATCAAAGGTCTTTTGCAACAAAATGGTTCTATGATTCTGTGATATTGTATCCATCTATATATCTTTAAAGAAAAAGCATTGAGGAGACATGTTTTCCTGAAGCTAAAACACTCATTACTATTTTATTTAGGTTTTTTTTCACCCCTGAGCCTATTCACTGTCTTAACCTTTTGAGTTGTCATTGGTCTGTAAGATGTTGGATTCTCTTGAAGAACAGCTGCACCAGTGCAGATCACTGTTCCAGCCAGCCCTTATCCTATCCCTGATCAACAACAACAATGGGAAATACAGAGAAATCCTCTAGAAAACCTCCAAGGAACACTATTCCTGCTCTCATCAAATTGCAGTTTGTTAAAGTCCTCAATCCAAGGGTATCTTCATAGAAAGAAAATTTGAAACGTATTTATTACTCCTTTCCTCCCTCCACTTTTTCCCTCTTGGGTCTCTATCAGCATATTTTTTTTTAATTTAACTGAAGAAACAGAGTATTTCCATAGATTTGAACATGTCGCAGGGTTGGCTCATGGACTCTCATTGATTTCAGTATGAATACAAGTGTCTCAGCGCTTTGCAGTGTCAGGCCTCAAGGGAACAATTGAATGAATGAATTCATATTTATGGTGGGTTTTTAAGGCCTGTTAGGTTTTATTTCTGTCAGCCACAATGGTGTCTTTTTAACTAAGATGAATTATAAACATATGAAAAGAAAATACTGATTGCAGCAGAGAAAGCATCACAAACAGCTCAGTCTCATGAGTAGACATGTGGCACGTGCATTATTCCATCAAAAATGAAATGAGAAGCACAAGAAAGATATTTACGATTGGGCTGCAAAAAGCTGTACTTCAACTGTGCCGTAATAAGGAGAGAAGGCTATAAAAGGGTATTGTAGCAGTCAAGGAATCTCTACTCTTCTTGCCTTGCATCCTTGCCAATATAACTTTTTGGTTTAATTCTTTAAAAGGGGAATAACAGGGACTCCACCTCATCTGAAATACAGTTTTTCAAACTGATGGAGAGAGTTATGTCTCCATAAATTCAAAAAAACAGGGTTTTTTAAATATCTCTCATCATCATAGCCTTACAGTATGAGTGCAGTTTATCATTTCCTTCCAAATTTCTAGATTGGAATTTGGGGGCATGGTTAGTAAGCACGGTGGTGTTTGGCTGATGGTTGTACTGGATGAGTTTAGAGGTCTTTTCCAACCCTAATGATTCTGTGAATCTGTAAACGAAATGTAGGTACGCACAGAAGAAAAGTTAAAAAAACTCCATACTTTCACAAGTGTTTCCCTGGTAGGAGCCTCCACAGCCAAAGCTGAATGCTTACTCCTTTAAAATTCTTGTTGACTTTAACTGAAGTTTGATAATGCTGATGAACCAGGAGTCAGGGAGGCCCCCAGGATGCTTTCCTGTATTCTCCTCTTT
The DNA here is from genome assembly GCA_013389865.1 of Piaya cayana. Lineage (NCBI taxonomy): Eukaryota > Metazoa > Chordata > Aves > Cuculiformes > Coccyzidae > Piaya > Piaya cayana. Next base: position 89,181 of record WAAB01019775.1, read on the forward strand.
ACACTCTGAAACACTGAGCATGCAAAATTACCATTGGGGAAACCTGCTTTTCTAAAATTGTTTAACATTACACTGATCTATGCAGTAAATATCTGAGTTGCCAGAGCTGGTGGTTCCCTTGAAGGTTGTTTAAAGGAGGCCCTCTGAGATTTCAGTGATGATGTTAATTTAGATCATTTGTTTCCATGCATTGGCATATGTTCTCCTTACGTTACTTGACTGCAGACAGCTTCACCTAATGAGCCACCATCTAGCAGCGACGGCACATTTGTTCAACATCTCAGGAATCATTTGGAAAACGATAATGATTGTGCCAAAATGCTTGCATCCATTTCTACCAAAGCTTGAACTAAATCATTATCTTACCATTGACCCCACTATATTTCTTATCTTGGGTTAATTTATTACATTCTGACAGCATGCCTGCATCAAAAAGTTCAGGCATCACTAAACATGGGGGAAGAACGAATTTGTAATTCTCTGTTTTATTATCTTTGAGGTGTTTCTGAAGAAGTTACTCAGCTTTCACTCCATTTCAGCCTGGTCTCAGCACTGTCTGCACTTATTTGAACCCATTGCTCCCTACAGTTACCTGAAAGGAGTTTGGGGAGAGGAGGGAGCTGGGTTCTTCTCCCAAGTGACAGGGGACAGGATGAGAGGGAATGGACTCAAGCTCCGCCAGGGGAGGTTTAAGTTGGACATTAGGAAAAAAATTTTCACAGAAGGGGTCATTGGGCACTGTCAGACTCTACCCAGGGAGGGGGTTGAGTCACCTTCCCTGGAGGTGCTTAAGGGACGGGTGGACAAGGTGCTAAGGGACATGGTTGAGTGTTTGATAGTAATGGTTGGACTCAATGATCCAGTGGGTCTCTTGTAACCTGGTTTTTCTATGATTCTATGATTATTTCATCATCCCAGCACACACAAACTGTGTCTGCAGTTTGCTCGCAGAAATGCTGAGGGAAAAAAAGTACTTTCTGAAGTCAGAAGTTAGCCTAATTTTGTCTTAGGAAGCAAACCTTGAAGTGATGCTCAACGGTCAGTAAAGGTCCTCATCATCACTCAGTGCAGACACTGGCCAGGCCTGGAGGTGGAGTCGTAAAGCCCGACTTGTGCCAAGCAGGGGAATGAAGGATTTCCCAGGCCATGAAACCAAAAATCAATCAGCTGAATTCAAATATCTCTTTGGGCTTTGCGTGCAACATAATCTTCCTCTCGCCCAGGAGACACGATTGTGCTAGGCTCACTCCTGATTGAACTACCAGGGAGAAAAACGACCTCAGATTTGTGCCTGTGGCAGTACCATCCATATCAGCCATGTCTAAAGTGCCTGTTTATCACAGAATCACAGAATCACCGGGTTGGAAGAGACCCACTGGATCATCGAGTCCAACCATTCCCACAAAACACTAAACCATGACCCTCAGGACCTCGTCTACTCATAACTTAAACACCTTCAGGGAAGGCGAATCAACCACCTCCCTGGGTAGCATATTCCAGTGCCTAATGACTCTTTCCGTAAAAAACTTCCTCCTAATCTCTAACCTAAACCTCCCCTGGCGGAGCTTGAGGCCATTCCCCCTTGTCCTGTCCCCTGACACCTGGGAGAAGAGGCCAGCTCCCTCCTCTCTACAACCTCCCTTCAGGTATTTGTAGAGAGCAATGAGGTCTCCCCTCAGCCTCCTATTCTCCAGGCTAAACAACCCCAGCTCTCTCAGCCGCTCCTCATAAGGCCTGTTCTCGAGCCCCTTCACCAGCTCTTCTCTGGACACTCTCCAGAGCGTCAACATCCATTATGAGTCAGATCTTTCAAGAGTGGCAAAGAAATCACAGCAACAAGCTGCCAGCCCCCTCTTTCTCTCAATTCAGTTTTTCTGGGCTGGTTTGACCAAATTACACATACTAGGTGTTCTGATATTCAAATACCTTCCTTTGACCCTTCCCATGGCCCTACCCTGCAAACAGTAGGGCATTGCTCTACTAACTCATCTACTCATAGAGTAGAATCATAGAACGATTCGTGTTGGAAAAGACCTTAAAGTTGATCCAGTTCTAACCCCATGCCATCGGCAGGGACACCTCCCACTGCTCCAAGCCCTGTCCAAACTGGCCTTGTAAACGTCTTCAAGGTTGCTCTCAATCACATCATACCCTAGCCTGTACTGAAACTGTGGATTGCTCTGACCCAGGTGCAGTATCTTGCCTTTGGCCTTGTTGAACCTCATGAGGTTCTCACAGTCCCACTTCTCCAGCCAGTCCAGGTCCCTCTGGATGCCAACCCATCCTTCCGGTGTGGCAACTGCACCACTCGGTGTCATCTGCAAAATGGCTGAGAGTGCCCTCAATCTCACTGTCAACATCATTGATGAAAATATTAAACAGCTCTGGTCTTAGTACAGACCCCTGAGGGACACCACTAGTCATGGATTCCCATCTGGACATTGAGTCATTGACCACTACTCTCTGTAAGCGACCATCCAACCAATTTCTTATCCACCATCAATCTCTCCAGTTTAGAGAGGAGGATGTTGTGGGGGACTGTGATAAAGGCTTTACAGAAGTCTAGATAGATCAAATCTGTTGGTTTACCCATGTCCACTGCTGTGGTCACCCCATAACAGAAAGCCACTAGGTTGGTCATACAGGATTTGCTTCTGGTGAAGCTGTGCTGGCTGCCGTTAACCACCTCCCTGTCCTCCTTGTGCTTTAGCAGAGCTTCTAGGAGGATCTGTTCCATGTTCTTCCCAAGCACAGAAGTGAGGCTGACAGGTTGGTAGTTTCCAGGATCATCTTTTCCACCCATTTAAAATATGGGCACAATGTTACCTTTCTTCTAGTAACTTATTCCATGCTCTGGGAGAGCTGAACCCATGACGTCCTGCCAGCCCCCAGCCCTGACCCAAAGACCTTTCATTTCCACAGTGCCCCTGGAGCTTGGCAGTTCCAGCTACCTCGCTTCATGTTTGGCAGTTCCACACAAATTCAGTAGTTTAGGATTTCATTTTTACTCTGTGATGGGATGTCTCAGCAGGTTTTGGTGCTTTGCAGATTGTGGGCACGCTCTGCGGGTAGAAGACAGCTCTGGGTACAGGCTTGTTAAACAAAATTGGCACCGTGCTGGAAACACACATTTCCAGCACTAAAACCTGAGTTTTTAACAGACTCAGCAGAAGTTAATGTAAATAATTGCCTGTGTTAGTATAAAGTATGGATCTGCACTCTTACAATGTGCTGACTGTGATGTGCAGTAGCGTAGAGGTTTGCTGGGCTCCTGAAGGCAAACTCTGTTTTAATTGCATTACTAGACATCTGAGGCACTGTGCATAGAAGCTAACTGTCCGGAGCAGTTCAGGATGTGGGGTTGGGTAGGGAAGACTGGGATAAAATACATAATGATTCTACCTGATTGCAATTTGTCGTTCAGTTTGGCCCACAGCTCAATGACAACCAACAAATATTTTTAGCACCATTGTAAAGACTGCTCAGGATTTCAAATTCAAAAGCATGAAGAATCCTTTGATAGATATACAAGAAGCCACTTAAATATGTGATCCCAGGTTCAGGAACATGAGTCACAGGAAAAATTAATTTAATATTACCTATTATTTTACAGAGGAAACCAAATTTTTTTTTTTTAATCTTACTCTGAGGGGGTTAAAAAACATAATTCAACATAATATCAAACGTAAAGAAAGATGCATAAAACATAAGATTAGAAGGCTTTGAGGAAAGTTGGGTCTTTCATTTAGTTCTTTTATCTCATCACTCAATATTTCGAAGCGAAAAAGCGCTGTTGGCACTGTTTAGCAACAACTCATCAATCTTTCCTCAATGAAAGTCAAGTGCTCCTTACTCCAAACCTAGATTTTGGAGAGCATCCTTTCTTGCTTTGATTTTTAACTTCAGCTCCTTGCAGCACCGAGCAGCGCGGTAGGAGTGGAGAAGGCAGATTAAGCAGCCCTTCTGAGCAGTGAAGCTGCTGTTGCCAGTCCTCAGTTAAAGAATTAATAAATGCCATAATTAAAGCAACTTTAGGAGCTGGATAATGTTTCATATATTTCAGAAAGACTCATTTTGCACTGAAAACCCACAGTAATCTCACAGCCCTGTAGCGCAGGCAAAAACTTTTACCTAAGTGAATAGAGGAGGTTCAGATGGCAGTACAAATCTGGAATAATGCCACTGCACTGCATTAGGAAACTTGGGATTTTCTGTTCTGACAAATCACAGTTTAACCTGGTGAACAGGAGATGGAGGTGATTCATTCTCACGTGCAGAGCGTCTCGGGTGTAAAAGGAACGTACTCTCCATGCCACACTACAGGGATTTGGGGAAGCACACCCGGAGGGTTTTTCTAAATACTGGATTAAGTATCATTAATAGCAAACAGACCATGAACTTTGATTTTAATATAACACTACTTAGTTGTAGCATTTGCCATTTAATGAATGCTCAATGCAATAATAGGCCAAAATCAGGGTAAGGGCTTTTTTTTTTTAATATTAAAATCTATTACTGTTGTATTTTACTGGTTTATTTTTTNTGTATCTGACAGGTCTATCTCTGCATTACAGCTTAGCTTTCAGAAAGGGCAATGGCATGAATAAATGTCTCGTGCCATGGCCACGTTCCCTCTTCCCCTCAATATGGTCGAAGGACACAGGAGCACTGATCTCTCATAACAAATCTTTCACTGACTTTACCCAACTGGCCTTTTATGCTGCACAAACCACTTGCTTGTGATGGATGGCTATGGTTTACAGTGCCCATACCATCTACAGGCAGAATCTGGAAGACCTTCTTCACTAGCAGCAGCTTCCAGTACTTAAACAGTCTCCAGGAAAGCTGGAGTAGGATAGGAGGGGGGTGGAAGGGGAGAGAGGCATGGATTTAATCTGAAAGAGGGGAGATTGAGATGAGATTTTAGGAAGAAATGTTTTCCTGTGAAGGTGGAGAGACACTGGCCCAGGCTGCCAAGAGCAGTGGTGGATGCCCTGGAGGGGTTCAAGGGCAGGTTGGGTGGGGCTTGGAGCCCCTGATCCAGTGGGAGGTGTCCCTGCCCAGGGCAGGGGTGTTAGGACTGCATGAGCTCTAAGGTTCTTTCCAACACAAACCATTCTATGATTCTATGATTACTGCCTTCTGAACTCATAAAGAGAGAGGAAAGAGAATGTGGGCTGGGATTTATGAACCACCTCCTAAATCTGTTGTATCAGAAAAGAAATTCAGTTTTAGTTTACGTTCTTGACACATCCTGGACTTTTGTTCCTTTTTAAACATGAACTCAACTCAAATGCTGAAAATTCAGGCAGGCTTCTTTTTATGTTTTTAAGGTTGAGGAAGTAGTATGAGAACAAAATCAAGACAAAAACATTGGTTTAGATAGAAACTTTACTTCATTGATCATGTCAGTAAAATGTAGATGCAAAAAAATATGCTGCTTGGAGAAAAATCATAGAATCCTTAAGATTGGAAAAGACTTCTAAGTCTGTCAAGTCCAACTGTCAACATATCTTTTGAGGAAAAATGAGATGGTAGGAGGGATAACAAATTTAGGAAGTTTCCAATAATAGTGAGGCAGATGTGCTTTTAATACAGCAAAGATTTAACTCACTTAAACAGAAAACAACCCCATAAGGTGGAGTAAAGAATGGCAGTTCATTCAACCAAGAAGTATACAACTCAGTAAAATCCCGTGTACCGATGTGTCCATATAGCTGGATCAATAGTCACTCTCCTCCCAGCAGCCAGGGCTATGGCAATTCCACCATCTCCTACACCAACCTTTTTTGAGGCTGCAGTGTTTTGGTAAGAACCTCTGGTCTTTCAATGAAATGTCGTTGGACATATCATCCTCCTGTGCCCACTGCTCTTGTTTTAAATGTCCCGTGACCAGGTCTTCCCAAATGATGATTCACTAGGAATTCCCGAACAAATCAAATCAGCAGGGTCAGGTTATTTCCTAAGCCAACACTCCAAGCAAATCTAAACACAGTTAATGGACTCCTGAACTGTTGTTTATAAATGAACAGCAGATGAGGCAGCAATTTATGCCTGTAAGTACCTCTTGGTGGTTTCTATCAACAAGCATCTATTTCAAAACACATTGAAGGCACTCTCCAGGCTTCACACACAGACTGAATGAAGGGCCTACTTTTTCAGAATAATTCATGTGAATTCCTTCTGCAGCTGTGAGAAAAATTAAATTTGTAAATGAAAGTTCATGGAATCATACAACCATGGAAAGGTATGAGTTGGAAGTGGCCTGAAAGCTCATCCACTTTCAACAACCTACCATGGGCAGGGACACCTCCCACTGGATTAGGGGCTCCAAGCCCCATCCAAGCTGGTCTTGAACACCTCCAGGGATGGGGCAACCACCACTGCTCTGGGCAGCCTGGGCCTCCCCACCCTCACAGGAGCATATTTCTTGCTAAGATCTCATCTCAATCTCCCCTCTTACAGCTTCAAACCATTCCACTCATCCTGTCCCTGCACTCCCTGGTCCAGAGACCCTCCCAGCTTTCTTGGAGCCCCTTTCAGTCCTGGAAGCTGTTCTAAGGTCTCTCCAGAGCCTTGTCTTTCCAGGCTGAACATCCTCAACTCTCTCAGCCTGTCCTCATACATGAGGTGCTCCAGCCCTCGGATCATCTCCATGGCCTCCTCTGGACTCGCTCTGACAACTCCGTGTCGTTCTTGTGCTGAGGACTCCCCAGTTGAACGCAGAGCCAGGTGAGGAGTTAACAGCACCCAGAGCATTGTTCACCAGCACTACAGGGGCACAAAGCACCGAGGGCTTCTGCATGTCTCCCAGAGATGCCCCAGCACTCACAGCTCACTGCAATGCTCCTCCAGCCGCACACAAATGTCCTAATGAAATGCCATATGCCCTGCAATGTTCTTGGTGAGTTCAGCTTTGGGATTTTCAATGCAAGTCCTGTAATAAATCTTGCCACGCTTCTGCGGTCTCCTTATGACAGTATCACACTCTGATCTGCTTCATGTATTACCACTGTTTCATGCAACCCAAATATACTCTTAGAGCTGTGGTGCTACTATAAACACAGGTATCAGCAAATTCATTCTGTGTTATGACTGCCATAAATCTATCAGGACTTGTCAGCTGCAGAAGGGCCAGAATTGTCCATAAAGCAACAGTGCTTAAAGCTCAGAAATCTCAGCCACGTAAAAACGAAATAAAAAGCACACTGCTAAATGTTGCAGGTCAGAAACCACCCGATTTTTTAAGGGGAAAAAAAAAGAACACAAACAAAATGTAACTATTCCCTTTCTCTGCAGAGAGAGGCAGCTGACAGATGGACTACACCGTTAAATGTCAGTGCTATAACTCAAAACCCGAATGCGTGCAAACAGCCCCATGGACGGGTCTGCTCACTGCAGCCCATTAACTGCCCATGAATCTCACCACCACTTCAGACTCACTCACCTCAAAGAGCTTCTTCATGCATCCCATGGGATCACAATATCTAACTATGGTGACTAATTCATCTAATTAATCACGTCTGATGTTTTAGGCTTCTGCTTCTTCAGGGCTTAAGGACATGAGGCAGGAAAGCAGAAAAATACAGACTGAGTGTGGGATGCCAAAAGCTCTATCCCTAAATCATTTTGGAGCAGAAGCCTTGTGAGTGACCAACCCCCAGATGTCCTGAGCACTGTCAGGAAGCATAACCTTAGGTTTCAGATTCTCCACCCAAGGCAAATTGTCATATTAATTATTGATATGGAACAATCTGTTAATCTTCTTAGAATCATAGAATTGTTTGGTTGGAAAAGACATTTGAGATAATTGAATCCAATCATACCTGTTCACTACTAAACCAGATCTCTGAGCATCTCATCTACCTGGCTTTAAAATACCTTCAGGGATGGGGACTCCACCGCTTCATTGGGCAGCTGCTTCCGGGGCCTGATAACCCTTTCAGCAAAGACTTTTTTTCCCTGATATCTAGTCTAAACCTACGCTGGCACAGCTGGAGGCTGCTTCCTCTCTGGTCCCTTGTTACTTGGGAAGAGAGACCAACACTGACCCCTTCATATTGTCCTTTCAGGGAGCTGCATAGCATGAAGAGGTCTCCTCTCAGCCTCCTCTTCTCCAAACTAAACACCCCCAGGTCCCTCAGCTTCTCGTCATAACCCCTAGTCTCCAGATCCTTCCCCACATCTGTTCCCTTCTCTGGCCATGCTCCAGCCCCCCAATGTCCTTCTTGGAGTAAGAAGCCCAAAACTAAACCCAGGATTTGAGGTGCAGCCTCACCAGTGCTGTGTACAAAAGCTATTTGAGCAAGGGTTATTGTTTCTGAAATGATCTCATTTCTGTGTTTCATATTAAAACTGTTTGTTTCAAGGGCTTTTATGCATCCCAGTCTGTGCTTGATTGCAATGGGTTACTGAGTATTGCAGGTCGGCCCCACACAAAGAGACTCTGTGAGCAAAGCAGAAGCACAGTAACACACAAAATTAATCAAGTTGTGCTTCAGAGGTGCAGAAGGGTGTACTTATAGCTCTCCGTGCAACCCAGGACAACATCTGCTTCAGCCCCATGCGTGGGAGGAATTGTCTGGGATTCTGCTGATTACAGCCAACAGCTGAAATGGAGGATGGGCGTTTCGGGATGACTGCACTCATTTTGCATGAAGCTAAGGTGTGATTGCATCTCGTTTGCTGGCACCACCAGCACAACAGAACAGGAGACAAAGCTAAAAAGCAGCAGGTATAAAGACTGGAAGTGCCCTGGATTAGTTTCCTTTAAGAAGGTAATCTGTACAGAGAGAAAAAAAAAAAAGAAGGGTGCTTTAATCATCTATGTCATGCACTATGTCTTGTACTTAAGAGAAATGATTTCTTGTCATATATAAATGTGTGTGTTTGACTGAAGGAAGTTGAGTCTTGCTGGGGTACGTAACAAGGCAAGAAGGAAGAATAAGATTTCCTGGGACAGCTGAAACGGAATAGGATAGAGCACCACAAAGACACCTGAAAAACACGGTGGGGAAAAACCACACTGACAGGTAGGGAGGAGTAGATCAGATGACCAGAATAGCCCCTCTCTCTTGACTCTTTATTATTCTATGAACCTGTTTGGTTCTCAGGAACAGTTTAAGTTCTTACCCCAACAAAGGATGAGTTTAAGCTTGACAAAGAAAAAGGTGAGCCTCTGATTTTTATTATACCTGTATCTGCTTTTGACGAAACTCCTCAGGTGGTGACGCTACAAGCACATTGAAAAGTGCAAGAGAAAGCAGTGGGTAAGGGCCAGGATGGTAATCAGAGGTGGGAAATGGAGTAGCTCTTCAGTCTTGCATGGAGACAGTAACACTCATTTTAGATAATGTGTCTACAGTAACCCAAATAATCTGGATCACAGGGAATGGCAAGTATCAATCTCACCAACAGTTATAAAGTAAGCATCGCCCAAGAGGAGGCAGCCAGCAAAGTGGATTGCTATCATTACGGTGATGAATGGGGAATTCTCCACAATGCTACAGGTGTAGGATGGGGAACAACTCACTCATCTGCAGAATCACAAGTAAGAGCATTGCAGGCGTCTCGGTGTTGCCATGCGGTTAACACTGCCCCAGCCTCCTATGTGACCCAACCAAACAGGGACTGTGGAGCAGGGGAAAGGGAGAGAAGAGATCCTACTGGGAAGGGCTTTTTATTAGGGAGTGCAAAGATCGGATGAGGGGGAATGTTTTAAGCTGAAAGAGGGGAGATTGGGTTCAGATTTTAGGCCAGGTTGGATGGGGGCTTGGAGCACCCTGATCCAGTGGGAGGTGTCCCTGCCCAAGGCAGGGGGGTTGGAAACAGATGGACTTTGAGGTCCCTTCCAACCAAAATCATTCTATGATTTTCTGCTGTACTGCTTTTATCTTCTTTACCACTTCCTAAAAAACAGTAGAGAAATAAAATCAATCTTCCCACCACTGGGACTGTATTTTTTTGAAGAGTACAGCCCTATGAAGCAGAGATGTTTTTTCCTGCTTAGACAGAGAGGGGCATGGACTGAGGCAGTTCAGAGCAGGAGCTTCTGAAATCTTGAGTACAGAAAAGCAATCGGTTGGGTGGCAGAGACAATTTTTTAGAGCAGCAATTTTATAAGCAGGAAGGGTAAGCAAGTTAGCAGATTACAGAAAAGACATAGAAAACATCAACATTGCTACTTGACACTAAGATGACAACAGCAAAGGGTGGAAAAAATCAGAGTCTTTCTTCTAGGCACAGCTAGGACAGGAGTAGGTGGGATGAGCTGGATCTGTCTACCAAACAGTAGGGAAATCAATAGCAGTAGTGAAAGCAAAGCTGAGAGGGGGTTGAAGGGAATAGGTAACACAGCATCTCTGCAAAGCCTAGAAAAATTTGGAGGAAGAAGTTAAATGTTGGCCAGTCATTGTACTAATAAATAGTGATTGTTCTGGGTTTGCATGTATACAATACAAAAGGTCTGCTTGCATTGTCTCACTGTATTTCTGTTAGGACAGGCTGAGGGAGTTGGGGTTGTTCAGACTGGAGAAGAGAAGGCTCCAGGGAGACCTTACAGCAACTTCCAGGTGTCCCTGCCCATGGCAGGGTGTGGAACTGGATGGGCCTTAAGATCATCTCCAAGCCAAACCATCCCATGATCTTATGAGTAACCTTCATCTTATCAAAACCTGTAAGACATTCAAAGAAGCTAAGACTTGGAAGAGACAAAGGATTTGAAGTCTCACAGGCTTTTAAATAAGCCTGTTCTGGATATGCTGAGGTCTGTGTGTTAAAAAGATGGGGCTTATTTTCTTTTTTTTTCATTTTCAAGTGGAGAAAAAAAAACAGAGTAGGACAACATGGTCCCAAGAGGACTTTATGGAGAATTGAGAAATATCAGAAGATACAATATCTGTTGCTCTGTACGTGCTCCACCAAAGTCTTATTCTGCCATCACGAGACACAACAGGTGACAATAGCACCACTGCTTTCATGTTGGTCAAATCCTGCCACACACTCAAAAATAAGACCAATTGTATAAATACCGCTACACAGTACTTAGAAAAGAGTTGAATGTTCAAAAGAAAAGAAGCCCTTTGCTTTTACATTGTTGGGATTCCAGCTTCAAAAGGAAACACATGCATCTGTTACAGCAAGCACTTGTGTCTGAACAGAAAACACGCTCATATGTAAAGAAATTGCAGTCCATAGGCTACAGTGCCATCTAATTTTAGCACCCCATGAGTGTCTCCAGGCTGGATCAGGGGAGTGAATGCATTACTAAGGAAACTTTAAAAGCAAGCATGCAAGGTGCTGAAGATAAGCAGTGGTCAATGAGACATTCAAGGGAGGTACAAGAATCAGCTAACGGAGACATGACGTTTTCAAAGCCCGGACAGCAGTGGAAAAAACATCCTGTCAGGGAGAGAAAGATAAAAGTGGTAAACAGGACAGCAAAAGTGAACCACAGATAAAATAGGGAAGAGGGGAAATCAACAAAGGCAGATCTGACATTTCCGATGCTCTGCAAAATGCAGTTTCAGGGATGTCAAGGGCTGAGAACATTTTCTTCACCAAAGCTTAAAAGGACCACACCATGAGAGTTTGGAAACCAAAGTCTCCATCAGCTTCGTGTTCTGCCAAGTGACCAATTCATCAAGTGACTTGAGATATGCCAAGATATGCTTCTCTCTGGCAAAACACATCAGATGGAGGGCAAATCAACCCAGTTAGGAGAGACAATGTCTCTTCTTTCTCCTTTGTATGGACACATTTCATAGAAAAATGCTTTCCATGCATTTAAATAGGATGCTGATGTCATAGGCACACCAGAAAATCCTCTCAGTGTCTGGAAGTAAAAGGATCATAAATATTACACACACAAAAATGTTAGACAAGGGTAACACAAAGTGCTACAACAACTACTAGATGCCACAACCATCAAATCAGATGTGCCGTGCCAAGACGACATGCTTTGCTACATAGATCTCCTGTGGCACCTATTTCTTACCTGGCTGCACTATTTAGACAATGTGGGTTCGAGACAGGACTTAAATCTGACTCATCTTGCTCAGACAAGTGGATTTCCACCGGATTTAATTATGCTGCACCTGCAGGACAGGAGAAGCAGGGGAGCCACAGCTTTTGGATTACTGCTGTTTCTAATTGAGACCTCTTGAAAACAACTCAAGCCAGAAGTGCAGCAGCAACAGCAGTAGATTTAGGATCAAACAGTCATAGAATGATGGAATTGTACAGGTTGGAAGGGATCTTAGAGCCCATCCAGTTTCATCTCCTGCCATGGGCAGGGACATCTCCCACTGGATCAGAGGTTCAAAGCCCCATTCAACCTGCCCTTGTGTACCTCCAGAGATGGGGTAGCCACAACTGCCTTGGGCAACCTGGGCTAGGACCTCTCCACCCTCAAAGGAAAACATTTCTTCCTGACATCTCACCTCCATTTCCTCCCTCTCAGTTTCAAACTATTCCCTCTCATCCTATCCCTGCCCTCCCTGGTCAAGAGGCCCTCCCTGGTCAAGACTCCCTCCCTAGCTTTCCTGGAGCCCCTCTAAGTCGTGGATGCTGCTCTAAGGTCTCTCTGGAGCCTTCTCTTCTCCAGGCTGAACAATACCAACTCTCTCAACCTGTCCTCATAGCAGAGATGTTCCAGCCCTCGCATCATCTCCATGGCCTCCTCTGGCCTGTCTCCAACAGCTCCACATCCCTCATGTGCTGAGGATTCCAGAACTGGACACAGGACTCCAGATGAAGTCTCATTAGGGCAAAGCAGAGGGGCAGAATCCCCTCCCTTGCCCTGCTGGCCCTGACACTTTGGGTGCAGCCCAGGACATG
>WAAB01019776.1:0-11036 GCA_013389865.1 Piaya cayana
GGACCTCCCAATTGTCTGGGAAGGGTCTCCAAAATCCTCACTGCAATAAGGGGCTCTCCAGCGACTGCATATCTGGATGATGATGATAAGACAATCGGTGATGTATCTTTCCTAATTACCATATGTATTTTCATGTAGTAATGACTAGACCCTTTGCCTTTAAAGCTGTTACTGTTAACTTGTTGTTAATCACTACTAATCATTTGTCGCCCTTCCTGTTTTAATAAGTTAAATAAAATGATGTCACATATTATTCCATAGTTTGGGCATTTTATGCTGATCACATTCCGTGCTTAGCACTGTAGTATAACAATAACTTATTTCTGCAAACCCACCAAAAGAAAAAAGAAAAACACATACACCAATAAAAGAGAAGAAATGTAAGAAAACATTAATCTCACAAAATTTAGTACTTTTCAAAGTGAACACACTGATATGTGATCTAAACCGAAGTCACTGCTAGGTCCATAATGGCTGCAGGATATTAACAGGTAAGGAAGAAAATGGAAAAGCCACTCATACCGAAATTGGAGCTTAAAGTGGAAGGCAGCTAATCCACAACTTAAAATCGCACTTGTAGTTTGGCTGTCAGCACACTCCTTAATTCTGTTTTCTTTCAAGGCATCTGAGCAACAACATGTTCTAGAGCACCATATTAGCCATTCAGAGACTTTTCAGGATGGATACGTTAGGATTCTATTTCTGTAAGTAGATGCATTCAGTGACACAGAAATGGCCTGGCATAGGAATATAATCAAACAATAGGAATAGATACTGGAGGATACAGTATTTGGTCACTGAAAATTCACCAATGACTTATTCAGTCAGAAACAGTGGCAGTATCTGGTCCAGCATGTTGATTTTATGTATTTGTATAGTAAGCAAAGTGCCTCTGACATCAAAAACATCAGTATATTATCGCAGTAAACAGACAAACCAAGCAGAATCTTTAAAATAAACTCTCTGCAGTTACTAGTTTGTTCTGGTCGCAATTCAAAGCATCTAATTCCTTTGATCAGCAAATCAAAGAGAACCATTAGATTTCCATCCCGCTAATAAAGATCTTTACTGATTTCAGCAACAACTTTAAAAAACTCAATCCTGTCTTTGTTACTGTGTATTTTCAGAAAATATGAACTCTCGGTGTTAGTTACATAGCTCCTTTTTCTTAAAATCATAATCACGTGACATTTCTATTTATAAAATACATTACTTGACAATTCAAATGGACACTTGTTATTAATTACCACTATGTAGAAAACAAAATGATCAGTTTTATAGTGGAAAACTCAGACTGGTAAAGCCTAACATTTCTTAATATCTAGGATTATAGTAGTTACTGTGTTACCACTGTATTATTTATGAATATTTACCTCTGTTGTTCGTTGCTGCAATCTCTGCATCTCCATCTTGGACAGTGTTTCCTCTAAAGCTTGCATGGCCTTCTTATATTCTGCTTCTTTATTTCTTGCCTGATTTAACTCATTAATAAGTCTTTCAGTTTCACCTTTCAACTGCTGGACATCTGCTTGCAGTCCTATTTTAACACCTCTCTCTTTCAATATCAGTTCCTTTAATCTGAGAACAAATACCATAATGTTGTATTTAAAGCATTTTCTCAATGTATTTGGCATCAAACTAAATACTAAACAGACATTAGTAAGCGGTGCAGCACCGTATCATGCTCTGTGTTGATTTTTACCATGTACATCATATCAGGTAAAGTTATTTAAACATATGTAAAATATTACTGAAGTCCCTTGTAGCATCTCTATATGGAACTTCATTTTAAAAGAAACTAAGCTGAAGACGGTTTCATAGATAGGTCTTTAAGGAAGTGACATGTTAGTATCATTTTACTTTACACAGGAGTCAAACATATAGTATCAATCTACATTTTGGCAATTTTCGTCAGAAAGCTTTGAAATATCCTAAATAGTCTGGTAATTTTTGAAATCTACCTCAAAAGAAAAAAACATAATAAGCCTCTTAATCAAGGTGGTAATAAATCATGGTGGGAATTGAACCTAAAACAATAAGAACAAAAGAGGAAATAATCACAGTCATAGATGGCACCTCAGGATGCACTTGGCATATTCCTTCCTTACAAGAAAGGAAATGTGTCTTTGATAAATAGAATGAAGTTAGGACAAACAGAGCAGACATCTCCAATTGCAGCCGACAAGAAGCAGTGCTTTGTTAGAATGCCTAGAACTCACAAGGATGACGGCAGCAGTCTATGCGAAGATATGTTACACCTAGCCTGCACAACATATTGCCTATGGGCCAACTCTGGCCTGTCAGAAAAGTATTTGTTCAAGTGCACTGTGCAGGGAAAAAAAACCCCAAAACATAGCTGTGTATATGTGTGGAAAGGGAGATGGGGAATTGGAAGATGAACTTATGGTATGAGACAGCTACTAGAGCTTGAGCTGAAAGTATAGTTATGATACAGGTTGCTAGGGAAGCAATGGCTAGAAATGGATGAATGTGACATAGTGATACTGTACCAAGACAAGAACAGGAAGAAAACTGCAGACCTGTAGAAAGAATTTCATTAGGTAATACCGAAAGAAATACTAGCACTTCTTGATGTGTTGTTTTTCAAGTATATTTTTTAAAGCTGTACTTTTTTTAAAAATGTATAAATTGAATTATCTTGAATTAAAAAAAACAACACAACATTGCACTACAATGTTCCTTACCTGTCTGTAGTGTATACGGCCATGCTCTGAATATTATTTTCTTCTTTGGCATACTTCTGTAGCTCTCTGACGTGCTCGATTAATTTCTTCTCTGCTTGCTCTGCTTTCCATCTCCTTTCTTTCTCCTGATCTAGTTCTTGAATCAGCGCCTTAACAAGAATGTGGTAAGCATCGACTTACTAGGAAACATTCAAATGTAGCCATAAAAGGACAAACAATATTTATAATCATAGAAAATGATTTTCTGCCTTTCTGGAATTCAAGGATTACAGAGGAAAGTGCAAGAAATCAGGCCAAAATCCCCTATAAAAGTTAAATAAAATAAATTCTCCTCCAGCAGATGCTATAAGAAATCCATTATTTTTTGAGGATATCCACACAAAATTATTTTTGTAACCTCTGCTTTTAAAGTTTCACCAGGAGACATGCTTGTTTTCATGTAAAGATAAACTCATTCAACTTGAAAAGATGCAAAACATACTCGGTATGTTGATTCCTCTGTGGCATTTGAATTAATTTCTTCTATTTTTTCTACATTGCTCTGTCTTCCAGTTAATATTTCAGTTTTTCTTCCCACTACTTTCAAGTCTTGAGCATCTGATGATGAGATGAAATGAGAGTCTTTCTGGCTGGAGTGTGGAAACTTCGAGGAGCTCTTCTTCACTTCCCTATAATAGCAGGACATGAAGGCATATTTAAGAATATGCAGTTTAAACAGTAACAGGTGATTCGGACACTTTCACAGAACAGAATCTTACAGTTTAAATAGAAGCTGAATTTTAGAGTTCAAAACCACATAAATAATAATTTGCAAGCAGATCATAAAACAACTGGCTAAAATAAAATCTTCAGTTGCAAGATATTTAGGCAGTGCTAGCAGATGCTACCTGAAAAAAAAGTCTTATGGTCACATAGATATGAAACAACTTTAGAGAAGCAGAGTACCCATAGAGCTGCAGTGGCTGATTAACCTAGTATATTTCAGTTTATATAATCTATTCCTCACTCATGGTGTTTATTACATAGATCAAGCAAATTACTAGGGCATCCTCAGTTTCATTACATTTCACTCATTTTCACAGAAAGGGTCATTAGGCATTGGAACAGGCTGCCCAGGGAGGTGGTTGATTCACCTTCTCTGGATGTATTTAAGGCATGGGTAGATGAAATCCTGAGGAACATGGTTTAGTGTTTGATAGGAATGGTTGGACTCAATGATCCGGTGGGTCTCTTCCAACCTGGTGATTCTATGATTACAAAAGGTGGACAGTTATATTCTTGGCCATCATTCAGACACCATGAATCTTCTTTTTTAATTTGACTCAGTTCTGCCTGTGGACAATTATTCTGTCTCCACAACATAAAAAAAAAAAAAGATGACAATGTAAGCTGTTAGAATTCTCAACTGGAATCTTCAGTTCTTGGACTTCAGTAAAGCCCTTGACACCGTTTCTCACAGTATTCTGCTTGAGAAACTGGCTTCCACTGGCCTGGACAGTTGTACCCTCTGCTGGGTAAAAAGCATGGCTGGATGGCTGGGCCCAAAGAGTCATGGTAAAAGGAGCTACATCCATCTGGAGGCTGGTCACAAGTGGTGACCCCCAGGGCTTAGTGCTGGAGGCCAGTCCTGCTCAATTTATCAATGACCTGGATGAAGGGGTTGAATGTACTCCTAGTAAGTTTGCAGATGACACTAAGCTGGGAGGAAGTTGGTCTGCTTGAGGGTAGGGAGGCTCTGCAAAGGGATCTGAACAGGCTGGATTAATGGGCTGAGGCCAGCAGGGTGGGGTTTAACAAGGGCAAGTGCAGAGTCCTACATCTGGGACACAACAAACCCAAGCAGCTCTACAGGCTTGGGGAAGAGTGACTGGAAAGCAGCCTGGAGGAGAAGGACTTTGAGGTGTTGATTGACAGCCAACTGAACGTGGGCCAGCAGTGTGCCCAGGTGGCCAAGAAGGCAAATGGAACCTTGGCTTGTATCAGAGATGGCGTGACCAGCAGGGGTAGGGAACTGATTCTGCCCCTGTACTTGGCACTGGTGAGGCTGCACTTTGAATACTGTGTTCACTTCTGAGCCCCTCACTACAAGAAGGACATTGAGGTCCTGGAGTGTGTCCAGAGAAAGACAAGAAAGCTGGTGCTGGGGCTAAAGAACAAGTCTTGAGGAAGAGCTGAGGGAACTGGGGTTATTTAGCCTAGAGGAGGGTGAGGGGAGACCTTAACACCGTCTACAACTACCGGAAAGGAGTTTGTAGAGCGATCGGTGCTAGTCTCTTTGCTCAAGTGACAGGTGATAGGATGAGATGGAATGGCCTTAACCTGCTGCAGGGGAGGTTTAGACTGGACATTAGGAAAAACTTCTTCATGGAAAGGGCTATCAAGCACTGGAACAGGCTGCCCAGGGAGGTGATCAAGTCACCATCACTGGAGGTATCTAAATACAGGCAGATGAAATGCTCAGGGATACAATTTAGCAGTGGACAGGCGTGGTTGGAGCTGATGATCTCTAAGGTCTTTTCCAACCTAGGGATTCTATGGTTCAATTTCCTTTTCACATAATGACAGAAAAATCTCATAGAGGGAAATGACTGAGCAAAGAGTGAACTTCAGGAAGTTTCAAATAATACATACTAAGAAATTAAGGACTAATACAGAAAAAAAGTGATGCATAGCATTATTTATATAGCTGTCAGATTAAGAAAAAAGGGGCTTGTATATTAAACATTTAAGAGCTGTGCTAGATGACAAGTATCTTGTTTCCTTTGGGGTGTGTGGAATACTTCAGAAGTTTGAAAACTTTTCTAATTGACAAATTTGTTACAAAGTTTCCGTAGCTAATAATTTTTAGAGCATTATTAACAGAGCTAATTTACCTAATTTACCATTTTCAGCAAAAGGTTTCAAGTCGAACTACATCCACTTTGACAATATTCATAGAATAGTCTGGGTTGGAAGGGATGCTTAAAGGTCATCTAGTCCAACTCCTCTGCAATCAGCAGGGAATTCTTCAACCTGATCAGGCTGCTCAGAGCCCTGTCCAACCTAACCTAGAATGTTTCCAAGGCTATCCAAGGCCAATTCTATCCAAGGCTTCTATCACCTCTCTGGGCAACCTGTTACAATGCCTCACTACCCTCATTGTAAAAATTTCTTAAACCAGGATAAAAAACATTATGCCTTGTCTTATCAGAACAGGATCAATTTAATTCATTTGGCTTAATATAGTAAACACTGGGTTACCTGTCAGTTACTTTGTTCTTATGATGATTTGCATGACACTTAGTAGACAAGGTAGTTCTACGGTAAGTAGGGATCTTGCTTCTTTTCACAGCCTTTCTGTTGTTCTCTTTCCCATTCTCATTTTCACTCTCAGAAGTTGGATCTGTCTCTCTCTTAGGTTTGAGAACATTTGGAGTAGCTTCCCTCCTTGAGGCATCAGATACCTAAGAACAGAAAAAACTTTGTCTATAGTCAATTAGAAGCTGTAAAATGTAATTTCTAACATTTATTTTAGGTGTTATCTTTAAATAACTTAACAGTTACAAAATAATTTTGATACATAAGTAAATAACTGCTACTACTCCTTCCTTCCTTGCTAAAACATTTTATTGTTTTAAAGATAAAATAAACCCAAGAGAACAGCATGCTCGAGAACATGTTGAATATCTTTGAAGTATCTGAAGGCTGTTTAAAATCCTTAGACACGGGAGTTTGGTGCAAGTTGTAAATACAGCACTTAAAACCAAAAAAGGCCTGCAAACATGCAAGGCACATCGTAAATTGTTACAACACAAACCTGACAAACATATCAGACTAATTTGACCTAGCAAAATTAATTTTCACCAACTCTGTAATCCAGATATTTCACTGCATTCCATGTTTTACTCAAGTTCAGTTACATATATTGATGGCTTCAGGGTAAAAATAGAAAATTTTCTATCTCATGCAATTTGATCAGACAGTATATGGGACTGAAAGAGAGCTATGTTTTTTATTTAGTATGAAAGTTCTTGTGATACAAAGTACAATCTTCAGTCCAGAAGACTTGTTTTTATTTATTCTGTTTCTCAAGATTAAATATACATTAGCACAAAGTCAGCACATACACATCAGCAGAAATGCTCCACCCTGTCCCAGCAAACTCTTGCATTATCAAGAGGAACACCTCATTTTATGAAAAAGCCTTTCTGCGCAATCACAGGAAAGATAAATTAGAATTACCTTTTGCAGTATCTGTGAAATCTGATCTTCTATTTTTTTAATTCTTATGTCACTATATATTTTATCAAGTTCAGCCTTCTCTGGTTCTGAAGAAGAGACAAGCTCTGTAGAGGAGCTGATAGCACTTTGTATTGGTTCTCTTGCGCGTTCACGAAAACGAGCTAATGCCTGGTCAATATGTGGTGTCACCACTGGTAAGGTAACATAGTTCTATTAAAAGGAAAAACAACCCTTTTAACATTAATGCATTTCACGCAATATAAAAATAAAATGTATCCATTTTAAAATCAGTAAACAAAAACTATGGTACCTGATTTCTGGATGAGGGGCACCCAGATGAAACCAAACCACCCAGCATGTCTTCTAAACATTGTAAATCTTCTGCTGGGTCCATTGGTTCACCAGAAATATTTCTTCCATCTAGAATTGTTAGCTGGGGCAACGTCTGAAGAACAGTTTCTCTATAACCTTGAGGAAAAGACCACGTTGAAATTGAAATTAATATCTGAGGAGATGTCTGGTGTATTGTTGGAATCCTGTCATCTTAAATTATCAATTATAATTTTATTCAAAGAAAAAAAAGGTAGTGCATTATCTACACTTTTCCCTACCCATTAGGCTTTCAACAGACAACAGTACTAAACAAACTAATTGAGAGGCTGCTAGCCCTGGTCTACATGGGGATATCTTCACCATTACCAGCATACTGCAGCTGCACAGACAACCTTTTAATACCCATTGCTACCCATTGTACCAGAACAGCTCACACAAGTACAAGAATAGACAAACACAATGGAAAAGCAAGTTTTGAAGGGCTGAGGTAACTTCATTCTTTCTCAGTGAATGAACTAAGGCATTATGAAACTGTAAGACACTGACGTTAAATTTCCTTAAGAGAATCTGAGATCCTAAGCATTGCAGATACTTTTGAAAGTGCCACCAAAGAGATGAATTTGAAGAGGTAAGTAAACACAGGAGAAAACTAGTGGAATTTTCTAAGTTATCTCCATAGCTCTAATATTCCTGTTCCTGCTTCTGTGCCACCTGAATGCACTTGCAAAATCTGTTCATGGAGGCTTTTGAAAGCCTTAACACCTTATTCAGTTTCCCTTAACTATCTCTAAGATTTCTCCATAAAAACTGTACACATATTACACTGAAAATATTTACATGCTTATTATATGGTTGTAATTTAGCACTATTTTAATTCCTACTGGTTTATTCTTTGTAGCTGGCAATGAAAATTTCAGGTGTAAGTATTTTAGGAAGCACAAGGACTGACATTAAAGTATTTCCAAAATTATCTTTGAGTTGTCCCAAAAGCATCTATGGTCCACTTCTACCTTCCTGTAGATTTTCCTCTTTTTTTATATACAAAGAAAACAAAAGCCTACATCAAACACAATGCTACAGTTTAACTTGTTCGAACACAGGGTTCAACATTGAAACAGTAAACACCTTGACAGAATTTAGACTTCTGTAGGCAGGTCAGTTTGTGAATGAATTTGCAAGCTTCAGAACCTGTCTGGCAGCTGAAGGGTACAAAGTATTCACCCTAACATGAGATCCATACCTGCTATGTGACAAACTGGATTGGCCTTTCCATTTTTTTCCAGTGTCAGATTTGTCAAAGAGCACAGCCCCTTTGTGCATTGAAGTAAATGATTAATATTGTTTATACGATTGCTGTGAAGGTCAATATGGCTAATGTTATGATTGCTTCCATGAAGGCACAGAAATCCTGAAAGTTTGAGAAAAAACAGAATAGAATGATTTCTGTTATAATCCTAGACTATCAGGTTTCAACCAAATGGTATCTTGTTAAAAAATATTCACTAAGTCATACATAGTAACTGGAAATGATGCAACAAATTCTGCTCCACATCCCTGTCTATGTATATTAATTATAATATGCTACCACACTGTACAACACTTCAGCTAGTTATGAGAGCTAACTTTAAAGAAACATCAGTTTCAAACTGTTAAGAAGCATGTAAAAATAAACACTGTGTCTGAAGTTTGTTTTCATAGCTCAGATAATTAAGAAAATTCCTAGCAATGTTCCTTTTAACTTCCTGTTGGAAATTCTCTTGATTCTGTAGCTTATAACCTTAGTTAGAATCAACAATTGACCACTTCAACAAAACATTCAGAATATACCCATATCATCACCGAAGTTGAATTTCTGACCTATAAAAAGGCAACATGTAAACCTTTTGTAAATATCTTCCACAACTACTGCATTTTTCACTTTGGGAATAAGTTTGAGACATTTAACACACTACTTTGTGAACAAGCTCAGCCTCACCAAATACAGGAGAATAAATTTCAGTTCTGAACAAACTTTGATGTCATAAACTTGAAAGCTGAGAGTAGCAGCAACTGCCACACTTAGCAGCATTACTCAGTCAATTGGCTGAAATACTAGAAACTTATTTGGTCAAGTTTTTCAAAATTAAAGTGAGGCAAATGGTTTTTATTGCATTCCACATAGAAAAGTCACTTACCAGAAAGATCATGTATGCGATTATATGACAAATTCAGTGTAGTTAAATTAAAGAGCTTTTCCAGTCCTAAACAAAATATAGGGGAAAAGGAGACAGTAAGGTTTTCAGAAGAACTTTCCATTTTCATCAAAGACTGCAAAGTAAGACTTTAAAATCATAACAGCAAGTTATGAAAATTAGCTACAATTATAATATAAAAATCATGTTTCCCTTATGAATTAAAATATTTTACTATGATAAAGCTTATGGGTGCTATGTACTCTTTTAAAATATTACATAATAACATGCCTAGTAGCTTACAGTAACTTCATATAACTATAATTACATGCATACTCTCCAGAAGTAAGCCTGTACACATGTCTTATAAAAGCTTCCTAAGTAGCTAAATACAAATATATATTGTGGACCTTCCACTCTCGTTATCAGGTTACAGGACAGGCTCAGAGTGCGCAGATTCGCCAGGGAACTCAGACCCTCGATCCGGTGGATTTGGTTTGATGACAGATCTAAATGCTGAAGATTACGGAGGTGGCCAAGCCCTTCGATCCTGGAGATGCTGTTACAATGCACGTTGAGCGTGTGCAGGTCTGAGCTCAGGGAGACCTCCAGCAAGCTGTGAGGGAAAGGCACCGGCCATCAGCCAGGCCCCTTCATCTCCGGCCCCGCTTCATTTCGAGCTCCTCCTTTCATCGCAGGGTCTCCTTCCCTTTAGTTCTACCCCTCGCCCTTCATCTCCGGCCCCGCTTCATTTCGAGCTCCTCCCTTCTTCTCGGCTCCCTCCCTCCCTTCGTTCCCGGTCCCACTTCATCCTGAGCTCCCCCTCCCCTTCATTCCCGTCCTCCCCCACTTCATGCCCCCGCCTCCCCTTCATCCCCGGGCTCCGCCACAGCCTCTCCTCTCTCCCCACATCCCGCGCCCCCGGCCCTGCCCGCTCCTCACCTCTTAAGGCCCTTATCCATGAGGCTGAGCTCCCACGCCATCCCGTCCTCTTCCCGCCCAAATCGCCGCGGCGCTTCAAACTGCCCACGCTGGGTGCTTTACGGCTGAGGCGACAGTGGCTTCACGACAGCCCCGTCGCAAAGCCGCACCCCTGCCGTTCACCTTCTCCCGGCGGCGGCGGCGCTGGTCGTGCTTTTTAATGGAGCATTGTAGAAGCGCTAGGTTGGAAAAGAGCTTTGAGGCCATCGAATCCAACCGTACCTATCCGCCGCTAAGCCATATCCTTGAGTACCTCATCTACCTGTTTTTTTAATACCTCCAGGGATGGTGACTCAACCACCTCCCTGGGCAGCCTCTGCCAGTGCTTGATAGCCATTTCAGTGATTTTTTTTTTCTGATATCCATCCCGAACCTTCCTTGATGGAGCTTGAGGCCATTTCCTCTTGTCTTGTCCCCTGTCACTTGGGAGAAGAGGCCAGCACCGTTCTCTATACAACCTCCTTTCAGGTAGTTATAGAGAGCAATAAGGTCTCCCTTCAGCCTTCTCAAGGCTAAACAACCCCAGCTCCCTCAGCCACTCCTCCTAGACTTGTTCTCCAACCCCTTCACCAGCTTTGTTGCTCTTATCTGGACACACTCCAGAGCTTCAACATCCTTGTTGTGA
>WAAB01019776.1:24699-44466 GCA_013389865.1 Piaya cayana
TATATCTTAGCATTAATTTTGCCTTATTGCTTGGTTTCTTTTTGGTACTATTGAGAAATGGGAGCTTTTTAAGGACCCCTCCCCCCATTTTTGTTTTGTTTATGAAAGCAAGATAAATAAATCCTTTTTTGTTTTGATAATTTGGACATATTAGGTTCACTGAGTATTTCAACTTAAAAACAAAGAACCAGAACACAAGAAACACCATATACTTAGCTGATTAATCTAATATATGCTGTTATATTTGTAATTGCAATAAAATTACATGTGTAAAATGCCTTTTTCAAATCTGTCTGTTGAAACTCAGCAATACAACCAGTAGATGGCTCCAGACTAACATCTCTCACACGGCGACATTCTGGGTTGCTGGCTGTTGTTTTAGTGAAATACTTTAAGAGACCGTTGTGTTGTTACACAGTAGAATGAAAATGTTCTTGATAGAAGATTGAATTCTCTGATACATGAAAAATTTAGAGGTCACAATGATAGATAAAGACTTTATACATAGCTACTCAAAGTACAGGGTGCCCATCAATAGTGCTGGAAGCTCTCTGAAGGCTTAGAAGGATTTGACATTGCAGTGGAACAACCTCCTAAATGAAAACAGGTACATGAAGAAACTATCTTCTCACAGTCAGTAATGTACACAGAATAAACATTTGAAATGAAAATCAAACCCCTTAAAATGCTGGAGGAAAGAAGTCCACGCAAACCAGAAGTGAAGTAAATACAGCTGAGCTGGAGAATGGATCCTCCTGAAAGCAAGACAGTTTAATAGTGCTATCAGAAAAAAAANAAAACCAATACCAGTGAACTGCAAACATTTAATACCAGTACAACCAATAACCAGCAGAGGATTTTGTTTATCTGAGACTGTAGAAGTTAGATATTAGATGTGATATATAGGCGTGCATGCATGTGCATGCAAGTGTTTGTATCTGTGTNTGTAAAAAATCACAAGACTGGACAAAACTTTATAGGAGTAATAATTGAAAAACAACATTCTAGGGACTATTAAAAGGAGGGATTTTTCTCTGACTAAAGCATGGACTAGGGATTTGTCAATACATGTGTGGTGCCAAGCACTGGAGCAAATTTTCAACAGACCTTGATCAAGTCATCTATTTAAATACAGATTTTAATCTATTAATAAATATAGGAGCCATTAGAAGACTTAGTTTTATATTGAAGATCACATGGTTAGAAAAAGCAGACATTGAGCGCATGTTGCTCAGTTGGACTTGTAATTTCTATGTAATTTCCTCTCAATAGATCTACTTGACCTTGTTTATCCACTTGAATCCCATCATGAGTTGAAGACTTAGTGAATACATATGTCAGAGTAATTGGAGTATGTATCTATTAATGATACAAATCTTCAATTTAGAGGTTTAGCAGTTTCAACAAATTAGGAAACTAAAAATTCCCGATGAAATTTATGTACCTTTTGTAATATGAAGTAGATAGCTTTCCTGTTAATGAAAAGCTGGGAAATGGCATATAGACAGGCATGCATATACACCCCACCCCCACCCCCACCCCCCCAATTTCAATGATTATTGCCAAAGAATTAGCAAAGATGAGAACAGTAAAACTAGACTAGAACTAACACTGCCTGTACAAACTTTATATGCCCCATCTGTGAAGGCACTTTACAATGACCCTTGACTGTCAGATCATAAACTGTTCTTTTAATACATGCTTTTTTGAATAAAATGGATGTTTCCCAGGTAATTCACTATTATTTTCTTCCCATTTTCCAAATGTAACTTTGCACTTTATCGCTCTCTACTTTGATGCTGTTCTAGGTACATATTATTAATTTCTTACACACTTTTCTGTGCAGTTCCTCAAGACAGCATCTGAGCACTTCATAACCACCCACTAACTTAACTTTACTCTTGTGAACAGTGTATCATCTTTGCTCTGGGGAAAGTGTGTTAAGCTTTAATAAGTGTGTGGATTGCACAACAAATGCATTCTCTGATGTTCCCTGAGATCTATCAATTCAGATCAAGCATCTGGATGGAGAACCTCTGATGGAGATTTAGGTCCAACTACAGATGCTTCTTTATGTTAGGAAGCAGGACCAAGAGAGGGGGAGAAAAAGGGATCAATGAGAATGTATCTACTATAAGTATTCAGCCACTATATACAAATTTCAGTTTTTACACATCTTTTTGATGGAAGCAGATGAAATATGACCAAAATTGTTCACTAATGTTGGTTTCCTAAGCTGATGCACCTTGGATGAGAGTTTCCATAGTAATACAATCGGAGTGCATATAGTATCCTGGAATTAAGGTACAAGAACCCAGAAACATGGAAAAATTTTCAGTTATTTTGGTTTAGATGAATAGCAGGCGACCTACAACTTAAGCTCTGACTGATTGTGGGCAGCTGCAATTCCTTTAAGACATTATATAGTCTATGAAATGTTGAATTACAACTATGAGAGTTTAAAATTCCACCAAATCAAACTGTGAGGATTTAAGATGGGACATAGAAAATGAGGAAAATAGAACTATGCAGATTTAAAAAATAATTATTTTAAATTATTCCAGTTTTACCTTAGAATTTTATGGGGAAAGAGAACTTTGAATTCTTCTGGACAATATTAAAATTCCTTAACCCAGCAACTCTGCAAGTGTCACCTCATTCACTACATCAAATTCCATCTCTGGGGCAAGTGAAGGACTGGCTACCTGAAATTTAGCATCTTGTTCAATACAAACTGTTGATTTTTTCCCATACCTGAGTAAGACAGAAATTTTCTGAAAAATAAATGTTTTTAAATAACATGGTCTTGGGAAAGGGACTCACACAACTGAACTGAAATAATATTGTACAAGCAATGTCAGATATGGTATTTCCCGTCTTCTCAATCTGAGTCGTTTGAAGTTCTCTTAATGCAGCCTTTCTTTTGCCTGAGTGTTTTAAAATGCTAAATCACAAGCACACACAGTATGCAATTCATATAGATTTCTTATTGTTGCTGGATCATTCTACATTTCCAAGCACTAAGCATAAAGGAATAGAATTCAAATTTATAACCTGTATTAGTTCCTCTGGCCAAGAACAATTCAATATTTTAACATTATAGCGTGTTTGCAGTGACACTAGTTGGTCTCAGTTGCTTTCCTACTCGAACATATCTCAGAAAATGCTATATAGAAGTGTGACTGTTTCAGTACTAGACTATAACAGATTTTTTAAAAAATTTATTTATTTGTCTTTGACTTCATAATTATTTTAGCACATGAATACTTGCATCTTTCAGAACTCCAGCCTTATTACAAATAAACTTAAAATGTGGATATTTGCTTTTAAACGCCCATTTTGCATGCAGAGTCCCTAGCTGTTTTTATAGGTTCCTAACACAATATTTGTATGTATGTCTGCATTATGGTTTGTTTGGGTTTTTGGGGTTGGTTTTTTTTTGGCCATTACCTCCATAAAAAGACAACATAAAAACCCAAATGATAATCGGTCATATTTTAAAATTTACTTGTAATTATACATCATGCTAACTTCATGTCTTATTTCCAACCAAAACATAATCAACTAATGATAAAAGATTGTATATTTTTATTTGTGCTTTGGTGTGGTGGGTTTTGTTTGGAGCCTCTGGATGGATGTGTGAGGAGATGCCTGTAGGTGTTTGGCATGTAAAGGCTCAGTACTTCCAACTTCTGATCTTAGGTTTGATACATGGCACTATGGGTGTTACTAAGGTTCCCCACACCTTGATTTCCACATCTGCTTAAACAGAGACAATTGTATTTTAACAACTTACAGGTCAACTTACTTGTCACCACCTCTTCTGGATTGCAGTCAGAAATTGTTCTTGTCATTGGCCTCTGTGGTTTATTTCAAGGTACAAGGGACCCTGAGCATTCCCAGTTCTTGCTGGATTTATTTGGAGGGTTAAGAACTGTATGTGCTTCAGAAACTTTGAGGCTTTTTCTGTTCCACTTTGGAACAGAAACTTAAATATTTATTTTTACATTAGCAGGTTGGGATAACTTGTATCCAACAGATTTAAAGGCACTGTTGAGGAGCTTGACTATTAATGTTGATCTTCAATAACCTTGCAACACAAGAGAAGATTCAAGAGAGCAAAATTAAGTTAGCATGCCAGTATTTAAAAGAAGAATAAAAGAGATGACCCAAATAATTATAGGCTTGTCAGTGTGACATAAATCCTTGGAAGAATAATGGAACAGCTAATAGGAAACTGAATTAGTAAAGAAATAAAAGAGAGTAGCATAGTTAATGCCAGTTCATTTGTGTTTATAGAAAATAATCCTATCAAATCAGCTTCACATTGTATTTTCTGTAATTTTGATGATTAAAGGATACTAATGAAGTATAATACTCATACTTCTTTTCTTGAAATGAGTTGAGAAAAGTTTTCTGAAATATCTGGAAGATGACAAAATCAACATGACACACATTAAATCCTTCAGAAACTGGTAAATGAAATCTCAATTTGACCTGTGAAAAGGAGTCTCCGAAGCAGCCCTGCAGAGATCAGACCTTGATTCTGCCCTTGTTCATGTGCCTGTCAGCAGTCTGTAAAAATGGAGCTATTGCTGGAAAAAAAATTATACATGACTAAAATGGAGAATGGCAAAAGAAATTTAAGATGACAGAGCCCAGAGCCAGAAAGATCAGGATTCTGTGATCAGCTAGGCAGAAGGAAACAACGTTCTCTGTAAAAGTTGTGGTAATATGGGTAATAGTCAAAACCATTCCCCCCTTTCTGATGGCAGCACATTATTCAATTAGTTCTGCTGCTGCTGATTATAGTAAGTTGTACTCAGTCACTGAGGTCAACTGAACTGAGATTCAGTAAGATCCTGCTTCTCTGTGGTGCATTGGCAGCAACACTTTGACCTCTTCTGAAGAACTGGTTCCAGTTCTCTCTCCACAATGGGAGAAATGGCTGTGATTTCTCCCTGAATCCCATCCAACAGCAGACAACTAATGACACAAACCCAACTTTGAACAATAACTGGAATTTTGATATGTTAGCTTAGCCAAGTGGAATTTTTTTGACTTGATGCAGAGCAAAATATTACTAATCAGCTTATAATTCAGCAAATAAAAAGGCAACAAGATAAAGATACAGCCAGATCCTGAACCAGAAAGTTGACGAAATTCAGACTAAAATTGAAGTACTTTTACCTTAATTTGATAGACTCAGTATGTTCATTCAGACCCCATTAAAAATAAAAGTGTATTCAGGAAACACAACAGTAGCTTTTGTTTCTCCCATTTCTTCTTAATCCCTTTTTGCAACAAGTGGATTGCAGCCATTGGTATATTTTCCAGAAAAATTTCTGTCAATGTTTAAATTTTCTCTTTTGCAGCACTTTTTGACAGCTTTGATTTTTTTTCAAAAATTATCTAATAATTTCATTTTGTGGTCTTGAGCTCATTCTAAACCAAAAAGATTACAGCATTGTTTTGAATTTACTTTCAAAGTTGTAGAGGGTAAACACAGCATCTGCCAAATCTGTCAGTCGAGTTTGATCATATGTATTTCAGTCTCTGCAAAATATGCCTTTCTTGTCTGCAGTTAATTCTTGCTACAAACAGTGTTGGACTAGTCTGGCAGAACTGCTGCGGTAAGTGCAAGTGAACTACTCAAAAAGTCACCCAAATGTGAAAATATGCAGGGCACTGAATTGTGGTCTTCAGCTTTATCTCCAGGATGAGAAGTTTTTAAATATGCTATCAGAAATGGCATTTCCTCTGTGAGTCCATTGCCATACAAGTTTACTACCTGTTATTTTAACACTTGCTGCTTGATTAAGGTTTTGTTTTCACTAATACTCAGGACTGGGTGATTGGTCTCATGTGTAAAAAATGCATCACTAGAAGTATTTCCCTTATGTATTTCATTTGACTTTCTGGCTTGATGTTAGCTCTTTCTTTATTTGCTGTTATTGAACTAACGTTTACCATAAATATTTTATTAGACTGACCAGGTCATAACAGAACATCCCCTGTTCACAAAGGGAAATCTTCACTAAAATTAAGTTTTTATGATAGTTATTTAATGAGATTGATTATATAACTCTTAATTTTCTCTTGAGTGAGCTCAATCAGTGTGCTCTAAGAACACTAAAACTGGACTTAGTGTTCTAGATGCAGTCAGAAAAATAATGTAATGTAGAGATGTTGAAGGGTGAAACAGAGACATTTTTACTTGATCTGCATAAAGTATATTCCAAGTCTGGCCACAGCCTTGCACTAAAGTTATTCTTAGCTACTTATTTGTCAAGGTTTTGAACACCTGCTCCAAAGCAGAGATTCCCAAGAAAGGGCTCTGTATCCTGGAAACATGACTTGTATTTCTTGTTCCTGGACTGGTAATATAGAAATTTGTATTTCAGTGTCTGTATCAAAATTATTCAGTACGCCTTGCAGCATCAGCTTACCATTTCATCACTTGGGATTTTCCTTAGCTTTGTCTGACCTAAAGAATGTCAGGTATAATTTTGTATTTTTGATTCAGATTAGATAAAATATTTTAAGGAACCTAAGGCCAAAAGGTGTTACATGAGGGACTTCACTAGGAATGCAACTGTTGGAGGATGTATTCTTGTCCAAAATTTAGTTTTGTTATTTAATGGCTTTTAATGAATTTAGTATATGGTCTGGTAGTTTTGTGTAATTCCCATTTTTCGAATTTAGATATAAAGTAAAGCAAGTCAAACACCTTAAAACATTAAAATCTTATCGCATTGGCATTATTAAATCTAATACATATAGTAAAATGTGTATATAACCTTAAAGCAAATTAATTTACTTAATATGCATTTAAAGAAATAATTTACTACTTCTCCAGCCTCCCCATACCTTTCCAACCACTTCAGCTGAAGGCTAGGTGGGTATCAGTACTTGCATCTTCCTTGTCTGGGACTTTGTATGAGGGACAGGTAGCCTTCATCTGCACTGGCGCGGCAGTGAAGCCCACTGAGCGGAGGTTTCCTAGAACCAGTGGAGGTATCAGGAACCAGTAGCCTGAGGGAAGTCACCACAGCTGCAGTGTCTGATCTCAGCGTCTGTGCATTTTTTATACAATGCAAAATTTCCCTGGTTGTGATCTAACACTAACAGAGGCGGTCAAACTCGTCGAAAGTTGAAAAATTAATCCCCTCAGAGCGAGAAACCGTTCCTGTTTCATACCCAAGCTGAGATAAGGTGAATTTAGTGAGAGGTAACTGTACAAAACAAGAGATCAGTGATCTGGCAGAGGAAGAGGCAGAAATAAACCTGCAGGTAACCACAGGGTGATACTGATCAGTGAGCAGCTGGCTGTGTGAGCTGATCTGAAGCACATAAAAAGCATGAAACTGGGAGGCAGGCAGGAAAGCAGCATTTATCTTTGTCTGCTGAGTTTCAATGCAGCTTAAAAAATCTGCCTCAAATAAAATACACTGATTTGAGTTTGCAAATCCAACTTTAATTTAAAAGTAGGACTGTATCTGAGGCTTGCTGGAGTGAAATCCCAGTTAAAGCAATGGGCAGGCTACCATTAACACAGCAGGACTTTATTTCTTTATTGGCTTGAACCATAATATAGGATGCAAGGGTCTTGCTTGAACTTTCATTCCATATAAATGTTAGTGCATTTAAGAACACCCTGCCTACATTTTAACTCCTTGAAGGTCCTTTGAAGGTGTTTTTCTGAAGTTTCTAAACTATTCTCACTAATTTGTTAAAATACATCTCTTAGAATATTTTCACTTATTAAAAAGAATTTGTCCCTTCATACTGTAGTAACCCAAATGAAATGGTTCAAAATTAATGTATTGCAGTAGTCTCTTTTGACACCAGAATTTTTTCCTTTGTGTAATTTTTGAGACTTTTCAGCATTTTGCTTTTTACTGTAATTGCATGCAACATCTCTTCTTTTCAGTCCCTTTGTGCACTGAAGACCTGCAATAACTGCTGCAGTATTTAGTAGCCCACCACTATTCTTGCACATCCTCATGCCATCACTACCTGTTGTAATCTGCTCTTTCAGGTAGATATTGGTATACATTCTGCATGTGTTCCCAAAACAAGAGGACTGCTTGAAAATGTAGGATTCTCAGAATGGCAAACTGAAAGCCTGTGGCACAAACACACTGACAGATGCTGGTGAAAATGCAGGAATGAGCCCACCTTTTCCCCATAGCCTCTTACTATTTCAGCAACCTGAGTTGAAGTTGGAGCAGCAGCATCAACTGAGCTTTCCTTACTCCCAGAATCTGGTGTCCCTTGAGTCCCTTAAATGCCCATTGCAGTTGCGTCACACCTATTAATTGCTGGGAGCTGGCTGAAAATCTGCTGAGGGAGTTGCCACTTTCTACTGACACACAGGGAGACTCTGATGAAAAAGCTGACTTCAAGTAGTTTCGCATCATCTGCTCTCTGTCTCTCTGTACAGTGTATCTTTGAGGAGAGAATGGAGCAGGAAGCTTCAATGTGGCTCTGATGACCCCATGCACACTCCTTAGGTCTTTTTTCACAGTCCCTCAGCCTCCAGCCTGCTTCTACCTTTCTACTTTGTGATTTCTGTTCCAGAAACACTTGCAGCACATTTGCCAAGGCTTTCCTAGCCTTTGTCCCAATCTCCCTCACCAGTATCACCCTTGAAGTCATAATGCTGTGCTGTAGAAAGGGTCAGGCTTGATGTTTGTCACTGGTAACTGACGCCTTCTACTAGAATGTGTTTTTTTAAGGGATGGAAGAGGTAGAAAAAGAACCCTGTCCAGGGACTCAAAATGAGATGACTCTCTGTTAGATCTCCACATTTCTGGCTCATTATCTTGATGAGAAAGAAAGCCATCAGTCACTCTGCTCTTTCAGTGTGTGCAGAGACCGAGAAGCATCTCCCTGTCCTTATTCAAAGCACTGGCTGCCAAGGTTTGCTGGCATGGGCTTCTACATCATCTCACTGCTATGTGAGATAACACAATTAAAGTAATGCTTAAAACTAGTGAAAATTATATTGAGGATCATTTCTGCCCCTATTACCCAAGAAATAGCAGAATTTATAATTTTGATGCATCATTTTGCAAGATCTTTCCTCCTTTTTGCAAAAGTATGAAAGTGTAATACATCAGTAAAGTTTTTCTTCTTGCCAGTGCAACTTACTATGTACTTGCTGAAGTATTTGCTTTTATCTGAATGAAGTCTAGGAGTCTAAGGTCACAATGGAATGGCATCATGTGTTTTTCATTTTAAAGTTATTTTGTCTTGTTCCCATTTGCAGCTGTTTTGCCTTTCTCGTATATATCTGGCAAGTGAACTGTCTGTCTGGCAAACAGCTAATTTTAAGCAAACATTGCAATGGTTTCTTTAAATGAGTTTTGAATTTTCTACTGCTTTTATTCACAATGTGAACCTAATTTTAAATGTAATGATCAAGTCAGGTATTGAAATATACTGTGCTCAATCAAAGCGTTTGTATGATCGTTTTTTGCTCTTCCTGAAGAGCAAGTTAAGGACCAATATTTGTAAGAACTTCAGAAATGAGTATGAGAAAAGAAATGAGAGGAGGAGAAATCAGGTAATGAGAAAACAAAACTTATTTACTGCATTATTGACAATGAATTGTGTTCCTAGGAGCGAAGTGCTATTCAAATATACAGGATGTGCTTCTTCAAGGATAATTTTCTTGAAGAATATTTACCTGCACTGGTCAGTAAAATATTCTTTATTTTTTCCTTAATATGATATAAACAGTTTTATACTTATAAAACATTTTTGATTATATATTCTCAAAGCTGGACTTTGTCTTGCAAACTTAAACATCATTATGTTCAAACATACATTTTTCAGAGTTTTCTGTAGCATTTGCTTTTTCATATTTGGACAAGTTGTTTTTCGCTTATATAAATCAGAACATGGATTTTTGCACTTAAACTTTAATTTATGCTGGAAGTGTTTTTCTAGTCAGTTTGTTGCAATGGGAATTAGAATAAAAGCAACAAGAAGACAGAAAAATGACTTTTTATATTCTAAGACAGAATAAAACTAATTGTGAAGTCTGATAACTGGAAATAAACCTGATATATTACTGTCTCTTTTCTTTGATATTGACAGAATACAGCTATTTACAAACCATGAGTCCATGAACATTATTAAATGCAATATAAACTCTTGGGAAAGGGCTGACGGAAAAATATTCTAATATTTAAAACATTTGAGACCTGCTTACTTGTGTTTCATATGTCTCTGAAGGTTTCAAGGTCTTCAGCATCTCCCATGTTTGTAATGCACTGAATCAAATGGGGATTGGGATCTCATGATCTGCCTGGCTGGTTGACTAAATCACATTGTGTAAGTTAAGCTGATCAATCCCTGTAGTTAAGTGCTAAGACAGACTTTCTTTTAAGAGCTCTCTCTTCTTTTTGAAGACGCAAAGAATCAAATGTTCTTACATGAATATTTTTTAAAAGATGAGAAATCTTAGGAATGAATCACTGTCAATTCAAACAAATTTTTACTGCAACTATGTGAGCTCTATGAAATAATATGGAATTCTGGTGAGATTTTTCACAGCTGTTCCTATCATCCTCTAAAGCTCAGGGATTTGTCTTTTTAAAGCCAGAATGTAGAAATACAGACATCTAATTAAGCTCAATACTCATTAAGATATTCAGATAGCTTTGCTGCACCATTAAATCAAGAAACAGAGCAGTGAATATCATGCCCTGTGTAAAAACTGTAAAGTAATTCAATCTTAGACTCACAGCAACATTGGTTGGGAGAATCTCTGACAGTCATCAAGTTCAATCTGCTGCTGAAAGTGGGACTATCATCAACACTAGTCAGTTTTGCCAATGTCTAGGCACAAATCTTGAAAGTTGCCAAGGATGGATGGAGATTTCACAGCCTTTTTGGGTAAGCTGCACTACATTCCCAGTGAAAAAAGATTTCCTCATGTCCAGCCTGAGTCTCCCTTGATGGATTGTGTGCCACTGCAGAGGAGCTGTTCTCTTTACCACCTGCTCAGCCACCCTTCAAGTAACTGCTAGTTGCTTTGGCAGTGTCTTCTCCGTCTAACTCCTGCATCCATTTCCCACAGTGCTCTCATGCCTTTGGTAGCTCTCCCCTGCCTTACTCCTTTCTCAGAATAAAAAGGATTCACACTGGAAAATGATCCTTATTGTAAAACGTTAGGAAAGTATGAGATATGAGCAGGTTTCAGAAAATGACCTCAGGGTAAAAGCAATTCCTTTTGATGAAAATATCAGCTCCCAGTCCAGTAGCATAAAAGAATGAAGCAAATGCCATGCCAGAGGAATGATCAGTAAAGAACTAGAGAATAAAAGAGAGCACAGCACCATACTGTAAGTTAAAAGCAGTGTGTGCAGTTTCAGTCCTATATCAGAAGGATATAGTAAACTCAGAAAACATACATGGGTTGCAAGTGTAAGCAAAGACAAAGACTGACTCCTTACTACTCATAGATGATGCGCCTGGAAAAGACTGGAAATGCAAAATGCAAAAAGAGGCTTGTAAAGTTATAAATGACATTGACAAAGTCCATGAGCAACATTTTTTTCTCTTTATTTTTCAAGACAAT
The DNA here is from genome assembly GCA_013389865.1 of Piaya cayana. Classification (NCBI taxonomy): domain Eukaryota; kingdom Metazoa; phylum Chordata; class Aves; order Cuculiformes; family Coccyzidae; genus Piaya; species Piaya cayana. The sequence continues at coordinate 36,293 of WAAB01019776.1, forward strand.
ATCTAGTAGATATCAAATTATATTATAGTTGGTGGCAAAAAGGAGGGTATTTTTCACACAATGAATAACCCACAGAATTTCTTACCAGTGGATGTTGTGGAGGCTGGAATTTTATCAATATTCAAAAAAACAACTGGAAGAATCAACAAATGAAAGTCCATTGTGGATTGTTAGCACTTGTATCTCTAGCAGAGTAAGTGCTAGTGCTGCAGCTTGCTAGAGACTGAGAAGGTATCCTGGGAAAATTTTAACAACATGCTTGCTCTCCTTTTTATACTTTTTAATTAAATGTTTGCTGCTGGACAGCGTTGGAGGTAGGACACTAGGAGGTAGAATATCCTTTGGTGATCCACTACAGGTTTTTATATATATATTTTGTATTCTTATGAAAATCATATATACAGTATTAATATTTTTCCTGGATTTAAATTGAATTCAAAAGAATATGATACGTGTTTTTCTAAATCCTCCACAGAAAGAGCACTTCTGTCCTGCTGACACTAACCCACTTTGTAAGCCCAGTGGTGTGTATGGAAAAATGTGAGCTGACTTTATTGTAAAGTCCAGAGTGGGTATTCTAAGTGAGAAACAGGCAATTTGGAACAGGAATTCATGGCACTGTCAAATATTTTTCATATCTTAATCCCCCTGAAACCTCTTCTGTAGGGAAGTAAAATAAGAAAAAAGCTCTCTAGCTTTTTTTGCTATATTATGAGTGTTGTTTTTCCCAATTAGTGAAAGTTTCCCCATCCATGTGCAGACTTTTAGCTTATGGGCTCTATTAACTTAGAGGCAAGACTTCAGAACAATTGGTGACAGCTTTTCTGGGGCTTGAAAAGATTTTTTGGGGACAGCTTTTTATACTTAAAATAACAGTATTCTTCCTAAGGTCAGTATTTTACAACAGCTACAGTCTTCTTCAATACTATGACAGTGATCTCCTTTGTGCTATCAGTACAATGATGAAACAGTTTTCCCCTTGCTTTTCAGTGAATGTTACTATATAAAACTAGTGGAGCCAATTTCATAAGGCAAACTCAAGACACTATGCAAAGATTGTGCTTTCAATTAACTTAAGCATATGTAGACATACTCTCAGAGTATACTAAACAAACGCTGAGTTAGGATTTACAGAGTCCCACAGCTTTTTCCTCTTGGCAGCTAGGATCAAAATATATTGACATTTTTGAGCAACTTTCTATTTGATGTCAAAGAGCTTTGTATCCAGACTAATTCTGGGATAAGATTAATCCCTTTGGCAACTGTGAAATGTAATTTTAGACTGTTTTACAGTCTCTGTAATATGTGGATGTGTTCATGGTTCTTGCCCTCTGATGAGAATAATTTTCTTGCAAGTGGTTTAACAATTTTTGCTACTGCGAATATCTTAATTTCATGTATTTGGCTTCCAAGGCAGGAGGGAACTACCATGAGTTTGTACTTTCCTGAGTGGGTCAGACCCACCCAAACGCAGCTGTTAATACACCTGGAACAACCTGTGCTGAGCATCGTGGCTGGGTCTTTCCAGACTTTGGACTTGCAGGCTGCAGGCTGAAATTCAGCCTGCCTTGGCTCTGGTGCCAGCACTGAGCATCACTTCTTGGCTGTCCACATGGACCTGCTCTTGCTCATGTCCCTCTTCTGACAGACTATAGTTATAGCTATCTTTTACGTCTTCAAAAGTTGCAAGTTTGTATGAATCAGTTATCTTTCAACAGCTTTTACTCACTCATCAGTTGACGGTCTCTTTCCAGATCATGTCCTCCTTACTGAAGGTGCCTGCACAAATACTTGCTGTTACCGTGCACTGCAGGCTTTGGAACAGTGCTGGAATGTAAGTAAATAAATAGATCATGACTTATCTATCACTGCTTCAAGAACACATATTTTGATCTAAAAATGCAATTCTGGGCTCTTAAAACTACAAAGGTCAGAGGGGAGAAGGTGGGAAGGGGTTAAAAAAATCAAACCAAAAGAAAAGAAAAAAAGGCATTATTAAGATTTGGATTTCAGCGGTGCAGAGCAGAACCTGTCACATAGAAGGTCTGTAATGTACTAATATTATTACATTGCTGGTAATGCTTAAATATTTTTCACATCCACACATGCAATTTCACTTTCTAAAACTCTCCCATAATACTTTGGATTGGAAAGAAGGGAGAAACATATTCCATTTTTTTACACCTCTCTGGCAAAGGCTATAAATCAGTTCCTCTTTGGGGACAAATATGTAATCTCCTATATAATCTCTGACCTTAATAACAAGACAGAACAACCAAAAGCAATTTTTCTTGTTATAAAATTGTGAATACATAACCAGTTCTAGGTAACATGGTGACTCTTGATAGGAGAATCTGAAGGAAGAAAGAATTCTCAGAGCGACAATGAATTTCTATTACTGGGCACAAGAGGAATCTACTTTGAATATTTACAGAGACAAATTAGTAGGATGTGGAATTAGTATATTTGGAGTCCTGTGCATTTCCTACCAATTACTGACTTTCTAAGAAGAAAATGTATTTCTAGATTATGTGGTTGGCAAAGTCATGGTGAGGTTTTGCAGTGCAAATCCATACCTTACTTCTGTCTAAGATGCCTCCTTAAGTTTCCAGACCTGGACATACCTTAAATAAGCTGAGGGCTAATACTCAGTGTAGAGCCCTGAGTTCAAAGTAAGCACAAAACCTGACAGTATGCTATACCCATTGCACCCCTCTGGAATGTGCATTAGTGAAATAAGTTGCACAGTGCCAGTGATGACAAAGAAAGTAATAACAACTGTAAAGTCTTATTTTTTTCCCTGAGAAAATGAAAACTTCAGCAGGAATGAATTGACGATATGGACTCCAGATAGATGTAAAAGCGGAGACCTTTATTGTTGGAACTTACAGGTTTATATACCTTTGCTCATCTGTCCACACACTTCTCATAGCAACCTGATTGGCCCAGGCCTATTGTCCACACGCTCGCAATCACCAACATCATCATAACCAACCATTTGGTTCGTTAACCTCCAAAACCCCACACACTGCCCCTAAATGCTGTCTCCACCCTGATTTGCATCTCTGATGTTCACCTCCTTGTTTAGCTTCCCACTCTTACAAGCCAAGGTCATTTCAAGGACCCCAAGTCAAAAGTATCCAACAAGTCTATCTTGCTATCACTGATTCCTACAAACTTCTATTTTTGGGTTTATTTTCTAGTCTAATTCTGTATTACTGTGGTCTGTGTTCCAAATGCAAATCTGCAGTAACTCAAGATAGATGCTGTATAAATCTGATATCCCCCCCCCCAAGTTCCTGTTCCTTCTTTACTCTTTTTATTGGTCATAAGTTCCCAAGGTCTGGGGCTTGTGTATGATACCATTTCCTGGGTAAATAAGATTTGCCACTCTACAATGCACTGTGAAACCTCTTCAGAAACTACTTTACATAGATATTCATTAAGTTGGTTAATCACTCACTTGTGTCACTGTGGTTTAAGCAGGATTCATATAAATTTACAATAAGTTTAAGCAAGAGGAAAAGCTGGCCTACGTGGCCTATTAAAGACAACGCTCAAAGCCATGTCAACTTCAAAGGGGGCTTTCTCCACAGGGCCAACCCTCAGCTATGTAGCAATGCAAAGACAATGTAAGTTCTGCTCCAAGAGGATGGTGTTGGTGACCTTGTCCTTCAGTTCTGTAGGTAGCATCGTTCACGGTTTGGAGGCAGAGAGTGAATCTTGAGAGGGGCTGTGAGAGGGACAGGGGGAGATTTCAGGGGGTGGTAGGTCATTACCATAAAAATGCCAGAACTTGGACGTGGGATGGACTCACAAAGCTCCAGGGAGGAAGGAGATCTGTGTGTCTTCCCTCACTAATATCTCTTACCTGCTCCACTGAGTGGAGTCTCCTCTGAGCCCTTGGCAACATGCAGTTCATTCCCTCCACTGCCAGGTGTAAGCAGGTCTGGGAGCTGCCCTTCATCCTCACCAAAACAGGCAGTAGCAGAGGTTGTAACAGAGTCCCTGCTCTCCTCAGGCATTTGAATTTTCTCAGCAACCACTTGCTCTATTTACTTTTTTGGCCATTATAAAGACTTGCTGCTTACAAATCCATTATTTCATGCCTAAATGTTTCTAATTTTTTTCAAGAATAACTGCAATTCATCTACAGTATCATTATTCAGAGCAAAAGCCCACATTCAGCAAACATAAGCGTTAAAGAAGATTGTGGGCTTGTAGTGGAATTAAAATGAAAATGCAAACATAGAGACAACAATTTGTTTTTCTTTTAATTTTAATTTTGCTTGTGGTTATGCTGACTCTTGGACTTCAGATATTTTTTGTTTGTACGTCAAGGAAGTTTTTACGAGTAGAATGGTGCCTAGGAAAGATAGATACATTGGGTTTCATAGAAAATAATAGGAAGAATAAAATACTTGGTAAATTCAACTTCAAACTCAGAAATAAGTGAAAGGCAATTGTGTCAACTGTTTTACATGGCCAGAAATCAAAGATATTTTATTTATAAAATCCCATCAATAGAACCCCAAGAGTTTACTTATGGATACATATGTATTCTTTAACTCTAAATCTGTTCAAATAAGAGGTAAAACCCTCCCAAGTTAAAGTTCAAACTGATAAAGCTGTGGTTATAATTTAAAATATTGACATGTTTATATTTCAATATTTATAACAGCTAAATTCAGTTTTGCATTACATATCTAATGTCCTTTTTTAGATAACTAATTCATAATAACAGATGGTAATATCACTTTAGTTTACATGCTTTAAAACTGTTAATGTAGTTGTAGATATACCTGAAGAAAAAGCTTACCTTTTTATTAGACATATTCCACTCTGAATATCAGTGAATTGATCAAAGTATAGGACGAGAAGGAAAACAATGATAAAGGAAAAAAGTATGTTTTATGTGTTTTTTTTTTAAATTCACTTTTGTAGCCTCTCTTTTAAAGGTGGAAGCATGAAATAGATGTGAAACATACAGTAGAGCTGCACGTCACTCCAGAGGAAGCTCCAGGCTGACGTCTTAAACAGTCCCCCACCTTTGTTCTTTATTTCAAGTCTTATGTTACAGTGTAAAAGAATTCCATATGTTTTGTGAAGATACTAGCCTGTGTGTTATAGATAACAGACTGCCATGCCTATAAAGGTCCTAGCTTGTTCTTGTCTTGAGTTGATTCTCCAAGAGAAACATTAGTTGTCTTGGAGATAAAAACTGGTCCTTGGTTTGTGCAATGGTGTAGGTTGCCTTTAGTGTTTAAAGACACTGCAATAATGTTTTCAACTTTTCCTGAAGGCTCACATAGTCTAGATCGATGCTGAGTTGCACATGATGACCAGAAATAATTGTAATTAAAATTATGTTTAGATTTTAAAAATTGAAAGTACTGTTCTCAACATGTCAACTTCTTTAATCAGAGTAATTTTGTTTGGGTAGTTGGACTGGGAGTGTTCTTTCAGTTAGTACTAACTCCCTTGATACACAGCAAATCTTTCTGTGATTTCACGTAAATCCAGAATACTTCAATTTCCATCCTCACTTCTGTGTTGTTGCTGTGCTCTTAAATTGATTTGATCCATCAAAACAGTGGATGTATTTCACTAGAAAATAATGTGACTAAACAGGAGTAAACATAGCGCTACAAAAGCACTTGGGGATCTTTCACGATGAAAGTGCTATGCTGTAAGTAATTTATTTCCTGACCTGGAGAAACTTCTTTTTAACCAGCTCAAAGGTATAGTCAAATTGACTAGAGTTTGTACATAGCAGAATACCTCTCTGGAGATTACCCAAACTGAGATGAGATCAGATACTTTAATTTGATTTTTTTTATCACCTTAAATTAAAAAAAGGAAGGAGGATATTTAAAATCTGGATGCACACATAGAAACTCATATTCATCCTACTATTCAATGTTTCTTCTGAAAAATATGGCCTTTTCAGTATTCTTTTGTAAAAAAATAAAAAAGGATTGGAGGTTCATATTTTATTGCTTTAGTGTGAATTCCCATGTTTGAAAAGATTGATAACACAAGGCAAACAGCCAGGGCTACACCGCAATGTAGAATGGCCTTTTCCTTTGCCAAAATGCTGATTAAATGAGTTCTGACCTATATTGTTTTTTACATCAGTGCCCTTTCACATACACATGAAAATGGAAATAGAGATAATTAACATCAATGAAGTGTGACTTAAACACGGAAACAGATTTTTATAGGTTCCAAAGTGAAATACTATCTTCTTCTTAAAACCCCTGTGGCTGCTTCTGTGTGTTGTGCTGTACACCCAAAGTTCAGGCTAGAGGTTAGCTTTAGCAAGATGCTTTTTTCAGAGGCAAAGTAGGTGACTGTAAAAATTTACTCAATAGCTCCAGATTTATTTTTAAAACCACTGCTTAAAGTCACTTCCAACCCAAAGTATTCTATGATTCTATGATTCCAAGTTGAAGAGGTTCACCTTCCTTGCATCATTAGTTTCTAAATGTACTGACTGCAGAAGTGCTCTAATTAAGTCACTGTAGCAAATTACTTATTGATCTTGGAGAGGCTCTTGACCCCAGAACCAAATTTACAAATTGTTCATTTTTATTATATTAAGAAAAAAAAAATCTGCATCTGAACTCCACAAAATTGAGTTTTGTGGCATGCATCCAACATCCAATATTTATGCTTGGCTGATGAAAGCACCAGCTGTGAACAATCAAGTACGAATTATAAATATCTGTTTTGTCTATTGTGTTGTTGGGGAAGGAGCAGTTTAGTGTAGTTGCTTTTGCAGCTGGCCTTTTGTCAGTGTATTTTAAATGAGATGGTTGTGGGGAATGAATTAGTTAATCAGTTTGTAGTGTTGGCTTTTATGGGAAAAAGATTTCCACCAAAAATTATATTTCTATAAAACAATATTTGTCAGTTTCCAGTCTGCTGGAAAAGGTAAAAAAAATTTCTAAAATTAACTGGGAGACAAATTGATAATTTTGTATTTATCAAAGTGACATAAAAGATTTGGACCATTAATATTCTGACCATCATCACAATTGTGAACATGTTGAAGTCTGCAGCTCAACAAAGGGTCAGCATTTAGGTAGATATGAATGCATGTCCAACATCTGAAAAAAGCAATCTAATTCAGGGAGAAATCTTCCGGTCCAGTTGAGATGTCAAGTCATCTAGCTTTTAACATAATCTAGATTCAGCTCTCCCAAAGAATGTAGCCCTCTGCTCCACTTTATCATTGAAAATGAGCTCTGATCTCACCTAGCGTCATCTACCTTGGATAGATTTGGGAGAGACAATTTAGTCTGTATCCAACAACATTTCATGGTCAAGTTATTAGGACCTGCTAATGCAGATGCTGATGCTAAAAGCAGAATGTTTTTACTGTTGCATATGAGTTTTGTTTGACTGGTCTTTAATCCAACAGTTGAATCTTATCCAGTCCCTATATGCAATGGAATGAATTGCATAGGTTTATCTTTCAATTCGGTCTTATTAAGCAGTAGGAATTGAAGATCAAGAAACTCCTCTAAATGTAGTGACATTATAAATTAGCAGATATTACATTAAACAGGTGCTTGACAAATACTAAATATTAGCATGTTTCATAGATTTAAATAGTCACAAACAAGTGAGTCAGAAAAACACATGTATTCTTTAATCTTACTTGGATAACAGGAATGACAGTCTGGGCAATTATCTGCAATAATTCATACAGAGTATGAATTTATGTAAAGTATGAATTAGTATTTAAATTAGAGACATACTTATGTTGCTGTTGTAAAAAATGCTCTTCAAGAATCTCTGTCTGCCATTATGTTTTCCGCTCATGTAGCCATAAATTCTTTCATGTCTCATTCCAATATAATGAGCAAAGGTGGTGATAGAAAAAGCTGAGGACAATGAACAAGTCTGTTAGCCACTTTCTGGACTAATCTGAAATATGGAGTGGACTAATCTGAACTATGGAGCAGGCAAAATTAGCAGAAATTGAACAATGAAGCCAGTATGATGGGTGGCTGCAGCATTTAATGAGTAGCCCAAGCACTGAGGAACTCATGCTGGGTGGAGTTGGGAAACCTTAGCGTGGGTCCTCTAGGTTATAAAAGGTTATAACAAATCTGGTGTGTTATGCTAATGAGTAAACTGGCCGTTTAAGGTGGGAAATGTACCCT
>WAAB01019779.1:9185-92883 GCA_013389865.1 Piaya cayana
AAACTCTGTCAAAGACTCTACTGGAGTCCAGGAAGACCACATCCACAGCCTTTCCCTCATCCAGTAGTCAAGTCACTTTATCATAGAAGGCGATCAGGTTGGTTTGGCAGGACCTGCCTTTTGTAAACCCATGTTGGCTGGGCCTGGTCACCCGGTTCTCTTGCATGTGCTTCATGATAGCACTCAAGATCACCTGCTCCGTGACTTTCCCTGGCACTGAGGTCAGACTGACAGACCTGTAGTTCCCTGGATCCTCCCTGTGACCCTTCTTGTAGATGGGCACAACATCAGCAGTCTCCAGTCCAGTGGAACTTCCCTGGTCTTCCAGGACTTTTGGAAGATGATGGAAAGGGGTTTGGCCAGCAAATGAAGCATGTGGATGAAGTATGTAGAAATAACTGCATGTAATGAACCATGGAGCTGTGGCAGAATGATGTTCTGCCTTATTCTCTGTACCTTCTGCTCATAACTCTTAATATTTAATTTGGGTTTTTTTCATAGGATCATAGAATAGTTTGGGTTGGAAAGTTCCAACCCCCTGCCATGGGCAAGGACATCTCCCACTAAAGCAGGCTGTGCAACACCCCATCCAGCCTGGCCTTGAACACCTCCAGAGGTGAGGCATCCACAACTTCCCTGGGCAACATGTTCCAGTGCCTCATCACTCTGATATTGAAGAAATTCCTCCTTTGACCTCTGTCAGTTTGGGTTTTGACCTTTATATAAGATGAAACTTTCTTTTGCCCCAATTTCCCTGAATGTTTAAGTATTATTTGAAAACTCTCACCTTGCCACATCCTCTTCTCCAGGCACATGCATATGTCCCAGCACAGATTCATGCAGAACTCACTTATGACTCCCCATCATTTAAAGAGCTGAAAACTTATTTCTGTGTTGTGTTTCCTAATCCAACCAACTACTTGAACATGAGCCATCAGCATACCCAGAGACAGCCACCAGCATCCAAGTTTGCATCAGCAGGAGCACAGCCTGGAGATCAGGTATGCATTGACCATCCCCTTCTGCTCAGGACTCACTAGACAACATCTAGATACTGTGGCCAGTTTTGGCCTCCTCAAAACAGGAAAGAAATTGAAAAACTTCAGCAACTTCAGTGATGGTCAGGGCTGGAGCAGGGCCCTTGAGGAGAGCCTCAAGCAAGGGGATTGTCCAGTCTGCAGCAGAGACGGTTTTGGGGACACCTTGCAGCCATCCCAGTACCTATGGAGAGGTCACTGAGGAAACAGGATTCAGACTCTCCAATGTGGTATGTTATGGGAGGATAAGAGACTATGGGCATAAACTTAATTTTCTCTGAAGCTTCACCTTTTCTGTCAACTAAAATAAGTTTAAACCTGTGGGCTGTCTGCATTGACTTAAAACCAGCTATGCCCGTGCCTCATGGTCTCTTAAGGCTCATTGAAAATAACTCCTTTTTAAGGATTCAGAAGTCTTGGAGTCCCATTCTGAACTGGTTGTTACCTCACAATGTATTGTGATTGCCCTTCACAATTCCACTTTTCTGATCATATTTCTATCGCTCACAAAAGGGATAAGAGAAGTAGTAGAAGACTTTGGCTCCAGGAAACATATTGGGTAGTTATCTGGACAGGACAAATAAGTGTTTGGGATCACATTAGTGTGATATGGAAAAAAAACCCAAATAAATTTATTTAATTTATTATGAATTAGGCCTAAGCATTATTTTGGAGTTGGAGAAAATAAATTAGCAATTGAAAAGACATATTTTCTAATTTCCTAGTTCTATCTGAAACAACATACTTTGAGCATTAAATCAAAGACCTTCTAGCAGACCTTACATGCAAAGATCTGCTCTCTGCTCTTTTTTTTTTTTTTNAAAAAAAAATTTTATAAAAAAATTTACTTTAAAAGTTTTTTTCTTTGCTATTTTTTTTTTTTTTTGGTGTTTATTACCAATGTACTTTTCCAGAGAAAAAAGTTTTCATCAAATATAAAGTTCTAATTGTTGAGACTTCTGACAGAGATGCAATTTTTAAAGGAAATGCTGAATATTAAATGTATGGAATTAAGGACATAACACTAGAAAGCTATTGAGTTATTCCACATCATTTTTAATGGACTACAACTAACAGCAATGAATGATGCTTCAGCTGTGTTTATGTAGAGCAACAGTCACATCTAGTGGCCATAAAGTTAATTATTTCTATTTACTTTGCATAACTAATCTGAAGCATTTTGTACATCAAGTGTCAGATGCTATTATTTTCTACTTAAATTGTATGCATCTGAATAAGATCTGAAAAATCCACCAATGAAAGATGCACATGCATCTGTGTAAAAATATGTACTTGATAATTCTGAATGGTGATAGAGCAAAAAATGCTACAACACTAATGGATTTAAGAAGAAATAATACAGAAGGAATTCAAAAATATTCAAATGGGTAAGGAAAAAAAATTATTTAGGCATTTCTTAATCCAATCAAGTGTGGTGTAAAATAGAAATATAGTCAGAAATATCAAGGACTTGAGGTTTTTATACCTTTGAAAGCAAAAGCACCATCATGAGGCTTGCTGTATATGACAGCAAACAGATATGTACAATGTTTTATTAAACTAGCCCTTCAGGGCACATTAGAACATATGGACAAAAACCTTTCTTCTGTTGTCCAGCTTGGATAAGTTGGTCATCTTATGGAAGAGAGATCTACCTGGGAATAGAAGAGCTAAACTTCCTGAAGATCTGACAGGGGCTCCGCTGCCACCACTCTCAAGGACTTCAGAGAAGTCGTACTGATTCCCTAGCTCCCCCAGTTCAGCCACCTACCATGACACATGCCCTTTCTGGCTGCTCCATGCAGGGCCACTGGTCTCCTTTTTCCCAACGAGGACACATCAGCAGCATCCAGTACTTGAGTTCACCAATCAAAAGACAGAATATGGCACTAGGTATGGACAAGGGATAGCTGTGCTCTTACCTGAAACAGTTGCTAACAAGTCAGCCATCCCAGAAAGTTATGCGAGTAAGTCCAGCCATACAGATACATGGAGCATGGAATCATTTGCCTTCTCACCAACCTGGATGCAGTTCACCCTACACACCACATAGAACAACATTGCACACTCAGGTCTCCTTCTTAAACCAGCCCTTCCAGGAAAAATATGCCCACTGACTTTCACGTCAGCATAAGTTAAATTCTTCTGGTCTTCATGATATGCCTTGAGATTCCCTTCCCTAAATTTCCTCTGCTTTATGATGAACTGATCAGTAGCACCACAAATGGAGAATGTAAGTACCTGTAAACTACTTGAGGATTTGGATAATACATACAGAGTATATGTTCATTCTACGACACTGCAAGTACTCCTGTAGAGTGCAGTTCCATACAAACCATCTACCTCACACTGAGAAAAGTATCCTGCTCTTCTGGGAGCTGGAAATAAGCCATCGAATGAGGAGAAGTCAAAGTCCTTCCATTGTTCCTGGGATCTCTGCTTTACTCTCCAAGTTTGAGGAGAGTCGTACTTTATGGGTAAAAACCAATGAGAACAGTTCTGAATCACAGAGTTTCTATGAATAAGATCAATGTAGCAATAAAATAAGACATGCCAGTGTGCATTTGTAGCATTGCCAGCACAAAAAAAGGCACCCAGACTTGTTTAATTTACTCTTTTATCTAGCTTCATTTAAAGATTACACCAAAGTAATTGCTATCTTCAGTAGTAAATACGGCACTAGTTCAACCTGTTGTTGATAGTTCTTTTCTTAACAAATGACTGGGGGAAGAAAGGTTGTTCTTTTTAGGCTTGCACTGAGTTTGATATGACAATTAAAAGAGTTTGCCACTGTTGGTGCATCATGTGGCATCTATACAAGAAGCAGATGTGTGTTGAGGTGCAAAGATACTTCCTGAAACCTGCCCCAGGCCTACTGACCACTGTAATTATTTGCTTTTATTTGTTCTGTGGCATAAGACTGCATTGAAGAGTGAAGCCACATGGGATACACACAAACAAGGCAGACTGAGCAAGTAGTTTTTGCTGTGTTGTTTGTAGCTGGTTTTTTTTTCTCTGAAGGCATAACACTGTGTCAATGGTAAAGACACAGTAGACAGAATACAGCCAGAGATGTCATTTGTCTTGACTTTTCATGTGTGAATATGCTCACGAATCACTACAGCTGTCCAAGGCACCTGAGTTTTTCACACAGCCTTTGGTTGAGCTCCACTATTATGAAGTCATATTTAAAAAGCTCATTTTAAACTTTATTACACAGAGTTGATACTAGCTGAAACAATGCATAGAAAAAGAAAACTGCTAAATTTTTAGAGGATGTTCAACATTTTTTCACCTGATCTGACAAATAGTGGAAAGATTATGAGGTGTAAGATATATTTCTACCTCTCAGTTATTTTGTCCTTGATTTATAAGGTGAAGCCTCGATTACATACACTGTATTTTTCAGTTTGGCTTTCAGGCATTGTCCTTTCCTACAAGAGCTACAGAGCTGTACTCCGAGCCATGAAGGCCAACGAGTAAGCTGACCCTGGCATATCTCAAATTCAGGATATTGTTTTCCACACCACTGAGAAACAGGAACAACTTCTAGGTCTGAATATTTGCTGCCCTCAAGAGGAGAACTTTAACAAATACCCAACTCATGACATTGCTGTATTAAAAGCAATAACTGAGTGGGTTCCCTGTTTTGCAAAACAAAACCACATCCCAGTCAATATATCTTCAGCTGTCTGTCTTTAAAAAGTTTGAAGAGTCTGAAACACTTAGCTTTAGAGTTATTTATATTTTTAAATTAGACAAAAGAAAACTCGTATACTGGATAGCTGTAACCTCACCACTCCCAACGTACAGTTTCAAGTGGAAATTAAATATGTGTTTGGAAGGCAGATCCATGTAAGGTTACTATATAGACCAGCCTCATCAGGTTCAGAAAGTTTTCTGAGCTGAAAATAGTAGAAGTTTAGGATATTACTCACAAGTGTCATTTATGTTTGCCCAGATCTTACTGCTCCCTTGGTGTCTGCTAATGGGCCTCACTGTGAAATACGAAACTGATTCAAATGGGCTCACCAGTCACTCAGATCCAGAAATATAGTGTTCAGGTATTGCTTAAGTAACCTAGAAAATGCCTCTGAGGAGCCCAGTGTCCTTGTTATCTCCTGGAAGGAGCTGTGCAGCTCTTCAAAAAAGGTGTTTCCTGGAAGCAGTCAAAAGCTTTCCAAGATATTCTCTGTGTTTTGTTCTTTTAGCAAAACTGTAGCAATAGATTTACAAATTTCTTTGAATTTCCTGTTTAGACATATCTTTGTCTTTCTGGGAAAACTGAAGAGTGACAACAAACAAAAAAAGAAACCAATCCTGAATTGGAGAGCAACTTAAGAAAAATAAAGAAAAAAAAATCAATAGTTTGAGTATTTAAGCTCAAAATCAGTCTAAATAGCTTCAGCTATCATTCAAGTCCTCTTTTGTGAAATATTTTCTTTAATTGCTAGATGTTCTCTTTGCACTGTACTTCTTGAGAAATTATAATAAAGGCCCATATGCCATACATTATTAGCACAGAGATTGTGCTTGTGATACCGTTTAACTAATGGGGATCTCAAGAGAATATGTTGTACCAGATATCTACACCTGTGTATGAAACATTGGAGGTTGAGACAACAGTACCATAAAAATCAAGAACAGCATAGGTTATACTGTTCTTTGTCACCCACTGGAAAATAGAAAAATAAAGGGCCATTACCTTGAACATGACCTTGTCATTTTCTCTTGTGCTTCCTTTTCTCTTGTCAAACCAGGTTGTCACATAACTGTCCTTATGACCCTGAAGAGGGAACAGCAATATTCTTGCTGAAGGTTAGTAATGTGTTCAAGTAGCCATTAAATAAAAAAATGGAAATTATTTACAAGATATTAAAAGTTATTACATGTTGTAACTAGCTTGTACATGGTTTGTAGCTGCCTCTGTTTTAAAAAAAAGAAGCAAAATTTACTGGGTATTTGCACTACTACATGGTGTACAAGAACAAAGAAAGATTTAAGTGGGAGATATGGACATCACTATCCTCAAGGAAAGAGCTGTTCCTGCTTGGAGAGATTTCTCACAAAAGACACCACTTACATTAGAAGAAATTCAAAGTTACTTATCTTACCTTGATGCAGATTTTCTTTTTCTTTTCTTTCTGCCAATGGTAAGTATTGAATTGATTCCTTGTTTTGCCCTGCTTGTGTGCATGGCTTTTGCTTTACCTGTTACACAGTTTTTATCTCAACTGATCAGTTTTCTCACTTTCACCATTCTGATTCTCAACCCCAATCCAGTAGGGGGAGAGCCAGCAGCTCTGTCTACTTAGTTGCCAGGTGGGGTTAAACCAGGTCAAAGTATAACTTGCACAAGAGTATTTGCATTCATAACTTTAAAAAGAAACAAAGTTGTGGTGTCTTACAAAATCCGACTAGTTAAAAGCCTAAAACCCCCAAAGAGGCCTTCATCTAACAAAATAAACACTGTTGCAATGCTGTCTGCTTTGGCAATCACCCTATTAACATAGTATTGCTGTGATTGCAGAAATTTAGTATAACAAAACTCAGTGTGAAACCACATGGTAAAAGAAGGTGATACTTATGTTCAACAAAACCAGGGTTTGTAATTTACATTCATTATCTCATAGATTGTTCTCCTGCACTCACACGTTTACCTGCAGCAAGGTGTGTGTGTCCCAGTGGTCTGGCTAGTTTCATTCATACATAACACAGTGGACAAGGGGCACCAGCTATCAGCTCCTAACTAAACCTCTTGGATTCCTCTTGATAAGAATGGGGTTTAGACATAGGTTTTATTAGGCTTCATATTTCATACCAAATTTCCTTATTTGTAGATATTTTATGTTATACGGGATTTTGATTTAGCAGAGTGATAAAGCAACGTACTAAAATTACAAGGGCAATACAGCAATTGCAATACGCAGTTGGATCACAATACAAACCCAACTGCCATCACCAGTCCCTGTGTGCTCACTATTATGACACTGGGCATCCCAGTCTCCAGGGAGGAATACATTAGTTGAAAACAGCTCATGACAGTTGCTCTCTTCGTTGTTCATTTTCTTGATTGTACAGCTTTTATACTTCTAGGTTTGGCTGAGTCGCCTACACACTTCTCCACCCATACTGTTTCTCTCCCCTAATTATCTCAGGCAAGACTGTTTACACAACTTAAAACCCCACTGGTACAGCTGGATATCTAAAACAAAGGTCACTCTCGATATCCTTTGTGTTGAGGTAAGTTCAGCTTTCCTTACAATAATTGGTGGCCATTCCTTATAGTCTTCCTTGCACTCACCATTGCCCATTTCCTCTGAGTTTTCTTTCCTTGTAGGTGTCTGTCATCAGAAAGTGCAATTCTCTTCTTTATTTCTTTCTGTACTGGAAAAAAAGCAAACTTGGAAAAACATGTTATTTATATTGAAGATGAAAGGTGAGTATGCCATTTGGGCTTGTGCCTCTCTTCTGAAGGAGAGACATCTTAAAAAAACAACCCTGCAAATGATTTTGCCACAGGATAAGACTAGATGTTTCATGTTAACTGGTACTGAAATTCAGCTGCAGCTTTTTGCTGAGGCCAGTGTCTTGCTAAATGAACCCTATCTTCTTAAAGTTTCAGGACTAATGAGTTCTTTTGAGCAGCATTATTGAGAAAGTGTTTAAAGTGATATAAGAATAACACTCCATACGGATATAATTTCAGGCAATTTTTAGCAATTTTGTAAATGACAGTATAGCCTAAAACCATTTGCTGGGCCTCCAGAGTCTGTGGCAGAAAACAATAAGAAGTTGTTAATTTTAGCTTCTGCTTACTCTGACAGGCATATTTGAAATGTGATTATGTTGGAAACTAACAGCCAGCTGTTGTTGACTAATGATCTCATAATTTTATATGTACCAAATGATCTCATTTTATATTTATCAAGGGAGGAACATGGCAAAATGACCCAGCCAGGCACATAACTTTATGAAGACAAAGCTGAGGATACATGTTCGAGGAAGGAAGATTCATTATCAAAACTAAAATATGAGTATATGTTGTTCTCTGTATGAAGAAAGAGCATCAGGGTGCTCACTGCACAGATCTGATAACTTTATCAACACTGAACTATTCTGTACTAATGAAAGAAAAAAGTATTAAGATCTAATCTTATCTGAAAATCTTTGTGAATTGGATCCACAAAAAGAAACTTCCTTGTAGATATCCAGGAACTTTGTGGAAGTCTCAGTACAGGAAGTAGTAATCAAAATCTAAATCCAGATTCCCTGCCAGATCGTGCTGTGTACCATGTGCAGAGTCCAAGACTCCCCATGCAGTGCCACAGACCCATGGCCCGTTTAACCAGGGAGTGCTGTGCTATGTAGGACCATCTCCACGCTGCACAAGCATAAATATGACAAAGGTGGCACAAGAGCCTGTCTCAGCTCTTGTTCCCAGCTACTATCATGGGATCATTTTCCGTCAGATTTATTCCTAGATGTGCTCCACCCTGAAGCCACACCAGTACAAGTGACTGGGGAAGCAGAACAACAAAAAATAATGGCCAAGGATCAGGCTGGGTGGGAGTAGAAAACTGTTCCTTCTGGAGGACTTGTGTTGATTCATACTTCCATGGCAATAATGACAGCCAGTGTGAATGGAAGAAAGACACACAACAATGGCAGGAATTAGACACATCTTGATGTCTACTTCAGTCAAGGATCACCTACCCCCATTATAATCTACAAGTTAAATACCAAAGTTATCCCTCTCTTACAAGAGGGGCAATGAGGAGTCTTTTCTGAACACCTCAGTAATTAATGAACTCACTCAGAATACTGAAGCGTCTCCCATGCCTAATGTGATTTGATCAAACATCTCCTCTCCTGGTCTAACTTGTAGGCTCATTCCTCCTCTCAACATGTTGTAACTGAGGCAGGGTTGAAAGAAGACATGAGTGGGTGAAATCTGTAACCTGGTGACTAAGGTAATTGCTAGCAACTGAAATTTAAGTTCTTCTCAACTCCAGCTGATACTTTGCATAGAATAATTTAGTGTTAATTAAAGAAACAATGAAAACACTAGTACTTCTCCATCCATGCCAATGCCTGCACTAGTAAGATATTAGGTCATGTTGTCTCCTGTTCACTTTGGGATGCTTCCATGCAAAACAGAATAGCCTGACTCAGAGAAAACCCTGCAGCACCTACAGCATTTAGTTTGCAGAAAGACGCAAGCTCAGACAGAAAAGAGATTTGAATCTCAGCATCCCATTTTGGGGTGTAAGGTAGGGCAGAAGATGGAGAAAGCCCCCTCAGCCTTCTTACCTGAAGTGCATTAGGGCTACACATGAAATCAAAGGGGATTGTGAGCTCAGCTCTGCATCCTGACAAGCCTGTTATGAGCAAGTGGGGGAACTGTGCGGCGCTGTCAAGACTTCTGAGAACCTTGCTGGTTCTCAAAAGCAGATCTAGAAGCACATCTTCTTTTGGAGTATTCAGAACTGAATCCAGATTGAGCATCCCATGGCCATGGAAATCTAGCCACCTGTAGACATTTAGATGTTGCCAGGCCTAAAGTGTATTTCATGGTAGAGGAATGATAGTTAGGGAAAAGGAGCAGCCCTGACTTGAAAATCAGAGTCCTGGGACATGGCAGCAGTGGTTTACTCTTCCTTTGGCTCCGCACCAAGATTCAGATGCAAACAACTGAAATGGTTCCTAATTTGGAGATGTGAATCTACTTAACACAGCAAACTCAAATGCACTGCTGCACAAACTGAAGATCCCAGGAGAGGCTAAATCATTACTATCATGAGCAAACCGTATTGTCTCAAGAAGTTTTGTGACAAACTCTTCTGAGTTTTCAAGATGGCAACTTTACTTTTGCCTTTACTTTTGTGGAATGGTAACAGTATTTCTCAGGAAAAATAAAGCTCTATTTATTACAATTCAGAAACTTAGATATGGTAAGGGAAATCAACATTGAAATGTGCATATTACCATTATAAAATAAATACATCACAGAATTGTAACAAGCTCTATAATCAAATTAAACATTAGAAACCTGGGAAGCTGAGAATTAAACATAGAATTCCTTAAATCTCAATGTCTTCAGATCTGCAAACGCTCAGTAAGATGCGTGTTAATCCTGTATCCTAACGAAACAATTATGCCCATATAATTAATACAATAGGATTATGTTTTAAACACTGTAACTGAAAATAGGTTTTCTTTCTTCTCTCATGGTGCTCCTTTAAAGTCTGTTAAAAGATGTTTGGCACACCTTCCTCAAATCCTGATTTTTCCTGCAGAACCTGCCCTGCTACTTGGCCGTGCACATAATTAAGTTATACATATCTATACAATTAATGCACATTCTAATTAGATGAATTGTTTGTGGTATAACTCTTAAAACCAACACAACAGAGCAGAGAAGAAATTTTCAGGGTTAGTAATAAATGTTTCCAAATCGCAACATATAGTTTGTTTCTTAAAAGGGATGTAAAACAATTTGAGAATTTGATGTAGATTAATATCTTAAAATATACTGGGAATAGGATGTATTAGAATTCTCTTGAGCTGAACGCACTACCAGAAACACAAGCATCTCCCACTGAGATGCATAGGCAATTTAGGAAAACAAAAATCAAATGGGCGGTGAAATCAATATTAAACAAGATATTAATCAAGACCATGTTGGATGAGGCTTTGAGCAACCTGATCTAGTGGAAGGTGTCCCTGCCCTTGGCAGAGAGGTTTGAACTAGATGATCTTTAAGGTCCCTTCCAACCTACACCATTCTATGATTCTACAAAGTGAACGAACACCTTGTCAGAATAATTCTCTCCTCTGAATTAAAATAAGTCAAGGGTTTACACAGTTCTGAAAAATGTGAATATGTCTGTCAGACACTAGCAGTATTCTAAGAAAGTTAAGTATATGGCATCTAGACATCAAAATGTAAAATTTTGACTGATGATTGAAAAAGAAAGAAGGAAGCAGCTTGATTTACATAGTAAGTACGTATGGTAGATCTCTGACTTTTTAAAAAATATAAAATGCATTTTTCAGGCAGTGCTCTTTGGATTTATTTTGATACTTTACTTGCCTAAAAATCTGTAGATCTCTAAATCCCTTGATGAGCCAGTGTTAGTTCCCAAAACGTGGAAAACATGTAATGTATCACTATTTGCCAGCACACACCCTCCCCTTTCTGCTAAGAAAGATCAAATGCCAGATTTCATTCAATGAAGATTAATAAGTGACAAATATTTCATAAATAATCTCATCAGACCTATGAAACCAGTAAATTAGAAAATAGAAATTATCAAAATTAGAAAATAGAAAATTAGAAATAGAAAAATTCTCAAGATTAAAAAAACCTTGCATTACAGTGACTATGTTAATGTATTCAGACAAATTTCCCCCTTTTTTCCCCAACATAAGTCTCTGAACAGAAACTTGCCTGAAGAAAGCAAAGTGATATCCAAGTAACCAAGCAGTCTGTACCCTCACTTACTGTTAAAAATGTCTAAAAAGCCATGTGTCAGACACTATAAACGAGACAACTTTGTACATTAAGTTCTCCATACATTTGGTTTCAGATATTCCATAGTTTTGCTCTCTTTGCAAGCTTGTATGTGACCATGAAGTCTAGAAAATAACTTTAAAATCTCTCTTTTCCCTTAACTGCTTCACCACAAATTTTATTCAGAGCTCCACGTAGCCTTCATAGAATCACAGATTGTTCTGAGTTGGAAGGGACCCACAAGGACCATTGAGTCCAACTCCTATCCCTGCATAAGACAACACCAGCATTCATACCATGTGTCTGAGAATATTGTCCAAATGGTTCTTGACCATTGTCAGACTTGGTGCCATGACTACTTCCCTGAAGAGCTTGTTCAAGTGCTCCACGACCATCTGGATGAATACCTTTTTCCTGATATTCAATCTAACACACTTTCACCCCTGACAATCTTCCTGCCATCCCCTCAAATCCTCTCAGTGGTTGCCAGAGAGAAGAGATCAGTGTCTGCTGCTACTCCTTCCTTTGTGAGGAAGTAGTAGGCTTTGTATTTTTTCCTCTTTGCTGAACACAAGCATCAAACCACTGTACAGCACATTACAAAAGCCACAGTGACAGAGGCACAAGGCTCCTGCAGACACTACACCCGCAGAAAGCATTTTCATCCCAGACTATGAATCTGCAAATAAATAAATAGATACTAAAAAGAATTATAGAATGGTTTGGGTCGGAAGGAACCTTAAAGTTTCAAACCCCCTATCATGGGCAGGGACACCTCCCACTAGACAAGACTGTTCATGGACCCATCCAACCTGGCCTTGAACACCTCCAGGAAGGGGGCAACCTGTTGTTGTGTCTTACCACCCTCATCATGAAGAATTTCTTCCTAACGTCTAGTGTAAATCTTCCCCCCTCTAATTCAAAGCCATTTTCCCTCATCCTATCACTACATGCCCTTGTAAAAAGTCTCTCCCTGGCTTTTCTGTAGTCTCCCTTCAGGTACTCGAAGGTTGTTATAAGGTCTTCACAGAGCTTTCTCTTCTCTGGGCTGAACTACCCCAACACTCTCAGCCTGTCCTCTTATGGGAGGTGCTCCATCCCTCTGATCATCTTCATAGTCCTCCTCTGGACCTGTTCCAACAGTTCCATATCCTTCTTTGGTTGGGGATGCCAGAACTGGACACTCCAGGTAGGGTCTCATGAGAGTGGAGCAAAGAGGCAGAATCACCTCCCTTGACCCACTGAGAAGTAAGGAAATGCAAAACATTTATTATTTAAATATCTAAAATTCTAGAAGTAAACATTTGCACATCGGTTCTCTTTGTTATTTGGAGGATTTGGCACATCCCCACGCCACATCAGTGGCATGTCCACCCAGTAGTGCCGGAGGGAGAGGAGAGGGAGAGGGAGAAAAATAGGGAAGTGAGGAGGGAGGAAGAAAAGGGAGGAGGGAGGAGAGGAGGTAGGAGAGGAGGGAGGAGAGGAGGAAGGGAGGAAAGGAAGGAGGGAGGAAAGGAAGGAGAGAGGAAAAGGGGGAGGGAGGAAACGAGGGGAGGGAAAAAACGAAGGAACGAGGAAACGAGGGAAGGAGGAAAGGAGGGGAGGAAAGGAGGGGAGGAGGCTGCGAGGTCACTCCACGGCAGCCACCGACTTCCCTCGCGGCTCCCGGGTCGCTGCGCGCGCTGCCCCTCCCCTGCCCCATTGGCGCCCCCGGCGCAGTGCGCATGCGCCTCCCCAGGTCACGCCCACCTGCCGCCCCCTGCTACCCCCAACCCCCCTCGTGCAGGCGCCGCCGGTCGCGCTCTGGTCTCGCGCGGCCCCGCGTGCCCCCCGCCCCCCCCACCTCTCCCCCCGCCATGGCGGCTGCCGCCGAGGAGCCCTTCCCTTTCCACGGCCTCCTGCCCAAGAAGGAGACCGGCGCCGCCGCTTTCCTCGCCCGCTTCCCCGACTACGACGGGCGGGGGGTGCTGCTGGCTGTGCTCGATACCGGCGTGGACCCGGGGGCGCCGGGCATGCAGGTAACGGGCGGTGGGGAGAGGGAGGAGGAGGCCCTGAGTCACGGCTTCGGGCCCTTGGGCGGGGGCTGGGCCCTGCCGGGCTGCCCCGTGGCGGGACTGGAGAGGGGAGCTCAGAGCGGGTACAGAGGAGGCCACGAAGATTATGAGAGCTGGAGCACCTCCCGTACGAGGACAGGCAGAGAGTTGGGGATGTTCATCCTGGAAAAGGGAAGGCTCAGTGGAGACCTTAGAGCGACCTTCCACTACCCGAAGGGGCTACAAGAAAGCTGGCGAGGGACCTTTTATAAGGGCGTGTAGTGACTCGATAAGGGCGAGTGGCTTTAAATTAGAAGGGAGAAGCTTTAGATTAGACGTTAAGAAGAGTTTGTTCACTATGAGAGTGCTGAGGCACTGGCACAGGTTACCCAGGGAAACTGTAGCTGCCCCATCCCTGGAGGTGTTTAAGGCCAGGTTGGATGGGGCCTTGGGCAGCCTGACCTGGTGTGAAGTGTCCCTGCCCATGGCGGGGGGGGTTGGGACTAGATGACCTTTAAGGTCGCTTCCAAACCATGCTATGAATGCGAGGCCAGTGCAATTGCATGGTAGCGGTCACGGCCCGCAGCGGCCCGAGGCATCGGCGATAGGAGGGGAGGCCCCGAATAGCTGTCCCGGGAAGCTGGCGTTGTGCGTGTGTGTGTGTGTTTGGTTGTCGTTCCACCTGTGTGCACGTCAGCGTGAGACTCGCGCGGAAGGAAGAGGGAGATCCCGGTAGACGGGGTTCTGCAACAGTCATCTCTGGTGTTTCTCATAGAATCGCTAGACTAGAAAAGGCCTTGGAGATAATCAGTTCCAACCATACTTGTCCACTACTAAACCATACCCCTAAGCACTTCATCTCCCTGTCTTTTAAATACCTTCAAGTATGGTGATGCAGTCACTTTGCCTGAGCAGCCTGTGGCAATGCCCTATAACCCTTTCAGTGAAGAGGTTTTTCCTCATGTCCAGTCTGAACCTTCCCTGGCACAACTTCAGGACATTCCCTCTAATCCTGTTGCTTATTACTTGCGAGAAGAGACCGATACCCACCTCGATACAATCTCCTTTTAGCTAGTTGTAGACTGTGATAAGATCTCCCCTCAGCCTCCCTCTCTCTAAAGGCTAAACAACTCCACTTCCCTCAGCCACTCCTTGTAAATCTTGTTCTCCAGCCCCTTTATCATCTTCATTGCCCTTCTCTGGACACCTCCAGAACCTCAGTGTCTGTCTTGTAGTAACTTTAAAACCATTTACAGACACTTTATAGCAACTAAATCTGTCTTTCTTGTAGAACTCATTATGAAAGGGTACTTTGTGGTTTTGTTAAACCATGGCATTACCTCAGCAGTAGGTAGCTAGGGGCTACAAACAGCCACTTATGTCTTTTACATGAGAAGTGTTTTTCTGGCAAAATTTGCATGCCTCTCTGTGTGCTTTTCCTGTCTTGTAGTGCAATAGCAATCTGTATCAAACTTGGTCCTGCCAGCTTTTTTTTTTTTTAGCAGCTCACACAGTGATTGCTGTTACAATCTTGATCTCAATGTTGTAGATTTCTATGTCTTGTCTCTTAACATTTCTTTATTGTGCAAGTTTATGTGGCCTTTCAAGTTGCTGGTGTTTCCAACTTTTTGTCAGCATGTTTTCTCTGAAACGTGGCAAAGGAAGCCTTGAGAAATTATTCATTGTGTTGTATGCAACTTGCTTGGATACTGCATCCTTTATTTTTTTTTTAGCCAAGCAAGACTCCTGTTGGTTTCTGCCCTTTCTTTCACACAGATTTTACTCCTAGGTGACCTAGTTCAGGGAGCTAACCCTGGCAGATGTTTACTTCAGTGTTGTGAAATGACTCCTTGTGTGGGGTTCAGGTGAGTGAAGGGATAAGTGACAGGCAAGGCGGAAGAAGTGACTGGGCAGCTGTACCTTCAATTTATTTAAACAGTAGTGAAACTGGCACTTTTGGCAAAAAGTTCTGGTTAAGTGGAGTAGTAATTCAGAAGCTAAAAGAAAGGTAGCTAAAAGAAAGGTAGCTGAAAAGCAAACAAGACAAAAACATGGGCAGACCAGAAAGTAGTAAAAGATAATTAGAAAGATATAAGTGGGATGTGCATAGATCTGAAGCTTCACATATGAAAGCACATGTCTCAGTCTCTAGAGGTTGTAAATGAAGAGTTGTCAACTGAAACCCAGTTTTCTTCAACCCAGTTTCTTTATGTGGAAGATAAGATTGCGGGTAGCGAAGTAGAAGATTTGTAGATAACTTTTTGGGGAATAAAAAATTCATCTTGTTATGGGTGAAAGTGAGTTAGCTGGGATGTTTGAAAAACCTGTAAAGAAGCTGTGTTGTCTTTCTACACTGCATACTTGAAACACATGGCCAATGTACTTGCTAAACTACAGAATGAGGTGGCTTATTGCACAGAGAGCAGGGAATTATAAAGGAGACAGGCAGCGCATGATCTGTAGGATAATTTTGTAAGCATTTTTTCAGCAAGTGGTTGTCCTCAGTCAGGAGTATTGGGCAGCTTACATTTTGCCTCCATTGAATAAGACTGTGTCCTGGACACAGCATAGCTGTACTGTGAGAAAGTAGTTTATAATCTTGGAAGAATTTTTATAAATAGTTTGGCTGTCATGCCCCAGTTGTCTTTCCTACTGCCTTTTCTTACTGTCAGTCCTCAGCCTGGCAGGGCATTAGAACTGAGAACTGAGTCAGTTGCTTAGAGAAGGAAGAGAAGATGTTATGTGTAGCAAGGTCAATAGGTATTATACCATTAACTTCAATTTAATGTCAGTGATCATTATAGGCCAAAGTGAGCTACCCTATTTTGAATATAGTGGGGTTTTAGTCAACATAAGATGGCTTATGTTTTGCTGTTCCTTAGTATCTCAGACTTGGGTAGGGTTCCTTTGCTTGTTGATGCAGTACTTTGGTTTGTAAACACTGATCCCCTAACTTTATAGCATACAATCACTTGCTCATGGACAGAAAGAGTTGGGGACAGAGTATAACAGGGAAGGACCATTGTGTTTATGTTCTTCCCTGGACACCTGCTGCTGTAGAGGGGGTAGTTCCTGCACTTAGCAAGCTGTCTTGCATCGATTTCATTTTTGTATTGGTTAGCTTGCTTTGCCACAGAAAATGTTAATCTAAGTTGTTCTTACTTTCCTTCTATTTCTGAGTCTTTTGTAGCCATTGCCCTCGCAGGAACTCTTCTCACCTCATCTTCCATTACTTTGCACTCCACATGTTGATGCCTACTGTTAAGTCTAGTTTGTTGGCTTCTTTCCTGTTAATTCCAGCCCCCCTGTTGCTCAGCCCTCCTAGGTTTAGAAGTAGAATCTATTTCCTGTTATCTGCCAAGCCACAGCTTTTAATTCCTCATTAAGGCACCTGGTGGAATTTTAGGTGGGCAGTTAAGGTAGGTTTAATGGAGCATTGTGGTTGTGTATATATAGTATTTTATTCAACCCCACCCTGGTCTTTCCCTGTTGCCTTTGTCACATCTTGTTATGTTTCGTGATAGGCAAGTTGATTCATCTGCTGCTGTCTTGCAATTTTCTTTGTTTGTGAGGTGCTTGTTGGGGTTATTATTTACTAAAATTAGTTTGTACTTTCCTGAGGCAGCATTTTAGCAGTAGCAGCCAGTTTGGTTTGCCTTACGTTTTTGCACAGAGTTAAAAAAAATTACTCAAATTATTTTATTTGTGATGCTGATCAGCTGTCTTGTGACAAGCTGAAGGATGTGTTAGTCCCTTGTTGCCGCAGTAGCTGTCAGTTGGTATCAGTAACATTGTATGGACTGGCGAAATAATGCTCAAATGCCTCTGGCTTTGTCTTTTAATTTGGGATTGTCGCATTGCTCTCTGCTACTTCTTTTATACTGATCAGATGCCAGCATTATGCAGATAGATTATTTTTAATGTTCTCCGTTTACTAATTTATTTCTTTTACAATCAGAGCTTTGAGCAACCTGATGTAGTAGAAGGTGTCTCTGCCCGTGGCAGGGGTTTGGAACTACATCATCTTTCAGGTCCCTTCCAACCCAAAGTATTCTATGATTCTGTGAATCTATGATAGCATATGTTTTTCAGAATTTAAAGTAAAATGTACAAACAACAAAGGCTACTAGTTTATAATTGAAAATTACTATTTTATTTGGTTTTCTCAAATGGCTGTAGGAAAACCATGATGTTAAAGGTAGAATTGGGGATTTTGTTAAAATATACTGTAGAATATTTTTAATTGTATAAAAATTCTTCGCTTTAATATTAATGTGAAAGGTACTAAAATGTAACTTCTGCCTGTGGTAAATTTGTTACTTCAGGATTTTCTGGTTCACACAAGTTCACTTGATTATTTTATTCTTTCTTAAGAATTGCGGAACTTGAGAAGGAAAACCTGGTTGAACTGAGTTTCACTGTAGCATTACTACTGACGGGTGGTTGCCAAATGACAGTTCACATCAGCAGAAGAAGCCATATCAGTTACTTGCATGAAATGACTCTGAACCTATCTGGATTGCTGCCACTTGGCATTGAACCTTGGACCTTTGCACAGAAACTCTCAGTTTCTCGTGTCTGGCTGAAGGACTCTGATTTGTTGATTCTGATTGTACAAAATCATGTGCATGTGTGGACCTGCTATTCAGCTAGGAGGCAAAGAGCCATTTAGTGTAGGAGTTGCACATGGTCCTCCTATTTGGGAAGCAACTTCTAAGACTACCCAAGCTTGCTGTGGTGTAAATCTGTGTTCTAGTCACCTGTTGCAGTGTAACTTCAAACAAAGTCAGGAACAACTCTTGACTTTTCTGAGTGAGGGCTTGTATGTTAAGGTGTTAATTACAAATGCTAGAAGAATATATGGTGTGACTGCCTGAGCACTGTTTCCCACATTAATTTCCATTACTATGTCGCTATTGTGCAGTAGATGTTTTAACTGGTTAACATGCTTTAACCATTTTTTTAACTTAATGTGAATTTCTGTGAACAGAATAACAGTGTTGGTTTCTGCAAGGGAAGTTCTTCCCTAGCAAGCCTCTGCAAAAGCAGCATTTGTTACCTTCTGGGAAACAGTAATGAATGTCCCTTTTATGCTTGCTGTGTGTTTGGGATGTAGGGATTTGCTTCTTTTTTCTTCTTTTTTTTTTTTTTCCCCAGGAAGTTTAAACTTGTTTTCATTTGAGGGGAGGTTGCTTGGTTTTGTTTGAGAACTTTTTTGTAGAGTTTTTTTGGATGCTTTGGGTTTTAAACCATGAGAATTGGAAACCTTGTAAGTATTTATCCTTATGTGTTGAAGTAGGACAAAAGTTTGCTCCTTGTTGTCTTTTGGGCAGCAACACAATAACTTTTTTGAAGCAGGTCAGTTGTGTTAATTTCCAGCAGCTGAATTCACAATTCCAGAGCATGATTGGAGCAACTACCTGCCATCTATGTTATGTCTAGCAGCAAAACTGTTGTTAGACAATAAAGGCTAAAATACCAAATATTTAAATAGTAGAAAACAACAAATATTGCTCTTTCCTGAACAAGAAGCTTTTTTTGCTTTCAGTGTAATGTATAGGAAAAATTGAGAATTTTTTTGTGTGTGTTTTTTTTTTTTAAACCAATCTCTAATGTAGAACTGTAAAAATAGGTGCATATACCCAATTCGTAGAATCATAGAACAGCTTGTGTTGGAAGAGACCTTTAAGGGTTGTTTGGTCCAACCCCTTTGCAGTAAGCAGAGACATCTTCAACTAGATCAGGTTGCTCAGAACCCTGTTCAACATGACCTTCACTGTTTCCAGGGGTGGGACATCTCTGTTTCAGTGTTTCACCACCCTCACAGTGTGAAATTTCTTCCTTATATCTAATCTAAATCTACCTTCTTTTTATTTAAAATCATTACCGTTTATCCTTTTGCTACAGGCCCTGCTAAAAGGTCTGTCCCTGTCTGTCTTATAACCCCCCTTTAAGAATGGAAAAGCTGCAATAAGGCCTCTCAGAGCCTCCACTTTTCCCAGCTGACCAACCCCAGCTCTCTCAGCCTTTCCTCATAGGAGAGGTTGTCCAGCCTTCTGAACTAATCTTACCCCTTCATAAAATACTGTTGTGTACGGAGTGCAATTTATTTTCTGAATAAACTGATATGGTACTTACCAGATGAAGCATGTTATTACAAGAAAAGAATAATAGATATTTTTTCTAAATGTTGAAAAATATATTAATTGTAATCTTGGTAATTGTGTAGAAGGTTCCTCTAGGTGAAAGGAACTTTAGATAGCTTGTCGGGGGGGGGGAAGGGGGGGGGCATGTTGTTTAGTTGCTTGCGACTAATGTGAAGCCCATCAAGGCTAGTTTTCATTTAATTTGGGAAAGCTTTAAATATATGCTCAAAAACTCTTTGTAGCTAGTCAGCTCCTCACCCTGGTGAAAATGCTCCTTACGTTATTAGGCGTATATAATAGCTGTAGCTCCTAGCACTTCAGTTTGATTAAAACATGAAGCAGAATCCGTAAAAGGGAAAGTAATCTTATGGTAACCTGTTTTCCTTTTAGGTTTCAGCTCAGCTAAGAGTCTCAAGCTTGTTGGTGCATGTACTTCAGCACCTTTCCTTTTATTAGAGTTGTGCAGTCATTACTCTGCAATTTGGTCAGAATGTTGGGATGGAAGCAATGCAGCAAATTATTTGAACACAGATGGTAGTTTTTGCAAATGGCTTTGCAAATTTATGTTTAAACTGAGGCTCCTGTACTTAAGTGATCTATTTTTTTAACTTTTAACTTTTTTAACTCTTATAAATCCTTCTTAGAAATGTGTTAGTGAATTTGTATAAATTGGAAATATGGGCTTGTTACTTTTAGTTCATTGAAACTGTCACTAACTTCAAGCTGGTTTTATGTCCTTCATTTAAAGTGTGGATACTCAAGAAACTTAGCTGCTGTTTTTAATAACGAAAATTAAAAGCTTCCTGGTTTGTATGCTAATGGATTATCTGCTACATTTCCAGTTTTTCTGTGCTCATATTTTCAGATTACAACTGATGGGAAACCCAAGATAATTGATATAATTGATACAACAGGCAGTGGTGATGTAACTACATGTACTATTGTAGAACCTAAAGATGGGGAAATTATTGGTCTTTCTGGAAGAACTTTAAAGGTGAGTATTTGATGGTGCAGAGACACTAGTAGGCATTTTTTTTCTTGTTTAACAACAAATTTAGGACTTACTTTGTTTTCTGCAGAACTTGCTTCCTTTTAGCTAGATCTGATCCAAAACTAATACTGCTCATCTTCGTACAGATTGCTTGTTCATGTGGCTTTTTTTTACTGTTCATATGGCTTTATATTGAATATTTTCTATAGCTGAATGGGGATATGTACAAAGTTTTATCAGGGTGGATAATTAATTATTGTGTTAAATTTTAGAAGATGGCTGAAGAAGACATGCTAACATGCTTTAAAAATAAGTATAAGAGTTATGTTAGGCTTGTGATAAATGGCCCTGGAGACTGAAAAATCTGAGGACTTTGTTATAGTCTCACTTTGTAACTATAGAACAAAAATCATCTAGGGTTTTCAAAAAGCATATGAGATCTAGTACAGATTTTGGCTGTGTAGAACTGATGTTACTGACATGTTCTTAATTGGTTGGTTAGATTGATGAGGTGATATGGGTGCATCAACTTTTTTTATCTCTTCATCCTCTTAACTTCTGATTTTTACACAGAATATGATTGTAAGGGTGAATCTGTTGCTTTCTTTTGCTGCAGTTACTGGGAATAGTGGATCTGATCTACTAAGACTGTAAATTACAGCACGATAGGAAATCAGACATTCAGATCATGACCTCTTACCATCATATCCCTTCATGCTAGGGTGCTTCTTTTCATTTATAGTGCTGTTATTTCCCCAGACCTCTACTCAAAAAGTGACTGCTCAGGCTGTATGTTTTAAAAGTAGAATATCAAGGCGACTGAATCTTGTAGGTGTTCAATGGCAGTCTCACGTGAATTGGTAATAATTATTCTGGAACTGGGTTGAAATTGCCATGTTATGTTGTTGAAACTTAGTTCTGTAGTTACTGTCACAGAGACAGGAAATTAAGTTGACTATATCTGCAACTCCTTTCTGCTAAGCTGCTTTACATAGTTCGGTTTTTTGATGCTGTTAGTCAACCTATTTCTGAATATACTTTTCTATAGATTCCATCAAACTGGGTAAATCCTTCATGCAAGTATCACATTGGCATAAAAAATGGCTATGATATATATCCTAAAGCTCTTAAGGAGAGGATTCAGGTAAGGAATTAAATTTTGTTTCTTGTGTATAGTCATATTTCACTGTTCTGATTCTTAGGGTTTTTTTCTGGGAAACTGCAGTATGTGATTTGTTAACACATCTAGGCTGCTAACCAGAGCTATTCTCTCACTGATTTTTGTTTGATTTGGACATGATCTATATCTTCAATGATTTTTTTTTTTTTTAGAAGGGGAGATGGCCCTGTGGTTCTCCTCACAGCCATTAATTACAACAAAATGCTTAGAAATTGCTGATACCTTGGGAGGGAGTGGGGAATTTTCAAGTTATTGTTGTAGCCTTCAAACTTTGACGTATGTGTGTGTCAATATATTGAGGAACCTGATTTTATTTTACAGAAAGAACGCAAGGAAAAGCTCTGGGATCCTGTACATAGACTGGCTTTAGCAGAGGCCTGTAGGAAACAAGAAGAATTTGATGCTGCTCATAGCTCTCCCTCACAGGTTTGTATAAGTCTAAATAAATTTGTAAACTTTGGCATCAATTTGGTGCTGGTTGAGAAGATTAAAATATTTTATTGGATAAGTGAAGGAAAGATACTTCTGATTATATCTTATCACTGTGTCTTCTGATTGCTTTTAAAAGTCTGTATGTGGTTGGTTGCTTGATTTGCTTTGTTGTTGACTTTCTAAACTTGTTGGATATGAAAAGGGTATTACTTGAAATAGTAGCATATTTTTAGTAAGTTTTATTTTTAACATGATATACACTGTTTTGAGGCTATCATCCTTGATATTCTTAAAGTTTGAGTCTTCTAAAGGTATCCTTTTCTGAACTAAATACTATTTAAGTGAAGTATCAAAAATGCTTCAGGCTACTTCTGTATCATTCAGCAGTTGTGAAAAAGATGAGGGCTTTAAATGTTGCAATTACATTAAATTAATTCAACTGGAAGTATTTATATGTAATAGGCCAAAAATGTAGTGCACTGTTGAAGACCATTGAACTTCCAATATAGCCTTGCCTTCTTGTTGAAGTAATGGAATGAATGTGTAGCATCAGAAAAGAATATTGGAATACCTCTCTTGTAATAATTTTAGAAATACTCCAATTATATTTTTGTTCCCTTATTAGGTAAATAAGCTACTAAAGGAAGAACTTCAAAATCAAGTGGAACTCTTGAATTCTTTTGAGAAAAAATATAGTGATCCTGGCCCCGTATATGATTGTATAGTATGGAATGATGGTGAGACGTGGAGGTAAATGCCTATATTTGTCATAATGTCTTGTTCTACATGTGAAACAACAGCTTGCATTGAGGACTATGTTAACTTTTAAAACTGTTCTTTTTATAGAGGTCCTAAATATTATTTGCTTTAAAATATCCTACTGTATCACTTGAGTTTGATGACAAAGTTCTGATCCCAAATGAAGATGAGGTAGAATGAAACTTTTTTTAAAGACAGCATGATATAAAATGTAAGCTTGTGGGATTTTCCTGTGAGGAAGAGTAGAATTGCTTTCAGTATCCATTGGTGACAGAAGAAAAGAAAGAAAAAAAAAACCACCAACCAACCAGGAGTCTTTGCACAAAGAATATGGCATTTTCTTGACTGACAATGTGCATCATACAAAACAGTCGGTGACACTTCAAATGTTTTTATGCCAACACTGAACAGATAGTTTTAGCAAAATTTCTTGCTTGAAGAAATTGCCTGAATATCCAAAAACATTTATTTTAATTCAATAGCATTTGAAAAATCAGTTTATTGTGTAGGTTTCTTGTTTGTCTTTTTATTATTTATTTGTAGTTTCTGAACTTAAGTATAACCAACAGGGTTTAAAAATATTGACTTAAAGAAGGGGAGGATACCATAAATGTAGAAGCAGGCTTCTTGAAGTCTTTGTGGCACTTTGCTGGGGAGTGGGGAAGTAACTGAAAGTTTACAGCAACTGGAAAATCACCTTTTTATTTTTGTCAACAGAGCCTGCATAGATACAAGTGAGAATGGTGACTTAAGTAGCTGTACAGTGCTGAGAACATACAAAGAGGCTCAGGAATATGGATCTTTTGGAACATCCGAGATGTTGAATTATTCCGTTAATATTTATGATGATGGAAATCTTCTTTCCATTGTGACAAGTGGAGGTAAATGAAACTAATATTAAGAAAATCTCACTGCCAAGTAGGTATCATGAGAAGCAACAATTTGTATTGGGTCCCGATTCCAATACTCGGGGTAGCTCAAAGCAGCTATCTTAATATAGCATTCATTACTATTTCCTGTTGTGTTTCCTGAACTTGCTTGCATTTTTGCCTGAGATATTGTCAGCTTTGTTTTCTTCTGCTTGCATATATAGAATTTATAAGGTACTATTTAAGTTGTTCCTGCATCTTGAAGCCTAAAATAGAGCGCCATCTTTCAGAGTACCTTTTTTTTAGTTTTGTTTCCTAAATATAAGGTAGTGATTATTTTTATTTTTAATTGCTGCCCCTTGTGCTTGTATAACTTAAGAATTTGTAATCTTGAATAAGGTGCTCATGAGCAAAAGGAGTATTAGTCTTTGTTTTGGTTTATCCAAACTTTTTCATGATGACAGGTGTCACTGAGCTGTAGCTCCAGCCACTCTGACCCCATATTTGTGTATTCTTTATGTAATCGTGTTTTGTTTTGGAAGCATCCTGTGGTTAAGGCAGTACGGATGTATTTGATCTGAAATATGCTCTTAGGACAGTTTCACGAGACTTATCAGTAGAGTTGAAGAGGCAGTTCTGATATCTAAATTGCTAGTAATATTTTTAGAGACTCCTTTTTATACTTCTGTACAGTTTTGTTTTTAATTCTTTTTTAATCAGCTTCTGTTGGTGGAATTAAGTTAATACTTCCTTTCTGTCTGTCTACTAACTCCTTTCTCAACTTAAAAGGCTGTTTGCCTACTTGGTCACCTGGGCACACTGCTCGCTCATTTAGCTGGCTGTGGACCAGCATCCCAAGGTCCTTCTCCGCTAGGTGGGTTTCCAGCCACTCTCCTAAGCCTGTGGTGTTGCATGGGTTTGTTGTGGTCCAGGTGCAGGACCCACAACCTAACCTTGTTGAACCCTATACAGTTGGCCTTAGCCCCTTGATCCAGCCTATCCAGAGGCTTTCTTCCCTCAGTCAGGTCAACACTGCTGCCCAGCTTGGGATCATCTGCAAACTTACTGAGGGTGCACTTAATTCCCTTGTCCAGATCGTTGATAAAGATATTAAAACAGGACCAGCTCCAGTACTGAGTTCTGGGATACAGCACTTGTGAGTGGCCACCAACTGGATTTATCTACTTACAGCTCAATAAGTAAAAATTAAGCTGTAGTATATTAAATTGATACGAATGAAGTTCAGTAAATATACAGTGATATTTTTCTTTTGCTTAGGAGCACATGGAACACATGTGGCTAGTATTGCAGCTGGATACTTCCCAGAAGAACCAGAACGAAATGGAATAGCTCCTGGAGCTCAGATTCTTGCAATCAAGATTGGCGATACAAGACTAAGTACAATGGAAACTGGCACTGGTCTAATAAGAGCTGTGAGTATTGCAATGAATAAATTATTAATCTCAGCAGTATAACTTAATTGTAGAACGCTGTGGAACTTAGAATATCTTGCTATATCAACATGAAAGTGTACTGTAATGTTTTTGTGACGTTTTTTAATTTAACCAAACTGCACAGGAAAGGAGAATTTTAAGTTAGGCAGATATTTGAGACAATACTAATGATGTCTGCAGTTTTCTCTTAGGGAAAGGTCTTAATTTGTAGCTTGAAACATGTCAAGAAGACAACTGTTCAGGAAGTGGAGTTTTTATTCTGTTGTTTCACTGGGAAAATACCACTTAAATAACTGATTGAATCAAATTAAATTATTTTCTTTTGTAGAGTCAAATGAATTTATCCCTTTTTCTTATATCTAACTGATAAGTTTAAGCAGTTACTTTTTGCCATTCCTTAAGTGACTTATTCTAAGACTAGTATGTATTTTGGCTTTTCTTTTTACTTTATTAGATGATAGAAGCAATAAAATACAAATGTGATCTTGTCAACTATAGCTATGGAGAGGCAACACATTGGCCAAATGCTGGGTGAGTACCACTGTGATTAACAAACTGTTTCAGTATCACAGGAGTGGAACTGTATTCCTTTAGCTTTGCGTAAATGAGCTGTTGGTAAAAATGCTATCCAGGTCCAAATGATTCATATGCATTAAACTGTTGCAGTTTACATTTTTAAGTAAACCTGTCAAAAGGGATGCTGATTCATTATACAAAGAATGATTTGGAATAATAAAGATATTTTGTAGCTGGAACACAACGTAATTTGGGGACTGGGTTAAGACCTAATATTGGTACATAACTGTTACTCCTTTTTAAAACTAGAAGGTATTTCTTAGTAGTCAGTTTCTGTACTGGAACTGCCTCTGCTAGGTGTGGGAAGTAGGATGCTTATTCCTTCTTCTGTGACTGGTCGTAGAGATTCTACTAGAAATGGGAGTTCTACCATGTGGGAATAAGGCAATATTGTTGATTAAACAACTTTTTTTTTTTTCTTCCTCATAAGGAGAATTTGTGAAGTGATTAATGAAGCAGTGTGGAAACACAATGTAATCTATGTTTCAAGTGCAGGAAATAATGGCCCTTGCCTTTCTACAGTAGGATGTCCTGGTGGAACTACATCTAGTGTAATAGGTAATTTGTTGGCTTCTGTCTTTTTAAGCTTTGTACTTGTTACATGTTTGAGATCACTAGTTGATTACTAAACTAAACCTGAAAAACGTTAGACTGCTGAGCTACAAGATAAATTCTGAGGGGGGCACTTGCTTAGGTATAAAAATTTAGATTATCTTCTTACAGTTGGAGGCATTAGGTAGAAAATAAAGGTAGGAGGCAGATGGTCTTGATTTATTGTAGCTTCATATAAAATTTGGAAAATAGAACTTTAATCTGGCCTACTTGATTCGAAGATTNCTGGAGTGCCACTTTAGTGGAAGTCCACTACTGGCATAAGAACTGGCTTTTCTGATGGGCTAGTGTATGTTTTTTGATATTTCAATATAAGACTCAGCAAAATGTCTTAACTTTCCTGATCTTAATTTTCATATAAAACCTCTGATGCTGCTTTACTGCATTATGCAAGATGCTTGTTAAATCTCAGAATTCTCATGTAAGGAGATGAGCACATGGGCATGGAAGTTGAAGACACACTATTTCAGGACAACTAGTGCAATTAATGCTGATTACTTTTTAAAAGTTAATCTACAATTAGTCCTCTGCTGAAACTGGAGGTTGGAACTGGAACTAACAAGATTTTTTGGAGTCTGTATTGCTTTGCTCTAAAGTACATGTACTCTGTCAATTCAGCTTGCTTGTATCATTTTAGAAACTGGGTGGTCATTCACTCTTATGTGCAAAGTACCTTGCTCCTTGTCCTCCATCTGGTGTGAAACAGATGAGGTTGTGTTTTTTTCTTTTTTGTTTTATGAGGGTAAAGCAGTTGACAGGTTGGCTAAGTTCACACAGACAGCATGAACATGGACCAGGCCAAATTTGTTGGTGTGTACGGTAGTATTCTACTATGCTGGTAGTGCTTATGCCATAAAAAATAGTGAACTATATCCTTTAGACTAGGTACACAGCATGGATGCAATGCGTATCTTGACGCAGTGTTCTGAAAATACAACTTTAGCAGGCTTTGACTCAGTCATTTAAATGTTCTGGGGAGTTTGAACTGATATATGGGAAAGTAATAATTATCTCATCACTCTGTGAGCAGGGTGGATATGGCCATCTGTTCTAGGTGATGTAGCTCTGAGCCATGTGAACATGAACTTATTCACACAGACTGCTTTGAGGTATGGTTGATGTAGTTTGTAACAGTGTAAACACATCCAAAAGAGTGTGGGAGAGAGTGGAGATGTGTAAAAGTTATTCTTTGT
The DNA here is from genome assembly GCA_013389865.1 of Piaya cayana. Lineage (NCBI taxonomy): Eukaryota > Metazoa > Chordata > Aves > Cuculiformes > Coccyzidae > Piaya > Piaya cayana. The sequence continues at coordinate 36,984 of WAAB01019779.1, forward strand.
GAAGGAACTATAGAAGGTGACTGCATTCTATTCCAGTTGAATAAGAAAGAAAACTTTGATTTTTATATAAGATTTTAATATCATGCAGTATGACCAACAGCATTCTTACTGTTCTTCTCATAATTAATTTACAACTCAAATATTTTACTTCTAATTAAAATTCATTGTATATCTCAAATGCTTTCATGTTTTTTTACAGGTGTTGGTGCCTATGTATCACCTGACATGATGGTTGCTGAATACTCTTTAAGGGAAAAGCTGCCAGCAAATCAGTACACTTGGTCATCCAGAGGGCCTAGGTAGGTTATACTAAAAGAACAAAGCCATTACTCTTTGTTCCAATTACGTAATGCAAAATCTAAAAATTGGTTGTTAATACCAGATTAAAACCAATATTTTCTCATGGGAAGATCATTGGTAACCTTCTCTTTCCAGAAGGCCTTTGTATGTTGGTCTCAAGAACTTCTAGGGGAGGGGGAAGACCACTGAACTACTCCAGCACAACCTGTATGTTTCATGAAAGTATTTGATAAACATAGACCTATTTGGAGATGATAATTTGATAGAAAGTTGGTCAGAAATACGTTCTCTTTNATGAAGCAGTGTGGAAACACAATGTAATCTATGTTTCAAGTGCAGGAAATAATGGCCCTTGCCTTTCTACAGTAGGATGTCCTGGTGGAACTACATCTAGTGTAATAGGTAAATAATTTGTTGGCTTCTGTCTTTTTAAGCTTTGTACTTGTGTTACATGTTTGAGATCACTAGTTGATTACTAAACTAAACCTGAAAAACATTAGACTGCTGAGCTACAAGATCAATTCTGAGCGGGGCACTTGCTTAGGTATAAAAATTTAGATTATCTTCTTACAGTTGGAGGCATTAGGTAGAAAATAAAGGTAGGAGGCAGATGGTCTTGATTTATTGTAGCTTCATATAAAATTTGGAAAATAGAACTTTAATCTGGCCTACTTGATTCGAAGATTATTTTAACTGTAACTGAGCACACCGCTCATATAGTAAGATGCTAGTAAATGCAACTTGTAAAAAAATATAAACTCTTTGAGTTCTAATTAATGTTCTGCAAAGTCTTACCATGCATTCTGAATTGTCAGAACCACAGTTTTAAGTTATCTGTCTTCATCAGATACTCCAATTCCTATTTTTAGTGGGAAAAAAACTTTTAATATGGATATAAAATAATTCCATTACATGACTTAGACAAGTTCTTCTAGGGGAAGAATTCTTTCAGCTGGAGTGCCACTTTAGTGGAAGTCCACTACTGGCATAAGAACTGGCTTTTCTGATGGGCTAGTGTATGTTTTTTGATATTTCAATATAAGACTCAGCAAAATGTCTTAACTTTCCTGATCTTAATTTTCATATAAAACCTCTGATGCTGCTTTACTGCATTATGCAAGATGCTTGTTAAATCTCAGAATTCTCATGTAAGGAGATGAGCACATGGGCATGGAAGTTGAAGACACACTATTTCAGGACAACTAGTGCAATTAATGCTGATTACTTTTTAAAAGTTAATCTACAATTAGTCCTCTGCTGAAACTGGAGGTTGGAACTGGAACTAACAAGATTTTTTGGAGTCTGTATTGCTTTGCTCTAAAGTACATGTACTCTGTCAATTCAGCTTGCTTGTATCATTTTAGAAACTGGGTGGTCATTCACTCTTATGTGCAAAGTACCTTGCTCCTTGTCCTCTATCTGGTGTGAAACAGATAAGGTTGTGTTTTTTTCTTTTTTGTTTTATGAGGGTAAAGCAGTTGACAGGTTGGCTAAGTTCACATAGACAGCATGAACATGGACCAGGCCAAATTTGTTGGTGTGTACGGTAGTATTCTACTATGCTGGTAGTGCTTATGCCATAAAAAATAGTGAACTATATCCTTTAGACTAGGTACACAGCATGGATGCAATGCGTATCTTGACGCAGTGTTCTGAAAATACAACTTTAGCAGGCTTTGACTCAGTCATTTAAATGTTCTGGGGAGTTTGAACTGATATACGGGAAAGTAATAACTATCTCATCACTCTGTGAGCAGTGTGGATATGGCCATCTGTTCTAGGTGATGTAGCACTGAGCCATGTGAACATGAACTAATTCACATAGACTGCTTTGAGGTATGGTTGATGTAGTTTGTAACAATGTAAACACATCCAAAAAAGTGCGGGAGAGAGTGGAGATGGGTAAAAGAGATTCTTTGTGAAGGAGCTATAGAAGGTGACTGCATTCTATTCCAGTTGAATAAGAAAGAAAACTTTGATTTTTATATAAGATTTTAATATCATGCAGTATGACCAACAGCATTCTTACTGTTCTTCTCATAATTAATTTACAACTCAAATATTTTACTTCTAATTAAAATTCATTGTATATCTCAAATGCTTTCATGTTTTTTTACAGGTGTTGGTGCCTATGTATCACCTGACATGATGGTTGCTGAATACTCTTTAAGGGAAAAGCTGCCAGCAAATCAGTACACTTGGTCATCCAGAGGGCCTAGGTAGGTTATACTAAAAGAACAAAGCCATTACTCTTTGTTCCAATTACGTAATGCAAAATCTAAAAATTGGTTGTTAATACCAGATTAAAACCAATATTTTCTCATGGGAAGATCATTGGTAACCTTCTCTTCCCAGAAGGCCTTTGTATGTTGGTCTCAAGAACTTCTTGGGGAGGGGGAAGATCACTGAACTACCCCAGCACAACCTGTATATTTCATGAAAGTGTATTTGATAAACATAGACCTATTTGGAGATGATAATTTGATAGAAAGTTGGTCAGAAATACGTTCTCTTTCAGAGGATTTTTCCCATAGCATTTGTTTCTTTAAGATAGCACCCTGAAGTTAAGTGTTCAGTTAAAAGAAATACTGCTACTGCTTACGGCTTCAGTGGCATTGCTGTGATGGCGCAACTTTGCTTCAGTCCAGTAGAGGTGTGAGTAGGCAGAAAAAATGCTTTTCAACCTTGCATTATAAAAATTTATCTTGAAGGTCTTCAAAAGAAAATTTAGGAGGCAGTAAAAAGTTCAGGTTTTATTTCATGTCTCAGAAGCATTTTATAGTAATGTCATAGCTGAAAGCATTCAAGAATATCATTTCTTTATGGGTTCTTGCCTGTGTTTAGACTTGAAATTGTTCTTGTGAGTTGTGGAATAACTGTATACTGTCTTTTATAGTTTACCTTGTGATATTATTGGGGGATGGAAAACAAAACCATAGCTTGAGGTCATCCTTAGTTTATTTGCTGATTATGTAGCAAATGCTTTGCTATTAGTGTTGGTGTTTAAAGTTAGCTATCCTGGTGTTTGTATTTTTACATGTAAGTATATTGTTCTAAGAACCTTATTATATAGAAGTGTCATGTTTCTTGTAAGGAAAAAAGAAATGCAACCTCAGCTGAGAAGGGGAGAAAGATTTGTAATTCATATCGATATACGTATATACACGCATATGAAAACTAGCTTTTGCGTACTTTGTCACTTTGCATTGTAAGATAGTCAGAATGAACATATGTCAGCCAAAAGGCCCATGTCTTGCCAAAGGAGGTTTCCCTCAGAGTAGAGTGCAACATGCAGATGACTGGAGAGTTCCTAAAGTTGTGCTAGAGCAGGCCTGGGTAAGGGATCAGGCTGATGAAGCATTAAAGGCTTTGAGGCAGATATTCTGTGCACTGCTTGGCTAGAAGTGTTGTGATACAGAACCTGTTTGTGTAGGGATGTCATGAAATCTGTCCAGATGTTATATTACTGTATCATACTGCATATACTCTGATTTGAAACAGACTGTAGATATGTGAAGCTGTTAGCATAGGATATAAATACTCTAAAATAGCCTGCCTCTCCACAGAACTCAGTAGTATGGACACTCGCGTGTGGTGCTGTCCTTATATAAGTGGTGCAGTTTTTGTCTACCCAGAACAAGGAAGACTATACATCTTGCTCATACAGTTGCAAAGTAGTTGCTGCATTAACTGTGCTGCTCCAGTTACCCACTCCATTCCTTAATACACTTGGGCAAGAAAGAGAGGTGGCTTAGGCCCAGTTGACCTGGATCCACCTGTTGACATTCCTTACTTTATTTTCTCCCCTTGCTCTCAGGTTCTTACTGCAATTAAAAATTTGACTTTATAGTGAAATGGCAACATGCAAAATTAGAAGAGATCCAAAATCCAGATCTCTAGTCTTCCTCTTTTACATTTTTTCTTTAAAAATAATTGCTGTTAAATAGGCTATGTAAAATACTAATTTATGTGCTGAATTGTTTAATAGGCTTGTTTTCCTTTATTTTCTACTTCAAATCCCAGAAGAGATTCCACTGACTAAACTGAAGCCTGGTATAGAGTGTTGAAGGAGGGAAAGTGTAGAAAACTCACTGTAAAATAGTCATGGCTGTTAATTAATGTGATGATTTAAGTTACTACTTAGTTGCATGCTTTTGCTTGGGTATAATGGATTAATGGATTTAGTAAAATGATACACTTGGGAATGTTCTCTTAAGTATTCCCTTTTTAAAAGCATGGATACGTTCAAGATAAAGTGTGCAAAACAGAAATGTTTGTTTTCCAACCATTCTGTTTTAACACTAGCACTGATGGAGCCCTTGGAGTAAGTATCAGTGCCCCAGGAGGTGCTATTGCTTCTGTTCCAAACTGGACTCTGCGAGGAACGCAACTCATGAATGGCACATCCATGTCTTCTCCCAATGCATGTGGAGGCATTGCATTAGTATTGTCAGGTAATGTGCAACCATGCTAAATATAGATTCATAGTCTAAAAGATAATAGATAACTTTTCCTCCTTAAACAAAAAGCTTTAACTTTCCAACTTTTTTATTGTATCCAATAATACCCTTATTTTTAATTTCAGGACTCAAAGCTAATGATATTCGTTACAGTGTTCATTCTGTCAGAAGAGCTTTAGAAAATACTGCAGTGAAAGCTGAAAACATAGAAGTATTTGCACAAGGACATGGTATTATTCAGGTACTTGCAAAAAATCCAATAATATAAATAACTGTCAATGGAAAACTATCAAAAAATAGCTTTTTTGATGATTCTTGGTTCTCATCTGATTGAGGGAGAAGGGAATGTAGTGGGAGGGGTTGAGGAATGAGACAGTTCTTTCAGTTTCAGCATGCAATTACTGTAGAATAAATGTGTTAACTAGACACATACTTAGACTGATCAAAAAGATATGTGGACATAAAAGTGGGATGTGGATTTTTATCACCCACATATCGACTTGGATGCCTAAATTCTGTCCCTAGTGTTCAAAAATGTTTTATGCTCTCGAAAGAGCTGAACTTGTTCTGTGCAGACAAAAGTTGGAACTGTAAGTTCTGGGCAGTAAAAATAAATACCCACACTGGTTCACAAAGAATACAGCTGCAATTGTGGGATTACTTTGCTCTGGGCATGTCTTGAAAGGTCTGAGTGTTCATTGTATCCTTTGGACTTCCAAGCAGCTTGGAAATCTGTGATGTTATCCTTTGTGTGATGAAGGCGTAGTGAGCTACAGCCTCCCTGTGCAGAAACTTAGGTTCTTAAAGAGCTGCTGCTGTTCTTTGCCTGCAGTCGTGCCCATTCTAGCCAAACAGAGGTACTGAGATTTTGCTTTCATGCTGAATATGCTGAGTATTAAATGGTTAGTTCTAAAATTAAATTCTGGAGGTGCTAGAACCCAGCAGGAAACATCCACTAAGCACATCTGTAAAACTGAGCTTAATTCAGAAGGCAACAGTGGTGGTAGCCAAATAAACATTGCCACAGAAAAATGAAGTGTGCTAGTCATGTCTTATGATTTAGTAGTTTGTGATTGAAGCATGTGTTAAAATGGGTCTGAGAGGTTGTTGTGTGTCCACTTGTCTCAAAGGAGAGAGCCCTAATCTTCACTGATGAAGGTAGCTCATTGTAAAGGAAAGAGAAATGTAAGTTTTGTGGGGCTTTGAGTTGGTACAGTAGAAAGTGAGATAGAATGGTGTCTTTTTAAAATGAAAAAGTGAAATTGTCATCTGAGTTTACTGTGACAGCTCATTTACTTAAATCTAGGGCTGGATTTCATGATCTGAATCTCTTATTTCATCTTGGTATATAAAATGTATATGGGCATCCCATATTGCCTATTCTTCCAAATTGCTCAATTTCTTGTATAAAAGGTTTAAACACTTAACTACTGTTGCTCTACAGAAAAAGGCACCTAAATTCTGCACCTTTGAAGTCAACTCTGAAAACTTCTATGCATTTTTTGATGGATTTATAGCAGAGGAGATTTGTATGTTTTCTTTTTTTATAATGTTCTTAACTTTGTGCTCTGTGTGGATGTTGATGACTGACGACTATGTTACTTCGTATTCTGTACTGAGTATCATGTAAGGTGCAATCAGTGAGTTACTTCACTGTTGCTGTGCTTGCTGCACACTTCGTATTGAAGGCAATGTGCGTAGATTACTATTAATTTGAAATGTATTAATTCAGAATGTATTTTTTTAACAGGTTGATAAAGCCTATGACTACCTCATTCAGAATTCATCGTTCACAAGTAACATAGGCTTTACAGTTACTGTTGGCAGCAACCGTGGAATCTACCTCAGAGATGCTGCCCAGATAGCTGCACCTTCTGATCATGGGGTTGGCATAGAACCTGTCTTTCCTGAGAATACAGGTAGGAAGGAACTTTTGCATGGGGAGGGTGGTGTGTGGAGTAAAATTCTGTGTTCAGTGAAGGCATACAGCTGAAGAACTTTTCCATCCTGACTTCTAACTCATAACTTAAATAATTCTATGGTTTTGGGGAGTCTCTGGCTTAGCGCTTTCTTTCACTGAAAAAATAGTTTTCTCTTTGTTCTGAAAAAAAAATTAAAGTGGAGTTCTGGGGCTAGGGACAAAATACAGGAAAATAATCAAGTATACCTTATTTCATGAAACTGTAGAACTTCAGGGATTATTTTTTTGTAGATAACTCTTGACAAAGAATGGTTACTGTTCTATACATGAAAGAACTTGCCCAGAAATTAGTTTCTCAGTTATCTAAGGTCTGTAGATTCTAAATTTGGATGACTTCTCAGGTTTTGGAAACCTAGATAAATCTTTAACAGACTAGACTTGCATTCAGTGGCTATTTATGAATAAACATAAATATATCTAAAGGCAGTAAAAGAATTTATGTAGGATTTAGTTACTTTTTAACAGGGTAAAAGTAACTTGCGTAAATCAAAATAAGGTTTTACCTCTTCTCCATCTCTTCTGCCTTATTAAATACTAATTGGAACTTACTGAGAGACTGAATTATGTTGTATTAAAAATACAATCAACATGAGAGCTTGCTATGGGGTTAATTTCTTTTCTAAAACCCCAAGAAGGTTGGCAAGTGACAAAAGGGTGAGCTTGTTTAGGGGAAGAAATGGTATACGTCAGGACAGGTTACTGACTTAGAGCAGTCTGTAGTTTGATATGTTACATTGCAACTGGAGCTTCTTAAATTTACTGTGTGACAGAAATAAAATAATATGATTGTTTACTTCATGCAGAAGAGTCTATCTGAAAACATAGCTAGACATTCATAATGGGTGGCCAGTTTATAGCATGATGTTGTTTTGCTAGCCCCCATCCAATTGTTTCTGTGCTGTCTTCAACAAGACTGAGTTTGAGAAACTCCAGTAAGAGACTAAGGAAGGCCGATCAGTCTGTCTGTGTGAAGTTTTCTTTGAGCTTTTATTACTTCTCACATACCTATGAAGGGATTGCATCTGGTAATAAAGTGCTTTTTTTCTCTACTTGACAGAGATGTGGTGAAATGTCTGAAAACTAAGCTAAGGTTAACTAGGACTAGGAAACATGGAATTGGTTTTTTTAGTGTAATTAATTATTAGAGCAGGAGAAAGCTGCTTTTTAATCACAAAAACATTTCAGCTAGGGAGGGGTGCTTTTCTGGAAGCTGTGCTTGAACACAGGGATTATGACATGGAAGATAATTTGTGAAATCACCTAAAGTGACTGTTTGCAGAGTCAGACTAGATTATTACAGCAATTTTTTAATAGACTTCACCTCTCACTTAGGTAGCTCTGTAATATAATTTGCTAATTAGCATAACCTTTAAAATCAGTGTAATTGCTTTTTATTGTATGTCTCTGCATTAGGCAAGGCTTTATATAAGAAAATTTATACCTGCTTCCAGACTATGTAGTGAGTAACTGAAGCATTGCTGACTTGCCAGCCTACCTCTGTCTTTGTCAGGTCTGACTGTGGGGGGGAGAAGGGAGGGATTTTAAAGTTGGGTACATCTCTTATTTTACTGTACACTGCTGGTATTCTTCTTTTCTGAAGTTAAAAAAAATAATATAGAACATTGTTATTTGTGGAGAATCTGGCATCCATAACCCTGAGGCACTGGTTCCTATTACATTTTATTGGTCTATGTTTTAATGGCATATACTGTGTTATATTATAGTAGAATATGAGCACATAATCATGTTATTGAACTGTCTTTTAAATTTGTTTCTTGGCAGAAAACACTGAAAGAATATCACTCCAGCTTCATTTAGCTTTAACTTCAAATGCACCATGGGTCCAGTGTCCTAGCCATTTAGAGCTTATGAACCAGTGTCGACACATAAATATTCGTGTGGATCCACGTGGCTTGAGAGAAGGACTACATTATACGGAGGTAAAGTATTGGTATTCTAAGCAAGATTGTGTTGCCTTTCCTTTTCATGTGATCTCTATCAACTTGTTATAGAACTAGTTTTTAAGGAAATAAAAGCTGTGTACTGTACAGACCAGAAAATACTTCCTACACTCCATTTCACTATACAGGCTGAATCCAAGATGCTGCAATAGTTATACTATACCATGTTGTATAGCACATGCCAAGGGGACTTGGAGTATTTGTGTTAAAAAAAATAAAGCATATAGGAAATATAAACCAAATGTAACCATGCACTAAGGTGTTTTCCTCTGGATATATTTTCACCTTTTGACTGTCTGGCTCAGTGTTGTTCAGTATAGAGATTTGTGGGTTTGAGTCTTAAATAGACTGGCCTAGCTTTTGTGGTGTTGGCATGGAGTCTTATATGGACCCAAGATTTTTCTTTAACTTGAGGAGTTGCTTGGGTACAGTGATACAACCTATTTTCTGTTTTCCTCACTTCTGTTGTACTTTGGAAGTGAAGGAGAAAATTTATGGTGAAGGCTGTGTACTGTGGGAGTATTTTGCTGACTTTAGGTGGCTACATTCAAGTTGGGACCAAAATAACATGAAAGCCAGTGTATTGCTCATTTTCTCTTCCAACCACCCTCTTTCGCTCCTGCAAAGGAAACCTACCAGCAAAAAATATTTTTCAGCTTTCTCCATCTTCATCCAAAAACTTACATTAACCTGGAAATGTTTCCATTGAATTATAGTTGATCATAATGAGGGTGATATCAGTCTGCTTTTTAGAAGCAACTTGCCTAAGGCATTTAGAGATGCAAGTCTTCTATGATATCACAGAGTGTTTTAACAAAGTGATGAAGGAACAAATTTTCAAAGATAATATTTAAGGCTTGGCTATGAAAGACATGGTAAATCAAACTATATTCTCAAACGTAGTGCAGGAAAACAGGATTGAAGTATTTTTAATACAACAATAAAAATAGCTGAAATAAAATAATAAGGCTGTGTGAGATAAATTCTGAGTTGAAACTAGATTGAGCTTTTCTATGTATGTGGCTTGAAAGCTTGAAAAACTCTAGGGGAGGACTAAAATAAGTGTGAAAACGATTTTTTTTCTTCTTGGTGAATGTTACTCCTTTACTATTTCTAGGGTGAAAGTGGTCAAATTAAGATCTTTTTTTTTCTCAGTGATAACTACAAAGATTCAAAATACTCTGCCAATTTAAGTTTATTGTTGTCTTCTATCATTCCATTTTGACCAAACATTTTACATGGCTATATTTTATTTTGTTAGGTGTGTGGATATGACATAGCAATGCCTAATGCAGGTCCTCTGTTCAGAGTTCCAATAACTGTTGTTATTCCAACAAGGTCAGTACACCCAGGCTTTATCTGCAATTTAAGTTCAGTTTAGTTTTCTGTACTTGTAATTTATTTCAGCACCGTTTTTCTCTGGGAATTCTTGAACCTAATGTTAACTGTAAGGGAACAGAGATCCAAAAAGATTCTTTCAGCAGACTTATACAGTGATGGCTTTTTTGTGGTTTTGGTCTTGACAGGCAGAAGGCAGGGTGTTCTGGTGGGCTTAGCCACAGATGCAGCAGCTTCGTGGTCCATCAGAATGCAGATAACTTCTGGCTTGTTGGCCAAAATATTGATCAGTGTACTAATAATTGTAGGTCAACTGGAGTTTGGTTTTTCATTTCTAACTGATGGACTAGAGTACATAAAGGCAGGGGGCATTATTTGGCAAAAGTGAACATTGGGATAAGCTTCCATCGTTACTTCAATACAGCATATTCAAAGGGTTAGTATTGTGCCTGTGGTTGGTTTAAACATGACTTCAGAGATGTTGAAAAGGGAAGAAAATATTTTACTAAACCTACTCAGTGGATAATCTACCCTGGGAAAACTAGTGTAAATTTTTCTCTGATTTGTAGAACTGTTACTTCTTGCATACCCTAGCTCACTTTAGTGGAAAGTCATTCAGACAGAAAAAGCAGATCTGCTGAAAACTAGGATTCTGTGATACTTATGTTTAAGCATAGTAATTTTAGGGAGGTGGGGATGATGATATTTTAAATCTTTCAGATACATTCTGCTGTCACATTCCGTACTTGTTCAGATTAAAATAATTGATGCTGGGGACATTTAAAAATACTTTGAAGTGCTTCACAGCTTGTTTGATTATTATTTGCATTTCCTTTTTGACATACAGAGTAGATGAATCATCAAGCTATGACCTGACATATACAGATGTTCATTTTAAACCTGGTCAAATCCGAAGGCACTTCATTGATGTTCCACAGGGAGCTACGTGGGCTGGTAAGGAAAATAACCATGTTAATTAAATTAAAAAATCTCATCTGTCGGACTTGACAGAGCTGTTTTGAAATCATTCTGAGTTCTGCCTGAATAAGAACTGAAGGATTTGATCCATGAATACATAAAACATTTATTTGGCTTTAAGCTCTTAGAAGAGTGGTTTTTTGAGTTATCTTATGGTCTCTGATGTAGTGGAATCCTGATTACGTTCATTGAGAAAACAGCAAATAAAACCTGAAGTGATTCCCCTTAACTGGATTCCCCATCTTTATGAAAAAGTATTACTGTCTGAGGTTTGCCTAGTTTTTTTAAGGTGTTCGGATGTAGTGTTGAAAATGTGATTTTTCTAAAGGGAAAGTTAGCTCATAGTTCTGGAAAGAGGAAAAAAGGGAAAGTTTTCCTTTATGCTTGAAATAATAATCATTTCAAGAATATTTCATTTAGAGTGAAGTTATTGATAAAACTTAGTTTGGAATTCAGCAGCAGTCTGTCCTGTACAAATTATACGTCTGCACTATCTGATTTATTTTCAGCATTTGTTTCAGCCATGTTTCTCTTAACTGATTTCTGAATTCAGATAATTTTTCTTTATCTGAAAGTATTTGTAATTAACTGATAGAAGTGTTATTCACACATGGAGGTACTTGGGATACTGCATAACTTACTAGTTTCACAATTTGTAATTTATTATTCATCTGATAAGTCTTTGCTTTCCTTTAAAATTCTTGGCTCTTGAAACTGAACTTTTTTTCTTTAATCTAGAAGTGACAGTATGTTCGGGTTCAGCTGATGTGACTGCCAAGTTTGTGCTTCATGCTGTTCAGCTAGTGAAACAAAAAGCGTATAGAAGTCATGAGTTCTACAAATTTTCATCCTTACCAGAAAAAGGATCAGTGACTGAAGCATTTCCTGTCTTAGTAAGTTACCTTAGGGTGGCATTGGGGAAGACAAAGTGATATATCAGTGCAGTCTAACATAACTCATTCTGGATTTTGTCCCCAAAGAAAAACTCCAAACTCAAAAAATCGTGTTTGTTACAGTAGTGAATGCATCTTGTTGTTAGTTTTGAAAAGATCTCTATCAGCTTGCTAGCATTTCTTAATTATTTGGTAATGCCTTTATAATGTTTTAATCTTTTCAGTTTGTTTGTACTTGTTAATGCAAACCAGTTTGTTTCCGTTTCGGATAGGGTCTGTGACTTCTTGGATAGATGCAATCAGCGTCTTTTGCCTTTAGTGCTTAATCTGGAACATCATTGATATTAAAGCCAAGTCATAACTGACTGGCTCACATTCATACTGCTTAGATACAGCAGGCTTAGCTTGAGTAATGCTAGCTCAAGATTGCAAAATCCAGGAAGGCAGCTAGCTGTTCAGGAATGATGGAGTCCACTTCTCAAGTTTGTTCCCTGCCTTGCTTAATTTAGTTTTGTGGTTTTAAGCCTTAAGAGTGATTGTGATTTTTTTGTGCTATTCAGTCCCTTTCCCTCTGTGAAAATGTCGGATGGGGGATGTAACATTTAAAGGCTGTACCTTTCTCTGTAGTGTATACCCTGGCACTCTTTGTGCAGTCATTGCTCATCCTGTTTTGTTAGAGCTGTCTTGTTTTCTGGACCAAGTATGATGTCTTATTTGGTACTGTACAAACTTAGACAGCTGGAGTAAACTGGGCATAATAGGATGTGTTTTGATCTCTACTCCAATTATTTTGGCCTGGGATGAGGGAGGCTAGAGTGAATAGAGGGGGAGATGGGAGCTTGAGTCTAACTTTGTGCTTTTCTTATCAGGCTGGAAAAACACTTGAATTTTGTGTTGCTCGTTGGTGGGCAAGCCTTAGTGACGTTAGCATCAATTACACAATTTCTTTCCACGGTGTACTTTGTGCTACTCCTCAGCTAAACATGGTAAGTTTTCCGGAGTGTTAATTTTGGATTTTTCTGAAGTCCTGTGGTATCTCAGAATAAAAAAAAAATTATCATTCTTCGCATATATTAGATGTTTGTGCTTTTTTTTCCTCAAAAATAGGTAAATAGGAGTTCAGTCCCACAGAAACACCCATTACCATTATTTATGGATTTTTTTCCTACACCTTTGCATTAAGAGCAGAGGGAGAAAAGAACAATCTCAACCCAATACCAATAGAAAGGACATGGTGCAAGTACAGTTAAAATTTCACTCTTACTAAGTGTTTGTGTGAACAAACTTTACTGGAATCACAGTTCTTGAACTGGAATATCTAGAAAACCATTGCTAAAAGACAGTACTCCAAGTACAGTTTTTTAGAATAAAATGTAATTAAAATATAGTTCCTGATTGATGTTATTTTGATGTGCTGATTGGCTTGAGATTTGTCATTTAGTGCAGTTGAAGGCACAGTGAATGGGCAACGTCGTGATTCTCAAGGCTCTGTGATAAAAACGTGGATATCAGAGTATTTACAGTACTTTTGGGTTTGCTCCTATGTTCTTTGCTGTCCTGTGAAATCTGATTTGGCTTGACTTTGAAACAGCACCTACTAATTAGTCCTAGCTCCTTCCTATTTTCGGCTAAGAGTAAGAGCAAATTATAGCTGTTCCACAGGTGAATTTGGATATATTCAGATTCTCTGAGCATAATAATCCGGAGACAAAAAAAGAGTGAGTGTGTTGTGTTAAGGTACCAGGTATTGAACTAGTAGAGCAAGTGAAGAAAGAGCTTGTGGTGATGGTGTGCACACCAGCTTCCCTGACCCCGGTAGGATTACATTAACTCAATAACGGAGAGTTAAAAACCAGAAAATGCAAATAGTTTTGCCCTTCCTTTGTGATAACCTGTAAGTTTCTTAAAATAAATTTTAATAATACTGATATACTCGTGGCTTTGTGATAGGACACTAGAAAAAGTTACCAAATTATTTTGCCCATTGCTAGCCTGTGTATGTACTGTCTTTTGTATAATAAAGTTAAAATATTGTGTAATGATAATCCTAAGCAGAACCACCATAAAATACTTGTTTTAAGTCTCTAAATAAATAATACTTGTATTTATTGAATTGCATATTCAAAGGAAGTCATTACAGATGCACAGACAGAATACAGCTATGCCCACAGTGCAACTTGTGCAGTTCTGTAGAAATTACTTAAATTCTTAAGGTGAAAAACATAAGGCTTTAGCAACAGTTGCTTGAGTTCTGCAAGTCCTGCTGTTGTAAAATAGAGATAAGCTTATGACACTTTCACACTTTTGCAGTATTACTGCTTATAGTATGGTACATACAATACTATATGTTGTGTTTTCGAGACTAATCAGCTGGTCCACATCTGACATTGTAAGAAGCATAACTGTTATATACTCTTTCTTTAGCATGCTTCAGAAGGCATCGTACGATTTGATGTTCAGTCCCTCTTGAAGTATGAAGATATTGCTCCATGCATAAATCTGAAAAGCTGGGTTCAAACACTCAGGTAGGGTTTCTGGGGAACTGTATTGGGAAAGTGGGAAACCATTCCTATATAGTTAAAACAGTAACGAGTTAGCAATGAACTTGAGGATAACAACAATATTCTTGTCAAATTTTAGGTAGGTTTGGAAACCTCAATTAAAAGGAACCAAAAAGGGACTGCTGAGAAACTCTATCTTTGAGAGAATTTGAGAATTATAGTGGCTATTTTCCTTTAGCTAATTTTTGTAAATGGTTTTCTTAAAAAAATATCCTGCTGCTTCTGGAGGAGACACTAATTTTAAGAGGAACTTTAATATCTCAAGAAACAAATTGTATAGTTATTCAGTACTACTTTTTGTTGTTTTGGTGAGTGTTTTAAGCAACTGCTTTGAATCCTGCCCAGTTTTCACCTGGGAAGACTGTCTTCTCTTTCTTGCTTGATTGGAAGTGTTTTGCAGTTTTTTTGTGTGGAAAGTTGTCTACCTTGTCAGCTTGACACACGCTGATTTGTACCAAAAGCTTTGTTGGAAAATTCCTAAACAGTGCAGCAGTTATTAAAGTTGATCACTTTGGGGGGAAGGAAATGTCGTACAGTTTAAGCAGTACTTTAAAGACTTGGACCAGACAATTTCAGAGGGGTCAGTAATCCAGCATTTTCCATTATTTGGGCCTCTCAGTGGGGGCTTTGGTCTCTGTCTCCAGCTTTTGGTTCTTGTAACTGGAATTGACATCACTAGGAGTTCATTGTTTATTTAAATTACCACGTAATACTATATTCAGAAATACCCAACTTGATATGCCTTAACTGAGGAATTAAAATCCTTTAATACATCTTTGCATCATTATTGGTTTGTAAATTGGAGATGCTTTTATCTCCTTGTAGTATTTGTGACACTCATCTGACAGTAAACAAACTGCAGTTAAGTTAATGAGAAATATTTATGTATTTAAATTAAGGCGTGAGTAGTGTCTCTTGAATGAAATAATGAGTCATAACAGAGGAGGGGAAAATAAGTATCGAATGGCTTCCCAGTCAGTCTCTTGAGTTTCAAATGCTTGGAGGCAGGATGAGTATTAAAGAGACTTATGTGGTATTACTTGGTTCTTAGGTCTTCTGTCAGCAGTCTATCTGGTGTCTGCCAGACTAGGACACCTGGGTTAAATGGACCTGTCTCATCTAATCCCTGCAGAAACATTACTAAGTGACTAGTCTGTGCACTTGGCAGTGAAAGAGCTGACAGTTTAATGAGAAGAGGAGGCTGAGGGGAGACGTTATTGCACTCTACAACCTGAAAGGAGGGAGCTGGCCTTTTCTCCCAAGCGACAGGGGACAGGATGAGAGGGAATGGCCTCAAGCTCTGCCAGGGGAGTTTCAGGCTGGACATTGAAAAAAGAAATTTTCATGAAAACGGTCATTGGGCACTGGCACAGGCTGCCCAGGGAAGTGGTTGAGTCACCTTCTCTGATGTTTAAAGGACAGGTGGGCAAGGTGCTGAGGGGCATGGTTTAGTGTTTGATTGGAATGGTTTGACTCGATGTTCCTGTGGGTCTTTTCCAACCTTGTGATTCTTTCTTTGGCAGTCTAGAATATCACTAAATCTTGGTTTTAAACTGACATGCATTAATTGAGAAATTTATTATGTCTGGATAGTTACATAGAGGATACGTGTTTAAGAGCAACTTCCGTTGTTTTTTGTTTAACTGTAGACCAGTGAGTGCAAAAATAAAACCTTTGGGATCCAGAGATGTTTTGCCAAATAATCGCCAACTGTATGAGATGATTTTGACCTATAACTTCCATCAGGTAAGGCTATATCTGATTGATTTTTTTTAAAGAAGATGTTAATAAATACAGCATGTTTTCTAAAAAGTTTTTAACTATAGCTAGGTTTCTGTCAGAAACAAGGTCTAGACTTATATTCTATCCCGTCTACAGTCAAAATTCTAGTATGGTTCTCTTTAGGAGGCACTGTTTATTGAAATGGGCTTAGTTCAGATATCCTTTTAAATGTATATATAATATTACACTTGTTTTATTCAATGCGGATTAAAAGTTTTACCCATTCTTTTAATAGCCTAAGAGTGGAGAAGTAACTCCAAGCTGTCCACTTCTTTGTGAGCTGTTGTACGAATCTGAATTTGATAGTCAACTGTGGATTATTTTTGACCAGAACAAAAGACAAATGGGTTCAGGAGATGCCTATCCACACCAGGTACAGAGTAATACACTTATCTTCTGGTTTTTTCACAGTGTGAAATTTAATTCTTTTTCACCTCTTAGGCCAGCTCTTAGCGCCTAACCTTTCCTGATCCATAGGTGTAATATTCTTGATCTTCACAAGATAATAGCTTCAGTGATGGTATATTTGTATGGAAAAATAAATGACGGCTTTGTTCCATGAAGTAGAACATTATGATTATATTTTCTCCTCCGCGGAAGGGAAGAAGGTTATGTTTTATTCCTACAAAACACTTGTGATTTTTGACAGGTACTTCTCAAGAAGTGAACCCAAGTTCTTGTTGTCTTTGGGTTGTTTAGGAAGATGATGCCTTGAACTTTCCTACTTAAGGTGGAAAGGATTCGTGATATTTTTCTGTAATCTGACTTGATCCAGGAAGGCTGTCTTCTGTGCTACTGATGTTTTCAAATAGCCTTTTAAATACTATAGCTTGGTTTACTTCCTATTGCTGTCTTTCAAAGGCAGTTTTTTGCACAAGACTTGTAGATGCTGTACCCTCTGTGGGAATGTCTTTCTATAGTTTTGGGGTTTGAAACTATTTTTTCCAATTCCAAATCAGAATTGAACTTCATCAATCTAATGTTTGTTTTGATGGATTGATCATTCTGGAAGTGTTCAAAAGGTAAACTTTTAAGCATATCTTTTGAATCTTATAAATAAATTTCATAAATTCTTATTTAAACATTTATTCATTAACCTTATGGATCCCATGAAGTATGAAAATCACCAGTCTGTTGCTTGCACCTGGTCGACCACTGTCCTGTAAATATCTGGTATTGTGCAGCATAGAATGATTCTAAAGCAATTAAAAATTGTTTAATTTGGGAAGAGACAGCAACAGGAAGTGTGACTCCCTAACCCAGGAGAGGGAGCTTCTTAGAGCTGGTTAGTTATGAATTATTGTGCCTTTCTATTTAGGGCTGCATTTTGTTTTATAGCAGAAGCAGCAGAAAGGAAAACTAGCATGCTACTGTACAAAACATCTACATGGTGCCCTTCTAGGCTGGTAGAAGTGAAAGAACATTTTCAAAACTAAGAGTCTTTAGGGTTTGTTGTGCATTCTTTTCAGGGAGCAAGGTGGGGTCTTTTTCACTAAGTGGAGTTAGTGTTATCGGTGTATTCCTAACTGAATATATGAAAAACTCAGGGCAAAGTCTGACAGCAATTTAAAATGCAGCCTTAAATCTCACAGGAATATTGAGTCCTTCAGCGTGAAAGCTGGTACAGTGTTTGAGAGAGTAGATGGTGTCCTGTGGTCTAACCACAGAACACCTGAAGTTACATAGTAAACTGGAAATGCCTCAAGGCAAACCTGTTAGAGGTTTTGTACTGGAAGTTTAACAAGAATTCAGTCTATTATTTGAGAAGTTAATACAGTGTTAGAATAGCAACAAATGTTATCAGCCTGTGTTTGTCATCTGAAAACTTTTCAGTCAATCCCAAATGGATTTTGACTACTAGTAAGTAATGAAAGCACTCTAGTTTCAGGACGTTCCAGAAGTAAGCAGTCTAGCATATTTTTAAAGGTAAAGCTGCATGGATCAAAAATAACATGACAGTCTTATTTCTAGGTTTCTTGGTTGGGAGTGAAGTATTTAATCTTGACATTTATGAGAATTTCTTTCTTTCAGTATTCTGTGANTGGAGAAGTAACTCCAAGCTGTCCACTTCTTTGTGAGCTGTTGTACGAATCTGAATTTGATAGTCAGCTGTGGATTATTTTTGACCAGAACAAAAGACAAATGGGTTCAGGAGATGCCTATCCACACCAGGTACAGAGTAATACACTTATCTTCTGGTTTTTTCACAGTGTGAAATTTAATTCTTTTTCACCTCTTAGGCCAGCTCTTAGCGCCTAACCTTTCCTGATCCATAGGTGTAATATTCTTGATCTTCACAAGATAATAGCTTCAGTGATGGTATATTTGTATGGAAAAATAAATGACGGCTNAGAACAAAAGACAAATGGGTTCAGGAGATGCCTATCCACACCAGGTACAGAGTAATACACTTATCTTCTGTTTTTTTCACAGTGTGAAATTTAATTCTTTTTCACCTCTTAGGCCAGCTCTTAGCGCCTAACCTTTCCTGATCCATAGGTGTAATATTCTTGATCTTCACAAGATAATAGCTTCAGTGATGGTATATTTGTATGGAAAAATAAATGACGGCTTTGTTCCATGAAGTAGAACATTATGATTATATTTTCTCCTCCGCGGAAGGGAAGAAGGTTATGTTTTATTCCTACAAAACACTTGTGATTTTTGACAGGTACTTCTCAAGAAGTGAACCCAAGTTCTTGTTGTCTTTGGGTTGTTTAGGAAGATGATGCCTTGAACTTTCCTACTTAAGGTGGAAAGGATTCGTGATATTTTTCTGTAATCTGACTTGATCCAGGAAGGCTGTCTTCTGTGCTACTGATGTTTTCAAATAACCTTTTAAATACTATAGCTTGGTTTACTTCCTATTGCTGTCTTTCAAAGGCAGTTTTTTGCACAAGACTTGTAGATGCTGTACCCTCTGTGGGAATGTCTTTCTATAGTTTTGGGGTTTGAAACTATTTTTTCCAATTCCAAATCAGAATTGAACTTCATCAATCTAATGTTTGTTTTGATGGATTGATCATTCTGGAAGTGTTCAAAAGGTAAACTTTTAAGCATATCTTTTGAATCTTATAAATAAATTTCATAAATTCTTATTTAAACATTTATTCATTAACCTTATGGATCCCATGAAGTATGAAAATCACCAGTCTGTTGCTTGCACCTGGTCGACCACTGTCCTGTAAATATCTGGTATTGTGCAGCATAGAATGATTCTAAAGCAATTAAAAATTGTTTAATTTGGGAAGAGACAGCAACAGGAAGTGTGACTCCCTAACCCAGGAGAGGGAGCTTCTTAGAGCTGGTTAGTTATGAATTATTGTGCCTTTCTATTTAGGGCTGCATTTTGTTTTATAGCAGAAGCAGCAGAAAGGAAAACTAGCATGCTACTGTACAAAACATCTACATGGTGCCCTTCTAGGCTGGTAGAAGTGAAAGAACATTTTCAAAACTAAGAGTCTTTAGGGTTTGTTGTGCATTCTTTTCAGGGAGCAAGGTGGGGTCTTTTTCACTAAGTGGAGTTAGTGTTATCGGTGTATTCCTAACTGAATATATGAAAAACTCAGGGCAAAGTCTGACAGCAATTTAAAATGCAGCCTTAAATCTCACAGGAATATTGAGTCCTTCAGCGTGAAAGCTGGTACAGTGTTTGAGAGAGTAGATGGTGTCCTGTGGTCTAACCACAGAACACCTGAAGTTACATAGTAAACTGGAAATGCCTCAAGGCAAACCTGTTAGAGGTTTTGTACTGGAAGTTAAACAAGAATTCAGTCTATTATTTGAGAAGTTAATACAGTGTTAGAATAGCAACAAATGTTATCAGCCTGTGTTTGTCATCTGAAAACTTTTCAGTCAATCCCAAATGGATTTTGACTACTAGTAAGTAATGAAAGCACTCTAGTTTCAGGACGTTCCAGAAGTAAGCAGTCTAGCATATTTTTAAAGGTAAAGCTGCATGGATCAAAAATAACATGACAGTCTTATTTCTAGGTTTCTTGGTTGGGAGTGAAGTATTTAATCTTGACATTTATGAGAATTTCTTTCTTTCAGTATTCTGTGAAACTGGAAAAAGGAGATTACACTATTCGGTTACAAATTCGTCACGAACAGAACAGTGAGCTGGATCGCATCAAAGATCTTCCATTTATTGTTTCTCACAGGTTGTCTAGTACCTTGAGCTTAGATATTTATGAGAACCATAGCTTTGCCCTCTTAGGGAAGAAGAAATCCAACAGTTTGACATTACCACCAAAACACAGTCAACCGTTCTTTGTTACATCTCTACCTGATGACAAGTAAGTTACTGAAGTCCTGTTTCTCTCATCTACATCTAATCAGCTGCCTCTGCACCTAACTAAAGTGATGCTTTGATATTGTCTGCATGTTTAGGTTTGGTAATTCCTCTTGTGTTGCTCTTTCACTGTTTGGGTTCTTTATTGTAGTCCCCATTGAACATTAGTGAACCTGTTTTTAAAATTGGACTTTCTTTCTTTGAATAGAATACCTAAAGGAGCAGGACCAGGATGTTATCTTGCAGGAGCTCTTACACTGTCTAAAACAGAACTTGGAAAGAAAGCTGTGAGTATTCGAAATGGATGACTTCTTCCTTTTCTGAAACTTTTGAAGCAAGTAAATGGCATGCCAGGAAATGCTGTATGGTTTTGATACTTGAAAGAGCACTAGGTTTAGTAACATAACATGTTTTAGAATCAGTTATTTCATTATAAAGTCAGAGTAACTTCTAAATAGTTCGGGTTTTGTTTTCATCTTATAATTTAAAATTGTGTTCTGAATTTTGAATTCTAATTCTTCTCTGTAAACCCTTTTATTTCCAGAAGCAACTGCTTTTATGTTTGTGTGGCAGCCTTTAAAAATAATTTTGTTTAATTGCCTAGCGTAATATAGCTTTTGAATGAAAAATACTTGCATATATATTGTTCTGTGCATGTTGATTCTCTAATAAACAGCTATACTCTCCCTTGCATGCATATCATTTTCAGCCAAAATGTGCTTTCTTAACACGTACATGTTCCATTTACAAAGTAGTGGGAATTTTACTGACTCGGATGCATAAGCAGATAGTCTTACCTTGCTGCACACTGATGTTGTCAACCACTAATACAACTGTATGCCAGTGGAATGATGTAAGATCTCTGTATGTGAAGGTAGAAAAAAACCTGTAAGATTTTCTTGCTCATAATGGAGCATCCTATTAAAAAAAGTTTCCTAACTTGTATGAGTGTGTAGTGCAACAGTGATTATAGTAACCAGATCACTCTTGTGTATCTAGTGCTAAGGTATTTAGAAGATTCCCTTAGTTACTTTTTAAAAGATGACAAAGCTGAGAATAAATTTATGTCAATCTTGGTGATTATTTGTATTTAGGGGTAGTTGATCTATGTCCATATGTCACTAGATCTGGCTGAATGGTATATATAGAACTAGAGGATGTTTTTATAGAAACTTAAGTTTCTGTGAGTAGATAGGCACATATCCTGAGGTCTTGTTGAACAGAAAAGTTCTTTCAGTCCAATTTGGTTGGAGGTAGTACTTTTGAGACAGATTGCATGTTAGCTACAGATTAGATAATGTCTATCGGGAGAATTATGTATATCAGTGAGGAAAAATGCAGCACACAAGAACTCTAAAATACGTAGTTTCATATTTCTTTTTGATTCCCACAAGGCTGCAAGTATACTTCTACATAGTTCCCATCTATCTTATTTAAAAAACAGACTAAGTGATTACGTACAGTGATTTCTGGGATGGGATGTAGTAGGTAGATATGTATTGCCTGTCAAATTCCATGTGAGGCAGAATACTTAAGAGCATATATGGAGGGAAATTCTAACTGAGATGCATCTCGTGTCATAGTCTTAAGTCATTACTCTTATGGTTGTATTTCATTAGAAAAAGGATATCAAGTAGCATCAGCTACTTTCTGCTGCCTTTATTGAACCTCAGTATGTACTAAGAGACAAAAAAGGAGGACAGGGCAGCAAAGTTGTCTCTAGGTCAGAGAGTGGATGCCATGTGAAAGAAAATGTATCTAATTTGTGTATATTTATTATGAAGTAGAATGATGCCACTGAACAGAAAAAATCTCAAATTGACACTCTTGAGGCTGAATTTCTGTAATTTATTAATTTAAGCTAAGTGGTTAACAACACTTGCTTGTCTTACAGGAATACCAGACTGTATACACGATAATGCATTGTTTTATTATTTTTTTTAAAACATGAAAGAGCATGCTTTAAGAGCGTGTTTGATGTGACTCTAAAAGTTTAAAGATCTGTAGGTTGAAAGTATAACCATAATTGTACAGAGAAGGTGTCTCCATCCTGTGCAGTGTGTGCATGTTTTCTTACAGTATGTTATTCTAACTCCCAGGGGCAGTCTGCAGCAAAGCGACAAGGAAAATTTAAAAAGGTACTGAATGTTAGTTTTTGAAAAAGATATACTTAAGTCTTTTTGCATATGACTTAAAGAATTTGTCTACCAGCATTGGTTTTGAATTTGTCTACTTCATCTGCCTCTTCAGTTCCGAGTTATTTACTTCAGCTCAATAAGTATGTTGAGAATAAGACATAAGAATGACAAAATGCTACTGTAATACAAAGCTGAGGGGCGTGTGAGCACCTGGATAATTCTTCAATAAGTGCTGTAAAAATGCATGCTATGATTAGCCGTCTGTAATTTTTCTTTATATGAAATACTTGAGAATCTTCAGTGTTTGTGGTCAAGACTTTGTGGCAAGCGTTTCTGCCTATTCTGTTCTGTCTGTAAATTGAGAACTGAACACAAGACTTTGATATAGAATTGAATATTTAACAGTATACTGAGTCTACTGAATTGACAACTGGCTTAATTAGTCATAAAACACTGTAGCAAGCATTTTTTTCTTAGGAGGGATGGACTTGATTGAGAAAGTCTTGCAGCTCATGATTCTACTCACATATAGCTTGCTATAGGCTAGAGTTTATAAAGTGACATAGCAGATTGTAGAATTTATAAAAGGAATTTTGGAGCGTGTAAGATATTTCAGATGGAGAGTGAGTAACATTTAACATAGCAGTGTTTAATAGCTTGCTGTCTCCTATTTTTACGTTAGATAATACAGTATTCTGCTAGCAGAGGCTGAAACAGCCTTTATTAATAAACTTTCAATAGGCTATCTTTATAAGCTTACTGTTTTGTTTCTTCTTTTCTTTGTAAGTTGTAAGCCTGTTTATATTCTTTTGTTTTCAGGGGACTGTGTTCTGGAGTGACGTGCAAATTAGATCAGATTCTTGTTAGAAATGATCTTTAATAACATGGTTTATTGCTGTTATCTGTTATTTACCAGTGAGCTGGTAACTGAGCCTGCTAATTTACTCTGGTCTTGATGTAATAGTTGTGTGGGAATCTGGTTAGGCTTCACAAAAAGGATATTCATACTGCATCTCAAAATCGGGCAGATCACTTAGAATGTGGTGTGAAAACAATAGGTGTGAATATGGGGCTTCCTGATGAATAGGTTATAAAGTCTTTACTAAGAATGTCTCTAAAAAGGAAGCTAAAATTGTAATCATAATTTAATTTGCAAAACAAAGCCTATTAAACAGATACAAGAAGTTGCATGTTCTGTTTTTCTTTAGTTTTTAGAACAGAGATTTGTGTTCACATCTGAGCAATATACCCACCCAAGCCAAAATAAAAACTGTTTTTCTTGACACTTCCAGCTGTTATTCATAAGATTCACCTGCATACTAGCAACAAAGAAATAAAATAGTGTGTTTCAGAGCATTGGTCCATAACAGCTCCATTAATTAATATATTTTTCTGAGAATAATTCTGAGGGCTTCCTAGTTGACAAGTGTTGAATTTTTACCCTGCCGTGTCAAGTTTACGTGTGTTTGTATATTTTGTAATACATAAAAAATGTGACTTGGTCAAAGAAGTATGTAGGTTTTTTCTTTTTTTTTTTGTAAGTTTTTGTTTGTTTATTTTAGTTGCAGAGGGAGGGAACTTGTTAGATTGTACCTGCATGCATGACACCAGCAGAACTTCAGGGTGGGTGTTTCTGGTTGTTTGAAAGTACTTTTATTTTCACAGAATCACAGAATGTATGAATCTGGAAGGGAGTTCTTGCAGTTATCTGGTTTAATCCCAGGACCTGAGGAGGGCCTCCCAGAGCTAGTTTCATAAGACCATGCCCAGACATCTTTTTAGTATCTCCAAGGCTGGAGACTACACAAAGTCTCTGGACCACTTGTGCCAGACTTGACAGTTCTTGTTGAACTTACTAGGTTTTTGACAGCCCATTTCTGCAGTCTGTTAAAGTCCCTCTGGATGGCAGCACGAACCTCTGCTGTAGCAGCCACTCCTCCCAATTAGATGTCATCTGTAAACTTGCTGATGGTGTGCTCTGCCCCATCATCCAGGTCATTAATGAAGATATTGAACAGGATTGGACCCAGTGCTGACCCTCTGAGGTACACCGCTAGGTACTGGACTCCAGCTGTGTGCTGCTGATCACTACCCTCTGGGTCTGGCCACTCAGCAGGTTTCAGTCCACCTGACTGCTTGTGCAGCTGATTCTTCGACAGCTTCTCTATCTTGCTTGGAAGCATTTTGTCATTTTGCCAGAAAATAGCAACCTGATTTCCAAAAGAAGATAATGAATGCATTTTTAAATGGACAAAAATGACAGTGATTTTTTTCTGCAGAAGAAACAGGTGTGTCTTTTTTTACTAGACACATACAGCAGAATCGTATGCCTAATCCGTAATTTTATGCTCATTTAGGAGCTGAATTTTATCACCAAACCCAAAACAAAACCCACAGCAACCTTTGGGTATGGGTTTTGCTTAATGTCTTCCCATCTTCAGTGTGTCTGGACTTAAAGAAAAGAATCCTTAACTACCTGTCATGTGTATGAAGTTCAGAATTCAGTGATGCATTTCCTTTGAACTGGTCCCCACTGAAGTAGTTTGCCCTATTGTCATGCCTTGGAAAACTGAGGTACCCTTAGAAGCACGTTTGATCTCTTAGGGCGGAGTACATGATAAACAACCATGTGAAAAACACATTGGTTCTACATACCTTTCTTTTTTTGCAACCTCACTTTGTAATGCAGTTAGAAAGTGATTATATTTTTCCCCTTGTCTCCTGGTTTTGTACTGAGCACCTCTTTTGTTCTAACTGACTTCTGGTCTGTATTAAGCATTTCTTTTGTTGTTGTTTCACATAATGACATAAAGCAGCCCTTGAACAGCAATGTGTAACAATTAGGTAAGAGTCAGAAAATTTCTACATCCTTTTCTATACTCTGACATCCTTTCTTCCAATTTGAACTTTAACATAAGTATGGCTTTCTTTGAGCATTTTGACGCTATCTCTCAGGAGGCCTTAAATCAATAAAGTACACATCTGAATTAATTTTGTATAAGCCTGACTGGTGTCTTCAAGAAACTTTGTTCATTTTCATTTACATGCAGGTATTGATGTAAAAATAAGCAACATGACATAAATTGTATGCAACTTAAAGTAGATGCAAATTTCTTATATAAATTAATCTCTGTATATACAGAAGTGCATGTTATTTATTAAATTCAAAGTGAGATCAGAGGTATGTTCCTTCAAGGAGGTTTTTCCTGTGGTTAGTTGTTGTGGAAAGTTTTAAAGTACTATTAACAATAGTTCATGTCTCTTCCATATAAAATATTAGATGTTGAAACAC
Source organism: Piaya cayana (assembly GCA_013389865.1). Lineage (NCBI taxonomy): Eukaryota > Metazoa > Chordata > Aves > Cuculiformes > Coccyzidae > Piaya > Piaya cayana. Next base: position 62,962 of record WAAB01019779.1, read on the forward strand.
TGGACAACTGTGTAAACTTAAATCTTTAAAGAAAGTTAACTGTTAATTAAGCTCTTTTAAGAGATGACTGTTTTGAGGGCAGTGTGCTTGTTTCTGTATGCAGTTTGTAGTTCTAGTTAAAAGTAAACTCACTGAGACTTGTCAAACTGTCACAGTGTATGCTGACCAAAGTGCATATCCTATATGCTTCCAAAGTTTTTAATACTCCTTAATTTTTATAGAAAATAAAGGGCAAAACAAAGGGTAACTTTGTCATTAATTTGAAAACTTCCTTCAAGTCATTTTTTCAGTAGCCAATATGCATCCTCTCTGCCTTTCTGTCTGTAGCACTATTTTTTTTATAGCTATAGAAAAAATTGAATCCAATACATTCCTCAAGCAGTTCTATTGCTGTGGAACAGTTATAGTGAAATTTGAATAAGAAAACAGATTAAAAGCAGTGAATTGTGAAGTTGTCTTCTCCTTCATCTCTAATGATGAATGTTTCTTCAGTGGAAATGACAGTGTCATTCTGGGATCTTCCTGTATCGAGGGGATTGCCAAGCTTTATAAAGAATACCAGTGTTTACAGACAGAATAGAGAGAAGAAAGAAACCTTTAGTCCATCTTGTGGTAGTTTAGTCAAATGTGATAAGTATATAAGCCTTATTTATCCCATGAAATAAGTTTGATGCCTCTCAAAAAGCGTGAACCTCCTTTTCTTTAAGACCTTTTGAAAAAGGAGGTTGACTAGGTCTGAAGCTTATTGTTTTCCTTTCAATGGTCATAGCTTGTAATGCTTGCAGAATCTCATGAGACCAAAAGTACCTAGCTCAGAGAATGGTGAGTTGATGTTGTACTATATATGGTTTAGCTATGTAGAATAAGTCCATTAAATGAAAATGTTCATCCACGTAAGTGGGAATTTGTTAATCTAATTGTGCTTGGTTTTAAACTTAAACCAGAATAGCAGAGTCTCCTCATACAGACAAGACTTGAGAATGCAGAGGCCATTTAGATACTTAACTCCATATATCCGTTGCTAAATAAGATCAAAGAGGACTTGGAAGAATGGAACCTTAAAATATTAGAAGAATATTTCTGGAAAGGCAGGTTTCTCTCTTGGGAAAGTATTTGTCTCAATAGAGAATGTTTTAAAAAACTCTGAACCTACTGCTTCAGATTTTTGTACTGAACTATCTTCTTAGGCATCTTAAAATGTTTGGTCTGCTGTAATAAGCTACGTTGTTGCTTTCTACCTTTCTAATTGCATTAGCCAGCCCCATACCAATTCCTCATTCCTGTATCCTCCACTGCATGTGCTTGCTTCCATTACCTGTTTTGTCATGCTCTGGCCTAAGTCTTGCTGAAGTCTGCATTGGGTGTGCTGTCTGGTCATGCACTTCATACTTGAAATAAACGTGTTTAGGACAGTTCCTGTGAAAGCTACACTTTAATGTAGATTAGTCTCCTAAACTAGGTTTTAAAACAAACATGTAAATGGCAATTCTATGACGCCTCTGCAATCACATAAGTAGCTGGAAAAATTGTTTAAAGGGAATGCTTTCTTACTGGTATTGTTTTCAGTAATCCATAGCAAGCTACTAGTCTGTTTGAACTTTTAGTTCAAATAAAATTGTTCTGCATCAATGTTATTGAGTAGTTTCAGGAGCTTTTGTTGATGTTTGTTACTGAAAGGTTAGACGTAGAAGTTTCTAACAGTCACCTTTTACTCATTGTTTATATAACCTGAAATAAATAGTATCTTGTGCACAAGACTTCATTTTGCAACGTGGACTTGTTTTAGGATAAACATGCCCACAAACTTGTGCCCTCACTGTTTGAGGAGAGGCTTTTTAAAAAACTGCAACATTAAAACCAACAGAAGGGCCTCCTTTAGCAATTGTAACATTCTAGAAAAAGTGATTTACATCTGATGGTGTCTTATTTCCAAATTTGTATGTATATCATTCCAAGAAATGGACTTCAGAGCATGATCTAAGATGAGTTAGAATTTTCCTTTCAAATAGCTGTAGCTGATTCTCTTGTGGTAATTGACTAGTGTAGCATGACCTCAAACTGTAGTGCTATCTCTGTCCTAGCATATAGGATTTTTAAAAAATCCTGCGGTTTTATACTTAACTGGAGCACAGAAACAGCAAACTAGAAAACAGTTGACTGGATGCATCACCTAATTCAGTAGGCATGTGGAAGAAATACTGTCCCAGGAGAAATAAAATTGTGTATCCTATGGTGTGATTGATGTTTATGCTGCTGTTGTCTTACTGTTGAGAATTCAGTCATCTTTATTCATTTGTTTATTGCCGGTATTGTAGGATAGGTTCTCTTTGCCTTTTAACCAAGTTATTTCCTTTTTTATATATAAGCAAACAGGAAAAAAATCCACTTTTTTGATTCTCTAACTAATATTATGTGAATTATATGATTATGAAGTGTCAAATTTGCTAAATGTTAAGCTTTCTTATCTTATACCCAGTGTACTGTTTTATATCTACATCCTTGCATTCCTTAAGAAATGGCTTTAACTCTCAGAATCCTTTCTCAATGTATGCATAGCTCAGAGAGGTTGCTTGCTATGATTTAGCTTTTATATAGTATCTGAAAAAAGTTTACCATAGCCCTCTCAGGATATCTCTCTTTTCCTACCTCCAGGATGTCCTTACTGTTCACTATCACCTGATACCATCACCATCAAAGACTAAAAATGGCAGCAAAGAGAAAGAAAAAGAACAGGAGAAAGAGAAGGATGCAAAAGAAGAATTTGCTGAAGCTTTAAGAGATCTTAAAATACAGTGGATGACCAAGTATGTTTGCTGTCATGACTACACAAACTTGAAGTGCCTGTACTAAAAAATACCCAGAATCTGTACTTCATGCTATGTCGTTCTCTCTTCTAGGCTGGATACCACTGACATGTACAATGAGTTGAAAGAAGCATTTCCTAATCATCTTCCATTGTATGTTGCCAGACTTCATCAGCTGGATTCTGAGAAGGTTGTTGATCTTTAACACTTCAAAACCTGATTTGTCGTAAAGCATCCTTGTCTCAATACATTGATGTAACCTAAATGACTGAATCTTCATAAATGTTTGGTCTCAAGGTGACTGACGTAGTTGCACTCAGCATTCTAAAGCAAGAATGTCTAGATTGACATCTGCCTCCCTAAATGACTGTAATTCACTTAATCCCACAGCAGCACGAAAGTAAGCGTGCCTTCTTGTGTGCTTGCTTATCATTTGCCCCATGTTAATTTAAACATGCTGTAAGTTTACATACTGATTTAGGCTACAACAATATTATTCTAAATGGTAGTTGCTGAAACAAAGTACACATCCCATTCTACTCCTTTACTGGACTGGTAATTTTACTAGAGGAATTGTTCAGGCAACTGAGGACAGTAACCCCTTGAAATGACACAGCAAAATCCACCATCTGTCCTTGTCCTCAAAATTGAGAACCATGAATAAAAAAGTTCACACATCTTGAAGTTAATTCAACTTTGTGTGTATGTCAGTAGCTTCAGTATTTTTCTGTTTATTTGCTTCTTATTTTATATATATTTCGGAAATTAATAATTGATACCATTACTTAAGAGGATTAATTTGTACTGAAAGGTGGTTTTGTTTCTGTAAACTTTGTATTTTACATAGACCCACCTCATTTTCCAGTTTGTTTTCATTGGAATTGGCTACATATGTGGAAAATTTTGATAATGCTGACTTATCTGTTTTGTGGAATGAAAAATTGGAGAAAGTAGAGAGAAAGGCATGTTGAATTATCTAATGTTATTTTTCCATACAGTTGCAATTATCCTAGTGTTAATAGAGTCAGCACTGAAGTAGTGTGATTTCATAGTGCTAAACAACTTTTTTATTCTTTTAGGAACGAATGAAAAGACTTGATGAAATTGTTGAAGCTGCAAATACTGTAATAACTCATATCGATCAGACAGCATTAGCAGTTTATTTTGCCATGAAGAGTGATCCCAGGCCTGATGCAACTACTATAAAAAAGTACCTACCCAGTAAATAATTTTATTGCATCCTATTTCTGTAATCAATGTACTCTGTCTCTGTTTATAAGCAGTGGAATTACTATAACCTTTTTAATAACTTGTGTTGTTCTTTGGGGAGCACAGGTCATTTCAAACTTGACTGAAAAATGATTTTGTTCTCTTATTGTGTTTCTAGAATGCAGCAGTGCTAAAATATTCTAGTTTTTATTTAGAAATATTGAATAAAATAAACAAGGGTGCTTTCAGGATTTAAATGTGTCGGAAAAGTGGGCCGTGACATAATAAACATAATTCTAAACATTTCTTAGTAAGTTGACTCATTGGGTCATGTGGTTGAATCTAACATCTGAAACTGAACACCAAACTCAATGGTGCTTTAAATGGGTGCAGTTCCTTTGAAGTCAGCAGAATTGTATCTGCTGATGTTAGTGATGGATTGACTCTCTGTTTATAGTGCCAACTATAAAGCTATATTTCTTGGTGCTGGCTCATTCAGTTTTAGAATCCTGAGTTGCCCTTGCCTTAAGACACCAAAGTCATTTTAGGATCAGAAAAATGATTATCCTCATTTAATATGTAGTGCCTCTAGATAATTTTTTAGAGTTAGTTTAATTTATAGTAAATATCCATGCTTCAGGAGTTCTGTGTTAATTTTCATTTGGGATGTGCTAACTGCCATAAACCTTTCAGCTTAAACTCAGTGCAGCACTGATTCTGCTCTTAATGAGGTATCTGTAAAAAATCCTTAGTATTTTTAATGCTGCGGGTTTTTTTTTTTTCCCCTAGCGAAATGGAAAAGCAGAAATCAACTTTAGTGGATGCACTTTGTCGAAAAGGAAGTGCATTGGCTGACCAGCTGCTTCATCTGCAGGCCCAAGAAGGGGCTGCTTCCAGCGATGCAGAAAGCAAAGATGAGGATCATGATAGCTGCTCAGAAGCTTTGACAGAGACATTCTGGGAAACAACAAAGTGGACTGATCTTTTTGACAGCAAGGTAAGAGAGCAGAGAAGATTTTTTTTTTTTCTTTTGCATGTTGGGTTTTTTGATGGCTTCTTGTGGAATTATGCATCACCTTTTTGTGCACAGCCCCATACATTCCTCTCTTCTACTTTTTTGTGCTGTCCGCATATGTTGTGCTTCCTTAATGACCTTTATTAACAGAGGTGATGCCAAACCTGTCAAATCCATGGTAAGACCACATCTGTGCATGTGAACGTAGAAGTTAAGGGAAAGGTATAGAACAGTACCAGACCTCCATGAAAAAGCTGCTTTATTGAATTGTTTCTTTCTGTACCTTTCAGGGATTATTTTTTTGATTAGCCTCTGCACTGTTTTAGCTGTACACACACAGAAGTGTGCAGCATCCCTACTCTATTCAGTCCTGCATTCTGTAGCCTCTTCTATATGGACAAGAGAAGTTTTCTTTTGCTGTCAGTAATGTTTGTAGAGGTGAAGGAACAAATCCTTGGTAATAATTACATGTACATATTTATAAGCACAGATTACCCTGTCATTTCAAGGTTCTTAATCCTGAAATTAAGTTTTTGTCTACTTCATTCAAGACAGGTGTTCTGGAAGGAAAAGAAAAAAAGCTATCGTAGATGATTAGTTATGCAGCTTTTAATTTACAGAGTTAATGACTTTGTTTAACTGTTGAGTTATTGATTATTAATTACTCACTATACTTAACTCTTGTGTATGGCTGTGATTTAGTGGAAGATGAAATTACCAATGTAGTTGTTTATATTAAATTGCCAAAGCACTTCAGATAGTTAAAAATTGAATTTTAAAAATCACTTAATTTATTTGACAATCTCCTACTAAGAACTCCCACTTTAGCTGGAGGCCAGAACAAGATGGTTGATGGTGGTTACCGTCCCTTCTTTTAATCTATATTTTCTTGTGCACCTACATATTTTTAGCATTCCTGTTCTAATCTGTAACTGACTATAACATCCTATGGTAGCAGATTCTGTGCTTTAATGATATTGCCTAGCATATAATTTTCTCACTGTCCTTGTAAATACAGTACTATGTTCCAGTATACTGGCCCCTGGTTTACTTGTCTTTTGATTTTTTAAAGCTGATGGGAATAATTTCAGTGGAAATATTGCCAATAGAGAACGTCTTATTGGGAGTTTACTACCCTTTGTTTCAGGTCTTTTTTCAAGACAGATATTGATCCCTGTCACTTTTCTGTGTGCTCTGGGCCTGGAATGGATAGCTCTAATTTGAATCACACAGATTAGGGACTGAATCTCTTTATCAGACTTATTTACCCATGAATTTGTCTAAACCCATATTCAAATTATGCTCTGAAAACTAATGCCTTCTGTATGGTTAAATTGATACTGAAAGACCAAGAAAACTTTTTAGATTTTTGTAGCATTTACATGAAAATAACTTCCGTCGTCTTTACATAGTATGTTATCTGCTTCTACCTCTTGATTTTAGTAGAAAATTGAAATCTAAACTGGTTAGATGTCAAGAGCGCTACACAGCCACTTGCGCATTCCCCCACAGTGGGATAGGGAAGAGAATTGGAACTGTAGAAGTGAGACTGTCTTTATTTTAACCTACAAGTTGTCTAATAGGTAAAGTGAAAGCCATACCTACAAAGAAAGCAAAGTAAGGAATTCCTTCACTGCTTTGCATCAGCAGGCAGATTTTCAGCCATTTCCAGGAAAGCAGGGCTCCACCATATGTAACAGTCACTTGGGAAGACAAGTGCTGTGACTCCTAAACGTCTCCCCCTTCATTCTTCCCTACGTCTTTACTTATGAGCATGATGTCCCACGGTATGGAATATCCCTTTGGTCGGTTGGGGTCAGCTGTCCCACCTGTGTCCCTCCCAGCTTCTAGTGCGCTCCCAACCTGCTTGCTGGTGGCATGGTCTGAGGAGCAGAAAAGTCCTTGATGTTGGCAAGTACTGTTCAGCAACAACTAAAATGTCCCCGTATTACCAACAACAGTTTTCATCATAAATCCAAAACCTAGCTACTATGAACAAAATTAACTCTATCCCAGCCAAAACCAGCTAATTGAGGGTACCTTTTGCCCAGAAACATTCTAGAGTGCTCTGGACATTTTAAAAGGGTGACTTCTGAAAAGGGAGAAAACAAGCCTATTGTACTACATTCTTATGACTCCTGGGGTACATCTCTGTCCTGTGCTTTTCTTCAGCCTTTCTGTCCTGTATCCATGCANGTCTAATAGGTAAAGTGAAAGCCATACCTACAAAGAAAGCAAAGTAAGGAATTCCTTCACTGCTTTGCATCAGCAGGCAGATTTTCAGCCATTTCCAGGAAAGCAGGGCTCCACCATATGTAACAGTCACTTGGGAAGACAAGTGCTGTGACTCCTAAACGTCTCCCCCTTCATTCTTCCCTATGTCTTTACTTATGAGCATGATGTCCCACGGTATGGAATATCCCTTTGGTCGGTTGGGGTCAGCTGTCCCACCTGTGTCCCTCCCAGCTTCTAGTGCGCTCCCAACCTGCTTGCTGGTGGCATGGTCTGAGGAGCAGAAAAGTCCTTGATGTTGGCAAGTACTGTTCAGCAACAACTAAATTGTCCCCGTATTACCAACAACAGTTTTCATCATAAATCCAAAACCTAGCTACTATGAACAAAATTAACTCTATCCCAGCCAAAACCAGCTAATTGAGGGTACCTTTTGCCCAGAAACATTCTAGAGTGCTCTGGACATTTTAAAAGGGTGACTTCTGAAAAGGGAGAAAACAAGCCTATTGTACTACATTCTTATGACTCCTGGGGTACATCTCTGTCCTGTGCTTTTCTTCAGCCTTTCTGTCCTGTATCCATGCATAACCTCATTTACTCAACCCTGCCTATCCTGCGGGGTTTATCTTCTGTGTTTTCTTGCTGCTGGATGGATACCCTTATATCGGTACAACTATGATTACTAGCATAAATAGTATTTAAAGGGCCACAAAGATTAAGGGACTGGACCAACTGTTCACCCTGGAGAAGAGAAGGTTTGAGGAGATTTTGTCTTTGTGTCCAGATTGATGGTGTGGGGAGTAACGATGATGGAACCAGGCTCTCCCCAGTGATTCCCAGTAACAGGACAAGAAGCAGTGGGTACAAACTAAAACACAGGAACTTCTAATTTAGGAAGCTGGGGATTGTTTCTTCTGTGGAGTTGGGGGGGAGCATGTTAGTGTGAGGGCAATCAAACACTAAAGCAGGTTGCCCAGAGAGGTGATGAAGTCTCAGTGCTTGGAGGTAGCCAAACTTAATTGGACATGATCCAGGGTAACCTGCTATAAGTGGCCCACTTTGAACTGAGAGGTCAGACTAGATGGTCTCCAGACCTCCCTTCCACTAACTAGTTTTTATGCTTCAGTAACCGCTTGGCAAGTATTTTATATAGCTCACTCATTTCTATGGTTTTCTTCATAGCTTTCTGTGATTTAGGAGCGTATATGCTGGTCAGTAATGGCATAGTGATAGTTTTACTAGCTATCAATTTAATATGTTTAAAGATCACATAATGGATGTGTCCTCTTCTCTCTCATGGTTCTGTTCAGTAATTGTAATCCCAGGAGTACCTAGAAGTTNTACCTGCTGCTGCTTAAAGTAGTTACTGCTTTTCCTGCACATGGCTTTGTGACATTGGCATTTCAAAGAAGGAAAAAATGGATAGAAAGAGTGGAATGGAAATAAGGCCCTTCTCTACTGCACGGATCATTAAAGTAAATGTATGGCTTTAGATAGAAACATTGCTCAAAATGTTTTTTCTCCTAAGCTTCCTTAGCTCCAAGTTCAAACAGATGTCAATAATTAGAAGTTTTAAGAAATTTTTTTTTAAATAAACCAGTGTCTCGTTTTACGTGGTATTTTAAAGATGAATCAGGAACATTATAACTTTTCTTTGTTTCTGCTCACTCTCTAGTAAACCAAGTACTATCACTTGTTTCATGTGTGCTCTGCAGATGTAGCACCTGTGTTGCCACAAGACATTCTTAAGTTCCTCAGAATTGCCTGTTTTCTATTGAAGTATCATGCTTTTCCTCATATTGTAGCAAGTGTGTAGGGAAACTGGTCAGATATTAATCACTTGTTCATGCTTTCAGCTGTTTTATTTAAATCGCTTGTCTCTGAAGGTTTATTTTAAATGAAACATGGTAGTATATTTATGTCCCCAGTGTATGCAAAAGTATTTCAAAAAGCTCCAGTTGAGACAACTCTGTGCAGCATTTGTTTAATTATACTAACATATCTGTGATTGTGCTCTAAGCTTTTTAGTAATGGAATGTGAGTTGTGCAATTTTTCTTTTACACAGAACATAGCTTTAAAATTTGTGGGCTGAAATCCCCAGTTTTAAACAGATCTGCTACAGAAGAGTAGTAGAATGTTGCTTGTTTGTTAATAGTAGTGACTCATCTGTACAATATAATGCCCCTCAACCTTTAAATGCCTCTCAACCTTAAAAAACCTTTTGGGCATAAGCAAAAAGTCATGTTTAAAAACAAATAAAAGGCCCAGACCTTTCCATCCTGTCTCTTAAACTACTTTAACCTGGATTGATTTTCGTATTACTGTCTGAACTGTCACATGCAGCTGTCTCTTCTAGCTGATCATATGTAGTCACGGCCAAAATCTTGTTGCTGGATACTTGATTCCCATAACTCCTTTTAACTTATGAAACAATGACGAGTCAATTTTTTATATGAATTTTGCTTTTATTTGCCAGTTGGTAAAGCAGCAAGGAGTCCACAGATGTAACTAAGAAACCTTAGTTATTACCATAGATTTACACGAAACTGAAAAATACCTCATTTTCTGGTAATTATAAAGACGACAACTTTAGTGTTCTTAAAGTTGTTGGAGTGTATTACCTATAAATTTTATTGCTTTACTTGGTTATATAATTATTTTTTATGGTGAAAATGTTTTAATCAGCTGGTTAAATAATTGACTGATTATACAAGTCTGTTTTCCTTTTTATAGTTATCAGGTTTAGGGTATTAGAGAAGTTCTGATAGGTAGTTTAGTGTTGCTGAATTCAAAAAGCATTCTTTTTTAAAGAGTGTTTTCAGGCTTTTAAGTACTTTAGCCCTGCAGCTGACTTGAGAGGTCATTTCAGCATTTTGTTGTCCTAAATACGCATCTTTATGTAGCCAGTGGCAAGTTAGGCAGTGAATTGGAAAATGGACATCCAACCACTTGCATGGGTCTGACTCTTAGCATATTCTACTACAGGTCATTAACTTGGGGAATAAAGTATCTAAAAGTGACTTTCCCCCCAGCATACTAGAAGTATGGATTAACTTTTCTTATTATTACCCTTTGTATATTGCTCTTTGGCCAGTTTCTGGGCCATATCACTTGTTCTACTGAAATTATGAAGTAATGTCAGATATTAAGTCATTCCAATTATTTCATCTAGCAACTGCTACAGAGTGGTTATTTGCTGTTGTCGTATGTTCAGATAGCAGCTATTTTCTCTTACATCTAAATAGCAATCCAGTTTACATTTTGTTTCCACATATCAAGGAATCGATCTTCAATTTTGTGATAGTAAAGTTTGCAATGTCTTAATTAAAAGATTTTAAATTGTACACATATTTGTCAAATATAAAGTATTCTTTCTTATCTGTCATTTTTTGCTTGTAAACCTATTACGATTTTAAAGCATCTAATGCATTATTCTTAACTTCTGAAGTGCTAATGAACTTCTAGTAGTTTTACGTAACGTGTATAGTTGATTGAGTTTTTTTCCTTAGCATTAAGACAGAAATTGTCTTTTATCGAGAGCTCTTGGAATATTGTTTTCAACCTTTTGGTCCAGCAGAGAACTTTTTTCTCATTTAGAAATACCCGAACTTTTATTTGGCCAGAGCAAGGGTGTTTCGTAAAATGCTTTGTTTTCTTGCCACAAAAACTCTAGGAAGCCCTGTTACGAAAGAAATGCTGTCAAGTGGCTTTCCTCCTGCCTTTATCACTGATGTTCAATAACCATTCAAAACTTACAGGGTCAGGTAAGAGCTTTCTTAATAGAGCAGTGACATTATTTCTGGTTAGCCTCCAGTATGTTATATTTGCTGACAGCTCCAATGCATTTTTCATTATTTTTTTTGTTTTGTTTTTGTTTCGTTGTTGTCATCTTTTACCGAAGGGATTTTTTTCTAAGTTTAGTGTAACAAACTAAATCTGCTAATGGATCCACTGAGGAGTTACTCAGAAGTGTTTGCTACTGTGTTTTGATTTTAGGAAAACATCCAAAATAACTGGATTGAGAACGCAGCATGCAAAGTGTTTTTCCAATAGCAATATTTGGAAAATCTATATGTGAATGCTCATTGTTGCATATGTGTGTGTGTTTTAAGCTACAACAGATTGACTGCTTCATCCCAACAAAATATATACATGAGGACAGGAAGAATGAGCAATTCTGAGTGTTTGGCATATACTTCAGAGCTTCAGAACTGCACCTTTAATTGCTTGATAATTAAGCTTGTTATTTCTGGGGTTTTTAAGCTCAATCTTTAAAGTTTTTATCCTGTAAAGACTTGGGCGTGCTATTAATATTCAATGGAAGTGTTCAGGCGGATAAAATAGGGCATTTTTCAGTCCTTGCAGGACTAGGATCTTGGATTCCTTAATATTTATATTCTTAAGAAATATTAACTTTTTCCTATGATGCAAAAAATTTATTTCTGAGCATCCTTGAAGTGGTTTTGTTAACTTTTCTCAGTGGGATATTGTAAGTGGACATAGGGAAAATGTAACTTTTGTTGGAGAATTCAAAGGAAAGGAAAACTGTAATGTGTAAAGGAAAATGAATAGCAAAGTGTAATACCAGAATACTTTGCCAACGACAGGAACAGCACTGAATTCCCCAACTTTGCTGCTACATTACTCTTCAGTAAAAAATTTGAAAAGCTATTTACTATGAGTATTCCAAAGGGTATATATGAAACAGTGTCTTGATTGCACTAATTCTTAGTGCTGTAACTGGTGAAGTGGTGTGAACTATCCTTCAGCACCCTGAACACTGTGTTTGGGTGTCAAGAACCTGATTTATTTTACGTTAGCTTTTAACTAGGCACACTCATTTGTTCATATTGGTCACAACATTGACAAGTATTGTAAGTTCTTTCTTTAGAATTAGTATTATCAAGAGGAAGCTCTTTTATGATCTCTTCTTAATAAATTACTAATGGTGAGGAGCTGACCTAAAACCTCAAGCTTGTCTTCATGCTTACCTGTCTTCATTGCTTGTTTATAATTATGTGCATTTCTCTGTATATGTTTGTGGGTATATATAGATATCATTCATTATGTATGTTCATACTCGTTTCTGCAGTAAGTTTGTGACTTCCTAGGAATCAAAACTCTCGATTAGGTCTGTGTTTGTGAGTCAAAAATATACCTGCCTGGTTTTTTTAGTTTACAGTCTCCTCTATAGAATGAAAATCCAAAGAAGACAGAAAGTAGATGAATAAAAAATTAGAATAGTGACATCTGTATTACGCAAGATGTTCTGAAGTCAAATATGTTCATGAAGTCTGAAATAGTCTCTAGGAAGTTCATATTTATAACTACTAATGTAAATCATCTGTTTTACTGCAAAGAAAAATGCAAGCTATCTTGTATAAATGTTTTGCTTTGTTTAAATCAGTTCTGCTACCTAAACAGAGTCTGCTATTATTTATTAAGCCTTGTAAGATTAAAATACGAAAATATCTAATTTAGTTTTGTTTTCACATTATAGGTTTTGACTTTTGCCTATAAGCATGCTTTGGTAAATAAATTGTATGGGAGGGGTCTCAAGTTTGCCACAAAACTTGCAGAAGAGAAGCCAACGAAGGACAACTTGAAAAACTGCATTCAAGTAAGCTGTATTTGGTAAAGTAATGGGCCATGTTCATTCTGAGTAAGCCTTTAAAAGTAGGATACGAGTATTTTTGAATTTGTGATACCTCATACGTAGTAAAACTCACTAAACTTAACATTTTAACTTTATCCAGGCTTCTGTGGCTTGGCCTCTGTTTAACAGTAATTTCTTCTTTCCTTTTCTAGAGTAGTTGAGTAACTGTCCTTTTAGCAGATTTACTTTCTGGAGCTTATTAGAGAGCATAAAGAAAACAGACAACTGAGCCAAAAATGTTCTGAATATTTAAATTCCCATTACCTTGCTGTTTAACCACTGTTATTGTTCCTATTATTAATATTACTATTATTAATCACAAATATTGCTAGTAGAATGTAGGTGGAGAACTAACAGGGATTACTGTAACTCCACGGGAAAAAAAATTGTGCATAAAATTGAAAGATGATGTAGAATGGTTTTCTTTTTCTTCTTTCTGGACGAAGTAATTCAGTGGTCACCTGTTACACTGCAGTTCACATTCCAACCTTTCTGATAATAGACATCTTTAAGATGTTGATATCAATGTGGTATTCATTGGAAAGATTTAGAGAATAAAATCCTAGAACTTATTTTATTTCTAATGCTTGCTTTTTTTCTTCAGCTAATGAAGCTACTTGGATGGACTCACTGTGCAACTTTCACTGAAAACTGGCTTCCTGTCATGTATCCACCTGACTACTGTGTATTCTAGAAAACCAACAGTTGTAAACTCAGAATGATTTTTATATGGGGCAGGATATGAAAAGATAAGTTTGAGTTTTTATTGGAACGCATGTTTTCATTACTGAATGCTGATTATTAAATTGTGTGTATTTATCAGTAAAGGCACCTGGGTACAGCTTAATACCTGGTAATCTAACTCCTGTCATCAGGGAGGTTTCCTTATTGTGCATCCCATTGCTGGCAATGGATGTGCCAGAACTGCCAACACCAAGGATTTGGAATTAAGCTGGAAAGGCTTCCTGCATGCATGTTAGGTTCTTAACTGTTACTTTTAATTGCAAACCTGTGAAAGCTCTGTATTTTTTACAGTAAACAGAATTTTAACATGTTTGATCTTAATTTCAATTGTATGAAGGCCTTAAAGCTACTTCAAGAGTAGCTAAAATCTTATTTATTAGACTAAAGTAACAGGACATCATTACTTGTATTGTTTGCAAGAGTTTACATTTATTTTTTTTAAGAAAAATTCAACCTCTCAAACTGTTACAGTGTGTAACTCAGAATTGCTGACGCATAGGTGCTCTTGTAAATCTTCATTTTGGCATTTAATTCAGGCAAACTCAAAAATCCTTGTGAAGTTGAGTATCAGCACAGGCTGATACATGTATAGAAGTGCCAGGCAGTTAAATCTTGGTCAGGTATTGTAAAGCTTTACATATATGTTTAATCATGTTAAAAAATGTAAAACAGCAGAATAAATGTGCAAAGCTGAAGATCAAAAAACACCACGTGCACTCTGATACTTTAAAAGTTCATTTTATAATTAATAAAAACAGATAACAAAGCTGAAAATTGTATTAGTTTCTGGAAGAGTACATAAATGAAACTTCCTGAAAGAAAACACCTTACAAACAACAGAAGTTCAGTCCAGCCCAGAAGATCAATGCTTTCTGTTAAAGCCTTTTCACTAACTATTGCTACTAACACTGTTCATTCAGTGGAGTGAAGTTGGTCTGTTCAAGCGGGTCATATGTGTCAACCAGAGACAAATTGCTACATCATTTGTCTTGCCAGTTTTTTCATAGCTTGTAATGCAAAACTCAGATTCAACTTTACAAACATAGTGCACAGAAGGTGCGCTGTAATGCTGCAGAACATTCCAAACAGTAAGGTGCTGCCATTAAATAAAAATTAGTAATAGTTTTATCTTTAATTCTCTCTTACTGTGGCTTTAATGAGCTTGACATTTGATTCTGGAAATTCTGCTAGAATGGTTGTATTAAATATATTGCAAAGTTTTTCCAAAAATTCATAGTCAGTACTGAATCTGAATTTATTAGCCCATAGTAATACTGTTCCTGGCTTACAAAAATGCACCATTGTTGATAGCAGGGTGTCGAGAGCTGTATGATGATATACCACATCAGTTGCCAGTAGGAAATCATAATGGTAAGTTGATACAGGGAAGTCTTCATCAAGATCTTCTCCCCATACCAGTTTTCTCACTTCAGGTTTATGTATATCCATGTTTTGTGTATTTCTTGAAATATTATATGAGAGATTTTCAAGGACTTCAGGCAAATCAGTAGCTGTAACGTAAGCTCCTAAAGAGAAAATTAATTTCATTCAATTCATAGGTACGTAGTAGAACCTATATATACACATACATAAAACCCTTTATCTGCATAACTTCCCCACCTTTCCCTTCACCAATAACTAGGTCAGTTACTTTATTAACAAAATAGTATTTTACAATAATTTTCATTTTTAAGAAGCAGTGACACGCAGAGTTTACTTCAACTGTTGCTTCATTGCCCTAAAGTGACAGTGGCAGATCTAGATAATCTTTCACAAGAAATCCAAAAGGGAATATGAAAATACTAACCTAAAATACAGGCCACAATGGAAACCAAGCCTGTCCCAGCACCAATTTCCAAAACTTTTTTGTCTTTGAGGTTGAATTGTTCTTGATTTGATTCCAGATATTGAGATAAAGCCAGTGCCTAAAACAGTTAACACGTGTTCATAAGACAGTAGCAGGTAAGTTGCACAAAAATCTGTTAGATGTTTTTATACAGCAATTTTTTATAAAATAAAAAACACTGAAGGCAGTAACATAGAAGTGTAATATGGAAGGAACTATATGTCCTGGTTTTATATTTTAAAAAAAATATGAACAACTTATTTTTAGTTTTAGGTTTATGATACGGTTTTGTTATACATTTCTGCATACTGGGAGACCTCTGACAGCTCAAGATAGGCAGTGTTTAGACATGAGTCATACAGTCAGAACAGCAAACAAGGTTTAATGATACGCAAAAAGTGATGTTGTGGTTTATTATCATAAATATGTTGGTTAATTATCACTCATAAAGTAGATTCAGGCTTCAGAGATTATTTTTTTTTAAACAGAGGTTTTTTTAATTTTTTTTCAAAGGAAATATTAAAAATCTGTTATTTACCAGCTTAACACTTGTTGTATAAACTTAACCCACAAAACAAAAAAAAACCCAACTGTACTGTATGGAAGTATTGCTTATCAGACTTTTGTAAAGATCTTATCAATGGAATATAAATCGGCTGTTTATAAACAACATAAACCGATGCCAAAGAAACTAACTCCCTGCTTTTGCTTCTCTTCTTTAGAATTGTGTTACTGTTACTGTTTTAACTGTTGTGCTTTTCATAATGCAACACTGGCTACCTGCTCTGGGAAAGCTGACAGCTAATGAATCACCAGTCTAATTTGTGCAACCTCAATTTTCTTGGAGAGTTTTACCATCTGCATTCTGGCACCTGATTAATGTGAGAACTGATGATGTGACATGTCAAAATAGGATACTGTTTCACCCACCCGTACGATTTCTTTTTCTTTATTGTTTTGAAATTGTCTGCCATTTTCTGTGAGCTTTTTCAATAAATGTGGATCTGAAAAATTTTGAAATCCTAATTTTCATGTCTTTATCAGTTGACCTTTTTTCCCCTCAGAGGCAGTTTTCTCAGTCCACACAGTTCTGGTTTTAAGAACAATAGGAGAAGAACTGTTCACAAGTACAGTTTTCCCTCCTGCAATGGAACTGTTCCAGCCTGTTCTTTAAAAGATGCCTGTTTAATTGTTTTAAACTCCTTTATTTAATCTCTCCTTTTTATAGTGCTAATTGTTTGCCTCCCAGCAGTGACTGATGGGAATTACAGAAGATGCCGAAAACTTTTTCCTGAGTTCCCTTTCTTAATTTTTTCTCAATATCTGCATCCAATGTACAAACACATAGGTGCCACAGTTCTTTTGCTGTCGAATTAGCATAAGGTAGAGCTTTCTGCTGAAGTACTTTACAGCTTCGTTGTGCATAGGGAAAACTCCACTGTCAGAAGTGTCATCTAAAAAAGCTTCCTTAATATTTGTGTGCCTCTGTCCTGGTTTACTCATCTGTTGGGTCAGCTTTCTGGGTACCATGTCTTGTACTTACCCCCGGCCACACCACAGCTCCAAGGTGTTCTATGGACTCCTGAATGACAATCTGGTGGCCTACATATGTGTAGTGCTCTTTATCAAAGTAGTGTGAAACTCTAGGAACCCAGTTCTGTAGTATTTTAAGAATTACAGGTGAATCTGTTAGAGAAAAGACAAAATCTGTATTTTTATATGCAAATGGTTGTATGCAACTTGTTAAAGGGTAAAAAGTATTTTGCGAAAATAGCATGCAGGTGCTTTGACTAGAAAAGGTGTTAGACTATTGGCCTCGAGATGTTGCCATCCGGATGAGGATGGTCTGGTTGGCCAGGAAGTAAAAGGAGGAAAGGTCTTTGCTTACCATACTGAGTATTTGCATGGGCAATTTATGGATAGAAATGAGCCTTCTAGGGAAAAAAAAATCTGCTAATTCAAATATATAGTTCTCAATAATAACAGCTAGAAGACTTTAAGGACCAAGTTAGGTTGTATTTTGAGGTATGCTTCATTTTATACTATGCCAGAGTGCGCCATGTAGGTGTTTCTGCTGTGGTTTTTACTTATGGCACCAACAGATCTAGAACGCTTAACCTTCTTTTTACAGAAGAAATCATGAATCCTTGTCTCTTACATTGAAGAAACCCTAGTGGTTTTTAGTGGTTTTATTTTAACCATTCTTCCCTTAAAGAAGGAATGTGAGATGCTCTTAGAGTGTATGTTGATACATATTGTGCTGTTCAGTGAGTGTCGGTACTACAGTCGTGTTAGCATGTCTTATCATAGCAAGTAGGCTTGTAGGTGAGATTTTTTTCAGGAGAGCTCTGCTGAACTGCTCTGTCTGATCTCACTGAAAACAAGGACGCTGTTCTGAATGACTGCACTGTTCTTGGAAGCCTGTTGGAAGAGTATGTGTCAATGATACAAAATTAACTGCAAAGAAAAATTTTTCTCAGGCTTGTGTGGATTTTAATTGATGCCTGCCTGGAATCCTTGGTAGATATTTGAGCAGTTTAGCTTGTTGAAATTTATAATGCTACAGCTTCAACAGTGCCAGCCCAATTAATTCATATTATAATCATATCTTTGATTTCAATTGTGAAATAATTCTTAATATCTAAATAAAATCCAGAAAACCTTTTAAAAAATGCNGGGTGTGGGATGAAGGAACTGGAGGCTGACTTCCTTACTCCACTGGAAATTACTGCAAGCATTTTCTAGTAACGCAGTAATTCTATCAGGTTTTATTTTATAGTGTTTATCATATTTATTATTGTGTTTATTTTATCTTAGCGTTATGTCACTAAATCAGTGCCACTGTTGAGTCTGAGAATTAAGCTACCTGCTTCAACTGATAGCAATACTATGAAACAGCTGAGAAAGATAATCTGTCTTTTTATATTTCTGACTTTTAACTGTGTAATTTATTGTTTCCCAAAGAACCATGGATTTTATATTCCTGTGATAAAACTAGTTAATTTGCTGCAGCCCCTACTCTTGNAAGTCTGAGAATTAAGCTACCAGCTTCAACTGATAGCAATACTATGCAACAGCTGAGAAAGATAATCTTCTAATATTTCTGACTTTTAGTTGTGTAATTTATTGTTTCCCAAAGAACCATGGATTTTATATTCCTGTGATAAAACTAGTTAATTTGCTGCAGCCCCTACTCTTGTTTTTTTTTCTTCTTGTATGCGGATGCCTCTCATCTCTGCCTTTTCCTGTTAAACAGCTAATTGAATTATCCTGAAATGTAGTGAGTTGCAGGGTATGCAGATTACAGTCAGGAAATAATTGCAGTGGGAAGTTTTGAATTGTAAGCTTCTTTTTTTGGAAAATGAGGGGGGCGAGGGGTTGTTATAAGTGACTGTGTGTTTTCAGTGTACAGGGCAGCAACCAACATCAGAAAGAACTGCTTGATATCAGCTAACGAGCACTAAAAACAGGAGTAGGACTGGATCTGCATTTGACTGAGGAGAAACGTGGCAGTGATGCTTTTTGCTTAACTAGAGTTTTCTTCAGTGGTAGCATCTATATATCTTTTGTATCTATATGAATACATATATGTGTAAAGAGAAAAAACTATAGATCATAAGAAAAAAGTAAGTTCCTCTGACCAGAGGCTGTGCAAGTTCCTTTCTCACATATCATGATGGCTGTGCTGTGCTATGTCTTTATCCATGACTGGTCTTACTCTGTTCATTCTTGAGAATGCATATTTGTTGACTCTCTCCAGCGAGATGCGCTGCAAAGTGTTCTGTAATTCGGGTTTCATCACACTGCAGAAGGCTGTTCAAGATATCCAGGCCAGAAGCAGGAGAGGTTTGGCAGCAGCCAGGAGGTTCTGTAATGCCTGCAGGTATTTTTATTTATCTTTTTTTTTTAAGGAGCAGTGTGACCGCTGACTTGTGTGGGTGATTTATTTGCACGCATGATATTGACACCATTGCAGCTTTACTGATATATGATATATGCCTTATTGCTAATCTGTTTATTCACGAGGACGGGATTTGTGTTCTGACTCCTTTAACTCTGCGTTTGTTCAGTTGTGGCAGTGATTTTTCTACTGTTTCAGAAAAGAGAGTGCTTTGAAGTGAACTGTTTTCTGCAGATGTGGGGTTTACGTACTTTTCTCGTAGAGGGTCTCTAGCAAGTAATAAGTTCTGATTATGCACCCTTTGTGTATAGCTTGCGATATGATGATAGTAGAGAAGAGACTGAAGATAATGCTGCAGTTACAGCATTCACTGGCATAGGAGTGAAAGCATCCGTGTTCTCATTTCAAGTGAAAATCTACCTCCTTACAACAGCAGTGGATTCTCTTCAGTCTCATATAGTCAAAAGTACGCTTCCAGTTTTCAGCAATGCCTTTTTTATATTTTGAGTTAGAATAAAATCTGGTCACGTTTTAACATTTTAGGAAATTGTTGGGAAAAAAAAATACCTTAAGACTTCTGTAATTGGCAAGGTGCGTAATGAAAAGAGAATGTCAGAACTGGTGATGACTACAGACAGAAAGCACACGAGGATACAGTCTTTTGAACATTTTGTATTAGAACATGCAAAACAACTTATGCACTGCTTTTTCAAAGTTTGTTACGTTTTGGGTTTTTTTATTTGGCAAGGGTCCTGTATCACGTACTGTTTAAATAGAAAGCCAAACGTGAAATTAAAAAGTAAGGTGCTTTTTTTTAGCTGCAAACTACAGAACAAATTTAGTCTTAAAATTTCAGTGTTTCAGGTATATTAGCATCTTGACCATAATGATGCACAGGTTTATTTCATAATTTTAAATGACAAACTGTACCATGAAGGCTATAGACACAAGTGAGTAGGGAGTAAGCTGTTTTGCAATAGGTGGTGTTTGCGTTATTACATACCCTATGTGTAATATGGTCAAGTTGCTGCTGTTCTTTTAGAATAATAAATACTGACAATTCTTACTATTTTGACACTTTTTGATCCATATTTCACTGAAAATGTATGTCTGTTAAAGCATTTTGATTTCATAGAATATTGCAGTAGAAATCTGTTCCCTTAGAAAATGTTGGCTCTTTCTGAATGTTAGCAGCTGATATTATGCAAAATGATTCTCATGGGAAATTATCTTCTAAATTCTGTACTTTCCAAAGCTTTCACACATATTGACTTTGTTAATAGTCTCCAACTGTTGTGAACAAAACAACTTACAAAATCACATATGATTTCTTCAGAACCTAAGGAAGAGAGAATAATTTACAAAATTATCTCTATTGGACAACGCTACATAAAATTAACAAGATAATCAAAACCTGAAAAGCAAACTGTAAGATGGTGGTAAGCCTTAAGGCAATGGTTCATCCCCTATAGCAATAAACTCTGTGCCTCTGAACTTAGAAAATCCAGTGCTTGGAAAGAGCTTTCCAAATCTAACTATATGGCCAAAATTTTTTAAAAAAAAAAGTAGGTTAGTGAGCACGGCTGTGTCACTGGGTCTTCACACTGCTGAAGTCTGTTTCTCTCACCTCTGCACAAAGTTGCACAACATAATCTCTTTTAGTCTGATTTATTTGGGCAAAAGCCAATTCCATTTGCTCACATGGGAAATACAGCTGGAGTGTGTCCTTTGTGAGACAGGGCTTAGCCATATGCTCGTACCAGACACAAACATCCGTGTTTCTTAGAGCTCATGCAATTTCCTCGTGTTCTCATGCACTGAATTAAATATTTATATATTTGTAAAAAGATGAATACAAGTGCTAGGAAATTAAGGAAATGTCAGTGCCAGGATCATCACTATAATAAATCTGTATGATATTTCAGACAAGTTAAATGCATCCAAATACTGAAAACCAGCAAAGATAGACACTCCTTGTGAAATACTAAGGGTTAGGTTAGCTGGATTTAATTAATAGCTCAGGTGACCTGAAATATAAGAATTCAGACAAATGTATTTCCTTTGTTAGCAAAAAACACAAGGGCACGTCAGACAAGGTTAGCTGGACACTTGCATGGTTACCTGCTGTGACAGAGGGTGCTCAGGTTTCCTGTGGACAGATGCACGCTCCAGAGGTTTTTATATACAGGCACGCACCTGGAAGGAATCGCTCTCTGCACTGACCAGTCAGCTTGCAGGCTATTTAGAGTAACATTACCAGGCAGCGCTCAAAGAACTTACTATGTCACACTAAACTCTTCCATATTTGCTGTTCAAAACACAAACACCCTTGGGTTTTGAAGTCCTGTACATGCTAACCTTCAAAAATAAAGTATCTACTTCCTCCAAGCTCTGCTTTTGCAGTTTAAGCGTTCTCTGTGTTTGCTTTGCGCTCGGCAGAGCTGAATTAAACAAGGCACTTACTGTGAGCAAATTAGTACATAAATAATGTGTGTGGCTGCTTGGCACTAATCCAAATGCAGAGAAAAGTTCACCAAGTTCTTGTGGCCAGGAAAAGGTCAAGTCTTCCTTTGCCCCACCAAGCATTCAGCTGGTGAAGCTCTGCATACCCACCCCTGCCCTGAGTCACAGCGTGTGCTAGGAACTGACGGTCCTGAGGAAATAAAGCCTTTCCCATCATCTTTAGTGCAGGCTGGAACCAGAGGAAATACCATCTGTACTGAAAGAGATGGTGCAAACATGAAAGTCACACATTAATTGGAAAGTCTTGTAGCTGCTTGTTTCAAAACAGATATTGTAGATGTTGGAGATAAACTGAATCTTTATTCTGAATTTGAGAGTTTTATATGTGCTTTGCTCATCTTCTGCCCTCCCCTCTCCTTCTTGGAAAAGATTCTGTAGAAAGAAATTTAACTACAGGGTAGAAAAAAATTAAAGGAAACTTTGCAAGTCATAAAGCTAGGGACCCCCCCCCCGCTAATTAATGGACAGCTGAATGTTGGCAATAGAAATAGTGGGGGCTGGGTGAATGTATGTTTTTAATTTAGTTTATAGGTGTTTGTTTGCATCTTTGCAAGAGCAGCTTTTGAATTTTTAATTCAAGTAATGCTCTCTTGAGTATGGCAAAGCTAAAAATCAGCCTTTCTGTTCACAGTGGCTGTGGATTTCGCACGTTAGCCACTGCATGTCTCTGGTAGTGACACCCAGTATATGAAGCACTTGGATGTTCATTCAAATGCTCACCAGTTTCTTTCCTCCGAAATTTGATAGTTAAGACACCTTTATATGTATTTATATATTTGGGGCCTCATCTTAAGATATTAACTGCATTAAGTTGAAATCGTAAACATTGCGTTTCACAGACCTGCCTGACTTTACAAGTAGTGCAAATGAGCAGTCCTGAGCTAGGTCAGTAGCTGTTATTAGAAAGAAAAGGGCTGATACGTTGTTGTTGGAATGACTGCCATACCTTTTTTTAAGACGTGGTCTTTTTAGCAGGCACGTTCTCTGCTGACATATTTATTGTATTTGTCACCAGGGATGAATGTAGCTCAGCCTGGTGCTGCCGTTGAAGTTCTGTCCTAAGCTTTGGTAGTGGGATCATTGCTGAACATAAAGAGTTTATTCTAGTTTTTAAATCAAATCAGAGGGATTGGCTTACTTTATATCATGTCTCTGGAAAGCTGCCTGGAGGAGAAGGATCTGAGGGTGTTGGTTGACAGCTGACTGAACATGAGCCAGCACTGTGCCCAGCTGGCCAAGAAGGCCAATGGCATCTTGGCTTGGATCAGAAACGGCGTGACCAGCAGGTCCAGGGAGGTTATTCTCCCTCTGTACTCAGCACTGGTGAGACCGCTCCTTTCATCCTGTGTGCAGTTCTGGGCCCCTCACCACAAGAAGGATGTTGAGGCTCTGGAGCGAGTCCAGAGAAGAACAACAACGCTGGTGAAGGGACTGGAGAACAGGCCTTATGAGGAGTGGCTGAGAGAGCTGGGGTTGTTTAGCCTGGAGAAGAGGAGGCTGAGAGGAGACCTCATTGCTCTCTACAACTACCTGAAAGGAGGTTGTGGAAAGGAGGGTGATGGCCTCTTCTCCCAAGTGACAGGGGACAGGACGAGGGGGAATGACCTCAAGCTCTGCCAGGGGAGACTTAGGCTGGACATTAGCAAAAAATTATTGCATTATAGATCAGAATGATTTAAATTTAAAACAAATTTTAAAGTTCCTCTGCTGTTAATTGTAGCAAGCTCAGTGAAAAAAATGTAAAATTGTTAAAACCTCAATTAAAAGATTGTGAGAAAGAGAGATGAAAATGTTAAAGTCTTGTCTGAACCCATCAGGAGCAAGAAGATTACCAGATTTGTGCCAAAAGGCAGTGTTAAAGATACTTATATCAATAAAATTAACAGTCAGAAATCACCAGGACCAGACCATAATTACTCAGAACTCTACTGTGAAATTACCAGCCCCAAACCCAAGTGTGGTACCTGCTGCTTGAATTTTACTCCACATTAAAGCGCAGGAAATTGTACATATGTGAGGTATTATTTCTGAAGTGGTCTTGAAGGGATTTAGGGAACAGTGGGTCACTAAGTCTGATGTCTGTGCTAGTTAAACTCAGTAGAATGGTATTGTAAGTGTTGGTTGACAGATAATAAGGCAGAGTGTGGAAAAGGCAGAAGGTTTTGCATTTTCTTGGGAAAGAAGTGTCTATAAACAGGTAGTTTGGGGTTCTCCAGTAAATAGAGCATATGTGGATTTCCACAAGCTTTTGATAAAGTCAGTCACTAAAGATCCTTATGGAAATTAACTTTGGGATAAGAAAGGGGAGTTGTCATCTGTTTTAATAATTTGTGAAGAGTAGGAGGCAAGAAATAGTCGGGTTTACAGTGTCCCATGGAGAGCTGTGCTACTGGGTGTATTCCTAAAAGCAATTGGGAAACAAAGGAAATAGCACAGTGACAATCATGTGGAATTATTCAAGATAGTGAAAACAAAAATAAGCTGGAGAGTTCCAAAAGGATCTCTGATACATGAGAAGTGATAATATGATAAATGAAATTCAGTGCTGACAAGCATAATACACAGGGATATTAACTCAGGACCACCTAGGAAAAAGATCTCAGTGGCACCAGAGGCAGCTATATAAAAATACCTTTCCAAAGTGTATCAGTAACCAGAAACATCAAGAGTCTGTTGTGTTTCCATAAGGGGGGGGGGGGGGGGAAAGAAACTAAACATAAAGCAACCAAGAAATAAATGTTTTTCCACTCTAGGAATTCAGAGTTTGTCTCTCAGTTTCAGTATGTGACTCAAGTTCTCAATTAAAACATTCAGGGTTTTACACCTCTTGCAGGATTCGCTTGGAGGTCCTGGGTTGGCCTGGTGAATGACTGACAAAGAATGGAACACTTTCAGTTCTAGAGCAGATTCTCCTCATCCTTATTGCTGTAGGGATCCGCTGGAGTTTTCTGCATGTGGAAAGCATGTTTGCATTCTCCAAATCCCAGGGACTTCTTAGCTGCTGTCAGCAGCCAGCTAAATGTCTGCAGCCTGGCGTTGACAGGGCCTGTGCTTTTGCTCAAGTACAAACAACTGCAGGGTGAAATTTGTTCCAGGATAGCATCTTCAGTGGTTTGCAGGTTTTTTCTGTTTCTGTGACTGTGGGATGAACCCAAACTTAAGGTCACTAACATCCAAAAGTAACACTCATGGCCTTTCTGAACTGAGGCAGGCAGAGTGCAGAGCAACGCACAATGTGATCCTTAAACCAAATGCTCTATTTTCATTATTTTTACAATGAGAAATCCTTACTCTTTGATACAGCTCTTCTTTTGCTACTCTAGCTGGGGTGAGCGGCTTCCTTAATGCAAAGGGACAGATGTGGCCTCTTAAAGGCTCTCAATATTTCAATTTCTTGTCTAAATTCTTGACCTAGATGTAAGCTATTATAAATCTCACCACTGTTCATATTGTATGGCATGTTATATACCTAAATCCAGCACTCCCAAACAAGTTGCTTTGGGAACTTGTTTCTGTGTGAATTGTCCAGTTTTTCCCGTGGTATCCTTCATAAATAAACCCATATCATTTGCATACAATGCATATAAAAGTGCTGACTTTATTGGGAGGGCAGAACTGTTTGCAAATATAAGACTGGATGCCCAGAAATGGCTGGTTTTATAAAAGTTTATTTCACCACCATAGAATCACCACCACCACGTTGGATGAGACCCACCAGATCGAGTCCAACCATTGCTATCAAACACTAAACCATGTGTGTTCAATTTCATAGTAAGGCCAAACACACTAGCAGGCTCACTTATGGAAGAGAGTCTATATCCCAGTGTGGATACCTGCTCACGTTTACAACTTTTAAAATTTCTCCTGCAATCTGTGTCTGCGTGAAATATGAAACCGTGTCCAAAGCAACAGGACAAAAAGTTGTCGTTTCATCTTCATTTTCTTTGAAGTTGCATGTTAAATTAGTTGGGATTAACCTTATTTAACATAGGATGAGATTACACACATCTCAAGGGGAGCAAAGCAATCTGTTGCTAGATAAGTAATGATTTAAAATTGTGCTACCCTAGAGGTGATCTTCATGGTCGGGAGCCTGGAAGAATTAAGAAATGATTCAATCTTTTATGCTGAGAAGAGGCACACCAGGCAACACCCACCTTGCCAGTGGCTCCTGACTGCTGTTAGCTGTGCAGGGTGTATTTACTGCACGTTCTGTCCTTCCCTGGCAGTGCAGCTGCTGCAGCTTGGTAGCAAAACTGTGGGGGAAACCAGTGCTGCATTGCTTGGGTTCACTGCAAGAACCGAGAGGGTGATGAATGGGAATAAACCGAGTGTTTGTTTCCATCACCTAACCATCCTTTGTGATTTGGCCTGCCCTGGATTAGGCTAAAGAGCAGCATTTATTTGAGAACAAACGTGTTCTATACTTTCTACATCCCATCTGTTTGATCTGAGAGGAAGTGCTCTTCCTGCCTTACAGGAAAAGTGAAAAGAGTGAGTCAAATTGCAGCTTTGGCGGGTATGAATAGGACATCACTTCACTTGTTTTTAAGTGAAGAGCCCTGAAGTTTTGTTTAAACACACACTCTGTAATAACAGAAATAATAGTTTTTTTCTTCTCACTCCATCCCTAGTAATTTCGTTGTTGAGGGCTTTTTTCCAGTTGTTTTGACTCCTGTTTTTTTATAATGCCACATGCTTTTGCTCCCCTGAGCAATGAGTTTTGGGGATGTCTTCAAGCATTCTGTAGTTTCATTTTTCAAAACCTATTTGCCTCCAAGGGATTGTTTTAGTTTGAATTTCCTAGCTAATCTTAGCTCTACTCTGTATATGGTCAGTGCTATTCTTAATAGGGACACCTTTTTCACTTGGTGCCACCTCTTCCTCATCTGCTTATTCACCCTGTTTGGAGATCCACTGCTCCCTGGGGTAAAAAAATTATTAAAGCTGAACTTCCTTCTGAACTCTCTCAAAGCTCAGGATGAATTTTACCCCCTTGGTAAGGAGCCTTCTGCCCTGCCACAGGGTGTTGTCTTACCTCCCATGGTCCCTCTGCCATTTCTCAACCCTTTGCTCTGCAAAGGACTCACTGCCATCTTCTATTTTTTCCTTATGGCAAGGAAAGAGATCTTGAACTATTTCCACGGGGCTTTTTATAGAGCAGAGATTGTGATGGTCTTAATTTACTGAACTGGAAGTTTTACAGCAGGGCAGCCCCTGAGGCTGGTTACATTACATGCTGATGAGGGACTGACCAACTTAAGTGGCCTGTGCTAAAGATGAACGCTCTACTTTCAGTGCTGGAGTTTGGTTGTCTACAGTTTCCACCATACAGGGATAAAACTGGCAGGGCTTTTTTAACAGCCTTTTTTTTTTTTGTGGGACACACGTAGTTATCTCCTGTTGTAATAGTATTTGCCTAGGATTGAATTCTGCTGAAGGCAGGGAGAGTTTTGTTGTAATGAGAGATGATTAAATGGCTGAATAACAAGAATGCATGATCTGATTAATTTTAGCCCACTGAAGAGTCTCCTTGCCTTTCTTCCACTTGTGAAATACCTGCTCTTTTTCTAGAAGGTGGGTAAAATGGATTTAAAGTCATTTCAAGTAAATGACTAATGAGTAGCTCAAGCAACACTTACAACTAAGCAAATTAGTTTTGCAATGGGAATTATTTAGAAATCAGTCTTTCTAGATTAGTATTAAAAGTAGCTTGACCTTATTAAACCACATTTTATGGAAGAGTCTCCATTGGATTGGCAGCCACTTTGATGCAATGGTTTTTAATAAACCTGAGCTTCCATGAGCTTAACTGTACAAATACAAAGGGCAATAGAAAATCTGTTTCCTTAAGTATTGGGCATGCAGATCAAAAATCTAATGCAAATTAAATCAGCTCTGAGCCCAAATTAATCCTCAGGCTTGATGACATCATTGAAACTGTAGTTAAAATGTCAGATGGTGACCATGAGGTGAATTTCTATGTTACTAGAGTCACTGGGATTTTTGCTTTGGACTTCAGAAAATAAAATATTTGATCAGTTCCTCAGATTTAGCTGTAAGATGGCTCCTGTGCATTTGGTATTGTGCTCCCCATCCCCTGCATTCACAGAATGAGTTTGGGTGCAAAAGGGATAGTTTGAAGGCTCCAGTTTCCCTTGGATTTATTCAATCTGCATGCTGCGGTATGTAATGTGTCTGAAAGCTCATCAGGCTTGTCTAAGCAAGAACTGCAGAATTGAATCCTGATATTTATTTTTAAAATAATCTATTGAGCTCCTAGATATATCATCACGTCTTTGTAACTGCTTTCCAACCTTATAAATGGGCTATACATTCAGGATTCACTTAACTGCTGTATTTTACTGTGCGCCTGTTTCACAGACAAACCTGTGCTGGCTGTGTCTTAAGTAGGAATAGGATGCTGACCTTGGTCTATGAAAAGGGTTATAATCTGGATATTTTAGAAATGTCTTTTTTCCTATAGCAGTTAGAAGTCATCATTAAGTCCTTCCTAGCCCACTGCAGAGGGAGCTGCTAGCAATGTAGCCCTCATGATTTCTTTAAAACATCAAAACCAGTTTCTGGGTTTGGTCTGCAGAAGGACAGATTGGGTTTTGCTGCATTTGGGGGATATAAAGCAAAGTTTGACTATTTGAAGAAAGAGGTTTGGCATTTTTTTTTATCATAGAATCATAGAACGGTTTGAGTTGGAAGGGACCTTAAAGATCTTCTAATTCCAAAATCCCTGCCATGGGCAGGGAACCCCCTGTCAGAGGGTCTCTTGGATATCTTGGCATGTTTCCTTAGCTTCACCTACTGTATCAGCATGGAGGTGAGAGCTGAGAAGTCCCAGAACTTCAGCTCCAGGGAGGTCATGGGTCTTGGCAAACCTTTTGTTGTCCTGCTGCCTCTGCAGCCATGCAGTGTGTGTGTAACATGTTAGGAATGGCCCAGAGAAAGCAGAAGTACATTATCTGGAAAGTACCAGTAATACTTAAAGCTATGAAAGATTTGGCTGGCAGCCTTTGTAAAGCTGATCAGAAAAGATATTTTGGGATGACTATTACAGCAGCATTAAAACTATTCAACACCACCAAAAAGCTGAGGGGTCACTTAATGTGTTTTAAGCCAGTGATGGGCCCTGCAAATACTCTGTTGGCTTGCTCCCCTCCAAGGATGCAGCCCAAGGAGGAGAGTTAGAGGGTCTCAGTATTCCAGCCTACTCAGGAAAAAGATAATCTCTTTCAAAGCTGTTTAAGGACCGTGATTTCAATGCAGACACATCCTCAGAGCAGGGTTGCCCATGCTGTGTGGGAAATTATCTTCAAGTGAAATGTATGTCATGAGTAACAGTATCCTGCAGCAGAGCATGGGCTAATCCAGTGCTACTGCGGTAGCAATCTCAGGCAATTACATCGGGTGTTACAAACCTGTTTCTGTGTCTCTTACTCATTCTCTCCTCTGTCCCAGAGCTCTAATGTGCCTGTCTGCAAGCTTGTTGTCACTGGCCAGAGTGCAGCCTTTCTGGCTCCATGAGCTTGAGTGGTGGAAAGTGATGCTCATGCCTGCATGAATGGAGGTGACCTCTTCTTCTGCCACTGCACTTTATGCAAGGAAATTACTATTCACATACCTCCAAGAGAATACCATATCATTCTATGGATGCTTTTATGTTATTTCTCATTCTGGTCAAGCACTGATATGTATTGCTAAGATTCCAGGGAGCCTTCTCTAGCTTTTTCATATGGAAACAGTTATTGTGGGTGCTGTATAATAAATGCTTTACTACATAGTTATCATGTATGAGTTATTAAAGTAATTTTGAAGTGTAATGATCCTATTTTGATTTTTAACCATCACCTCTTCTGCACTGTAGCTATTCTAAAGAATGTAGTTTGTGGTAGAACCAAGTGACCTGAACAGGTTTTCCCTGCAACAACTGTCAGCTACAAAGTCTTTCAAAAATAAATAAGCAAGCACTTTATTAG
>WAAB01019781.1:0-17910 GCA_013389865.1 Piaya cayana
CAAGACACAGGCTCCAAATACTTAAGGGGTGAGAAAAATCGCGATTCTCTTCAGGCTCTCACTCTCTCTACATGGAGCCTAGGTACACAATTTTCACTATTTAAGATACACTCTAAGATTAATGTACTGCCATTTTTTCTGAAGCTAAGTTTTACCCCAATGCCCAATTTATTCTATACATGAGGTTTTACTGAATCTAGATAATCACATCATTTGTAGGGGTTCTTATTAGGGAGATGGTTTGGGGATTTTCAGAGGAAGGAATAGCTTGTAACCATAGTAAAATGAAGTAGGGGTAGAAAAAAGGAGTTCTGAGTGGAATAGGAATGACTTTTTCCTTTTTTTCCCTCTACAAAATGACAATATGAAAAAAGCAGCTGAAGTCAATCCCCAGCAACTCTTCCATTCAGTCAACATAGAAAAAAATCACATTTCTTATTGGATCTTTGCTTTTTAT
Organism: Piaya cayana; assembly: GCA_013389865.1. Taxonomy (NCBI): domain Eukaryota; kingdom Metazoa; phylum Chordata; class Aves; order Cuculiformes; family Coccyzidae; genus Piaya; species Piaya cayana. The sequence goes on from WAAB01019781.1 coordinate 458, forward strand.
TTTAAATATATAATATTTTTAAGCCAAAATCTGTTCTGTGAAAAATGTTTCTTACGTTTGTTTTGCTTAAAAAATAGCCATATTTTTCAGGATTTTTTTTCCTAATTAAATTTAATTTTTCCTGAGATGTTTTCTAATTCAGGATTTGTTTCCATATATTACATTTACATATGGTCTTAACTAGACCTAAAAATAGACCCTTCCATGAGTGCTATTGAAATATGCACAACTATTACTTCGAGAAAATTCTCACTTTTGAAAAACCACATTTTTAACAAGTGCAGTTTCCTAGCAGGGTATGGTTCTGACCTTTGTGGCAATAGTAAAAAGCTTTAATCCTTTTTACAACTAAGTTGTGGCATTGTACATAAAATCCTTCCAGACAAGACCAAAATATATTTTGCCAGTCTCTAATAACAATGAAGGAAAATTTTACTCAGTAATGACAAATATTTCTCACCCAGTGAAGACTCTTACCTTTTTTTATCTCTTGCAGTGTTACTGCTTTTGCCACTATGCTTTACTCGCCAATATTTTTTCATTCTTTGTTACTTAATCTAATTCCTCCTAGGCAAGTTGACTAGTTAAAAGTAATCTCTAGTGCAAATATGAAAAATTAGCTTTTTTATAACTACCATTTTCCTTTCTACAGAAAAGAAATGTAATGATGTATGTTGTCTATCTCATCATATGACTATTGACAGAAACATCATTTCAAGACATATGTCTAGTTCAGCCACTTATTTGCACCTCTTAAATGCATGAAGAGCAAAATTTTTGTGGAACTGCGGTGACATCAAGTGACTAGCTAAATGATCCCTACAAATATAATAATATCAATATTTACTCTAGATGTTGTAGTAGAAGACGATATAGGGAACAACAAACAGGTAATATTAAGAGTCTCTCATCCCTTTGATACATTAATGAACTTCCAGTTCCATATGATGGATTAAAATCTAAATTTTAGATGCATAATCAGGGTGTGTGTCATTAAATGCCACTTAGGAATACCAGAACATAATATTTCATTCTTGAGGTAGAGTTCAAATGTAAGAGACTGACACTAAGATGAAAAATCATGCTCAGTACTAAATCACCTGAAGTACTCTCTTTTACCTTGTTCTAAAACATATCTAGGCTACCTGGTAATCTGCTGTGCACTCAGTATGAAAATGGAAAGACCAAAAATTATCTTCTGATAGGATTTTTGTGATTGAGTTAGAAACTTAGTATCTGCAACTTTAATTTCATGTTCCAGTTTAATGTTAACGCAGTCTCATAAAGGTAAAAAATATAGTTCATATTTTTCTAAAGGAGGCTGATTTCTTTAAAATTCTCTGCTGTGAAATTTATACTTGTAGCCCTTTCCATACCATGACTGGTATGAGAATTCAGTGAGCTTATTCACCAGCTTATTTTTCACTTACTTTTCTTAATGGGATGGCTTCTTCATCACCTCTTCTACATACAGATCCTCTGTTTGCTACCCTCAGCCCCTCAAAACCAATAACTTTGATCATTCACCATCCTCCTTCAATGTCATGTCAGTGTGTGCTGCTTCAAGGCTTGTTTGAGCCCACTTGTTTGGATGACCTCCAAGAGAGGCTAGCTAGGGAACAAAGACTCACTATGAAATCAATAAAAGATACGATTTCTGAGGACCAAAGAGGAACTACAAAATTCAGACTCATCAAAATATTTTCAAAATAGTAGCTGAGAAGCACAGAGAGAATGTGGAATGGATTTGTTTGAATTTATATAAATACTGATACAAAAATTACAAGTTAATGTACCATTTAATACAATGACTATATTATATAGTGGCTGTATAATACTGACCCAAGCTGTAGAAAAGATGTCAGCTCCTTTTTTCAGTTTGATGAAAGCTTTTAGCATTGAACATCTTACTTGACTAGTCTAAAATTGTCAATATATTCTAATGACTTCACCATTATAGGGGAGTCATATTTGTCTGAAAGATTTTTTTTTTTTTTAACAGAGAGAGTGACAGTGTAGTTCTTGTTGTGTGATCCTCAGAATACAAATTAGCTCTGGTACACCAAACCTTATTTGCAAGTTCAAGATTCAAATACAATTTTATTAAATAAAGAAAAAAATCTGTCATAAACTGTATATTCTTTAGTGGGGACTCTAATAAAAATCCTATGTACAAGAAGCAACATGGGAAAAAAATCACATGGCTGCATTCCTGTGGAAGATATACAAAATAAAAAACATTAATCAGTCTGCTCACAGAACTATTTAATCTAGAAACCCCATTAAGTGCTTAAATTGATTTACTCTTCCCTCCCTCAAAATAATAAAATAAAATTCCTCAAGTGTCTATTAAATCAGACAATAAATAAAGGTAGGTAGGTAAAATCCTTGGGGAAAGGAGGAACCTTAAGGCCATCTAATTCATATTTCATACCTATCCCATTTCTCCATCTTTTTTCATCCTTGTTGAAATTCATACATACACAATGTCATAAACTAGTGTTGGTTTAGATGAAATCTATTTTACAAAGAATAAAAAAAAATCATATGAACTGAAGCAAAAATAGTCTAGAGAATTTTTTTTTCATTTATATTCACTGCTATGTCTCTTCACTGAAGTTAATACATTTTCCCTGAAAGGTAATTCATTTCAATTTAAATCAATACAGTATCTTTGAACTAATGCCTTCCAGAGTTGTCACGTTTGAACAGTGGTATATTTGTGTAAATTGCAAGTTTTACTGGTAATTTCACCTAAAAAAGTGCTCAGGAAAAACTTTTCCTTCTAAACAATACAAGGCATGAACACAAATAATGCAGATTTTGTTTCATTTTGTATTGATTTGGAGTTCAAGGGATCTGGGCTTTGGCATACAGGCAAAGGAAAAAGCCATTTATATATCTAAATACAACTGGGTTAGTTCTTGCCAAAAAAAAAAAAAAGAATACTTTCATGAAAGGAGTAATTAAATCACTTTCTTATGTTGTGGGGCTATTTTTTTCATACATTTCAACAGACTGGGGAAGATTGGCCTAGAATGGTTTTAAAACTGAAATTCCTATCAGAACATAACTTTTCTGGGGTGTTAAGGGATAGGAAGAGGAGAGTTTTCAATTTGTTCCTTCTTGTTTAGCACAAGCCAGTATTGTGTGCAGTTAAAAAAAAGGGCCAGGAGAGAACTGATTTATAAAATATTTGACTGTCACTCTCAAGTGGAGTGAGTGGAGCGAGTCCAGAGAAGAGCAACAAAGCTGGTGAAGGGGCTGGAGAACAGGCCCTATGAGGAACAGCTGAGAGACCTGGGGTTGTTTAGCCTGGAGAAGAGGAGGCTGAGGGGAGACCTCATTGCTCTCTACAACTACCTNTCTGGAAGAATTTTCCTTTGGCAGTGTTTTTCAATCTGAAAATTATCATCTCATTTGAGCTATCAAAGGGATTTTGAAATGCTGAAAAAGCCTCACATCAGTTGCTAATTGTTCAGTTCCTTCTTAGAAGTTGAGGAAAGTAGCAACTGCTTTTGCTAGGTGAAAATCTTGCACCAGCCAGGGAACTGGTAATGATCTTTGGACAGGGGAAAGAGAGGATTTGCACTTATTTATTTTTGCCAGATTTGCAGGTCACTAAATCATTGAGAGGTGGGATAAATAAGTTATAATTGCCTGGCTGTACAAAATAACAATAATTAGCAGTCACTTATTTTTTCCAGAAGTTTTAATATCCAAAGAGTTTGACCTGAATGGGAAGCAAAATTGAGAACTTCACTGGCAGAGCTATTTTTTAAGTAGAATATGAACTGCAACAATTTCTTCATGTCTATTCTGCATTTGTAATTCTCTAACAAAAATATATTAACTATGGGTTGTTTATTTAAACTTGGTCTAGTAAACCCAAATGTTCACAGCTTATTTGGCTTTATTTTACAGTTACTTTCAAATGGGACTTTCTAGAGATGGATTTAGGGAAGAGACTCCTGGAAATGCAGTTCTGCCCTGTCACATGGCTTCATTTCTCCTGCCTTTCCAAAGTATCACTAACTTTGTTTTGTGTTTCGTATTTGGAAACTGCAGAGATGAAAGCTATAAGCTTCTTTCCATCTTTCATGCTGGACTTGCATCATAGTATGGATTTTTATATTTTTATTTTTAGACTTCATCCATTTTTCATATACTGAAAAACCAAAAACCTAAATCACAAGTGCAGTTTAGAACCCAAACTCCATCTTCAGCATGTTTACATCTAGACCTATTTGAACAGGAGGAGTCACTGTGAAAGAAAAACATTTGTAGTTTATACTTGTGTAATACATTCAGACCTGAGCAAAAACTAGTTCTAAATAGATAGGTTGATTATCAGTAGCAGTAAAACGACGTTAGCTGTGATAGTTAATTTATCCTCTGCTTCTCTACAAAGCTTGTGCTACAAATTCCTTGATTTAAGCACTCATAGTTGCCAGAAAAATGTGGGTGTGTAATAAGGGTGTTTCTTACTTTGGTTCTAATCTTGCAAGTAAAAAGGAAGACCCTTCAAATTTAGTGCATAGAAAAGTATGGGACAGGATTCTCTCCAAGTGTTGCTTGTTAGTGACTGGTTTGTTTTTCTCTTGAGCTCAAACACTTAAATGTAAAATATTTGTCTTGAGACTAGTGGTATATTCAGAGGAGTTTGTCCTGCAAACAGTCTAAGCATGTAAGAGTTGCAAGAGTCCATCTATGAACAAGGCAAGAGACCTACATGTAAAGTAATTGCTTTCTATGTTCAAGCCAAGTGAAAAGAATATGAAGTATATAAAGTTAGCCTTAAAGATCAGAGCTTCATAAATAACACTGCACAGATTAGATGGCAGTGAAATTAACATTTTCCAAGATATCTAGATAAGGGTAAAGGGATCTGAATAGACATGTTGACTATGTAGTAGTGTATTGTACCATCTTTCAGATGCCAGTCATACAACATTTCTATGCCAGCACTGTTCAAAATGATGGAATCATCCAACTTTATTTACCTCAGATGTTTTGAAAGATCACTCAGCCTAATGTTAGGAAGTTAGCTGGTCATCTTGTCAAATAAGACAGTCTCAAGTATATGTTTCATCCTCTCTTATTTTCATACTGTTATCTCCTTTAACCCATCATATTGCCATCATCCTTTCCCAAGAGAGACAAAGAGTGCACAGAGGGTTGCACATCTGAGATACATTTAAGAACTTCACCGCGAGTGAGTGATTTTTTTTATCACTATTTTTTCCTATAGTTCTATCTTTCTGTGTCCAGTTTACTGTATGGATGGGTATTGATTTTTAAATACAATATCTCTAAATCTTTCTGTATGCTTTTGACAGCTGTCTTATTTATTAGTTATAATTTTTCTTTTTTTTTTTTCAAGCCAGGAATGCTTAACAGTCGTTCCCTGACATATCATTAAAATATTCTAAGATAGACGTGTAAGAGAGAACGCAGATATTTCTAAAGGTTATGATCTATGACAACCCTTCTTAGCTTTAAAGTTAGTGTAATTGAATTAATTGAAGCATTGAATAAACTGAAGAACAAAGAGAGCTCTGACTCTGAATTTATTAATGGAAAATATTTGACCTTTTCAATATGCTAGATTTTGATTGGCATTCCTTTCTCTTGGACCCTTCTAAATAATAATATGTTCTTTATTTTTTCAACATTAAAAATAAAGAGGGTGTGTCAAAAAGCCAAAGTAAAACTGAGATAATTGGAAAGATTCAAGACAGGAAGTGTGTATCTGTACACAGTCTTCCATAGTTCAGAGGAATGCTAGGAATGGGGGTTTCATTTTGTTGGAATAGCTTGTAGCAAAAAGAAAAATGTACAACCAAGTTAAAACTAATTTGTAATATTTGAAGGCTAATTTCAGTCCTATTTTCATTTGTAGTTTATCAGGCCTTTCTTCACAAGTGCTTTTTCTGTCTGTTGAAGGCTGATCCCTTCTAAATACATGAAAAAAACCCAACATCTGTGATAACATTCAGGTTATTAATAAATAGATCTGTCTGAAAGGTGGAAGTACTTTTGAATTTTTTTTTTCCTTTAGGACATTTTTTAACTTGGTAAGATTTATTCAGTTTTCTCAAAAAAAAAGCAGCAGGTATTTCACATCACAATATTTACCCCAGGATATAAACTTTCCTATTACCTCCTCTTACACCTGTATTACTGGATATACGCTGTTCTTGTTCTTTCCGTGCACTTCACTGTGTGCAGCCTGTCCAGTTCCCTGACTCTGAGTTTATATATTACTTGTTTGACAGTATCATGGTGGTTTCAGGTCTCTCGCTCCCCATTGCTGCACGTGTTATGTGTCAAAAGTTAGGTAAATGTCCAGGGAGAGTTACCTGTTCCTCCTGTGGAGTTTATATAGCCCTGCTATAGACTGAAGCCTTCAGGAATGGTTCCCACAATATGCCACAACTGCTAAGAGAAAAAAATTCAGGTGGCAAACTGTCTCTGTAGCGTATGCACTGTTTCACCTATTTAGGTTTCACAGGAAAACTTTACTGCTGGGGATTTTTTTCCCATTTTGTTCTTGTTACATGAAAAAAATTAAAAGCAGGTAATGTGAGAGTTTCTGGTGTTTACCAGTTTATTTAAAATACCCAATTTCACTTTACATGCAAATCTTCCCTAAACCCTCAGAGGTTAAGAAAAGTATGTTTGTATGCAGCCAATATCATTTTCTGTAGTGCTGTATTTCTATCCAAAACCAGAACAAAAATTGCTTTTCTTATACAGATTAAAGCATACTTGAGACAAAATTCTACTCTAGTTTTCAACTGGTGAAGAATTTTTTTATAGGCTGCATAAGCATGATATTTCTCGGCTACTGCTTCATCTCTTGAACTTCCCTGTAAATTGCTTAGAACAAAATACTCAGATTTTCAGCTTTGCTATCTGATTGGTATTTTCCCTATGAGAGGTTAAAAGGTCAGCAAGTGTTTTACTTCATTTCAAATTGTCGAAACATTCACTAAAAGCCTCAAAATATGCCTTTGCCTATATAGGTGTAATAAATATATTGTAAATAACTTTCTAATCTCATTTTAAATTCCTGCCTTCTGGACTTTGGTTTTCTAAGTAGAAAGAGACTTCACATTCAGGACATCGCCAGATCACTGTAACCTCTTTGAAAATGCATTTCAAGAGCCTTGATGGATGTCTTGCTCAGCAATTGGCCTTGGGAAAGTATACTCTTTATGGTAAACCAAGTGCCACATGTAGTAATCTGCCAGAAGGTGAGCAGCGAATGTAATGGAAGGTTGAAATAGATCATTTAGCATTATGACATTATTTGTGAATCTGGTGCTACAAGAGATATTTTTATCATACATGTGGTTGAAGTTAATCTGAGGTTATGAACATGACTGGCAAACTGCCATATCCCCAGTGCCTAAAGAGTTTTGAAACCTAAGTTAACCTGTGAGTTATCTGGGCCTCTCTCTTCAGCGTTTTAAGGCTGCAACTGATAAGATCTCCTGCATAAGGTGCCGCACTGAAGTGAGGCTGAATGGTTGTGATGCCTTTCCAATTGCCTGCAAAGCAATTTAGAAGGAACCTAGCTTCACTTTTATTAACCCCACAGGTCTCTCCATTTGTTTGGCTTTTCCAGACCGTATCTTCCTTTCACTGTCCAGCTAAATTGACAGAGCACACAGTCCTGTTCCATATAGCATGCATCTTTGTAGGAATCCCTTTAAAAGCCTTAGCACTTAAGAAAAATCAATAACGCTTATGATGTCTTGCAGACCTCCCCTCTACTGCACGTTAAATTCTCATCAGCCTGTTACTAGTTTGCCATGAATTACTACTGGAAAAAGAAAGTAAACATTACATCTTGAAAGCACTCATGTGGCATTGCACTTGAAAAACATTGTCTATTGTTCCTTAATTAATTTAGTGAAACTGTGTTGTTGGTTCATTCAAAAAGGAAAAAGGAAAGAAGAGCTGTACAAAATGCATTTCAGGCACAGAGCTAAGTAGATCTATTATATACAAATCTACTGTGTTCAACTGGAATAAAATGGGTCCATTGAAATACCAATATTTTAAATAATTCTTCAAAATAGAAATGGGTATGTAGATGATAAACTATATTTTTGTCCAAATATACTTTAAGACTTTGGATTTCTTTTTTTGAAAAAAATAGCCCTGCAAGATTAACCTCTGATTATTTTTTGCAGGAAAGAAATTGTGGAGATAAAAAAAGGGAAGTGAGAAACTGAAAAAAATTATACAATTGAGCTACACTCTAAAGGTATTTAAAAAATAAAACCACTGAAACAGAATCACAAAAATTCCAAAAAACTAGGTCCCAAGTACTACCTTATGGTTCCTAGGAATGGAGAGTTATTTTGTCTTGGAAAGGGATCTAGAAAAAAACTAATTTGGACCATGTGCTTCATGACAGGTATTAAAAGCAGAGTAGCCTGTATCAGGATGGTGATTACATGTATCTGCTGTTCATAGTTCATAGTCTCCTTTTGTTTATCATGCAAACCCTTTCCATTTCTATATAGACTATAAAGATTATAGGTTTTATTTTTTAAAACAAGAAATAAGATCTTTTTCTTTTCTTCTCCCACCCCATTAATGTAGTGTCTCAGTGGTTAGAATAGAAATGTAGAATAAATGGGTCTCAATTTCAATCCCTCAAAATGTTTAATAGCTTCAAATGTTCGACACCACAAAAACCAACCTAATTAGCCAAGTACTGGCTACTTCAACAGTACTCATGCACCTTTTCAGGGAGGGTGTAGAATTTCCCATTCTACATATCAAGTCTTGTTTCCTTAAAATAAAAATATAAATTTTATTTGGTTTTATTCCAGAACAGGATTACAAGCATATGTATCATTCTATAATCTACTGATAATGGAATGAGTTTTGGTTATGGAATATTTCCAAATGTTTGCCATCATCCATAATAACTGAAGAGTCCTTGGACGTGAGGCTGTAAACTGAGATCACAAGTTCTTTCAGAGTCAGCCCTGTACATAATGCTGAAGAGATATCATCAGTTAACAAATCTTGATTTTCTTTACATATGTTTCTGTTTAATGAGGCAGGAGTTGTCCTCAAAACAGTTCAGAGTTCAGATCACATTTTGCCATCATATCTGAGGGAAGGTTAAAATTCACTTGGCATAAAAGCAAGGGTCTGGCTAGATGAGTGTTCTGTTGTTATAAAGTAGAGGATAGGCCAGTCTGCCTCTTCTGAGTTTTAAATGGAAGCATTTGTAGAAGGTCTTATTTTACTAAAAAAAGCTGTCAATACATGCATATCCTCAGAGGAGACAAGGAAAGCAAAGCCTGGTTTTATGATCCATACTGGTCTTTTATTTGCAGCACTAAGCACTAGATGATACACACAACAGGAGTCCTGCTGTACTTTTTCTGTTCGTGCCTATTGTGCCATTGCAACTCGTGGGTTTATCAGCCATTCTGCTGCAAGTATGCTTTGTGCTCTAAACCTAGTCAGTGATGCAAAGATAAAAAAAAAAGGAAAAAAAGAACAGATTACAAATATTTACATTGGCATAAGTGAGAAATTTGAGAAAATGCCCCTGTGTATGGTAAAGACATATTGAGTAGGCTTCACAAATGAAGACACTAAAATAGAATGATGCCTTCAGTTTATTTATAGCCTAAATCTAGCATATTTACTGTCAGACTAAAAACAGAGTGAGTTTTACCTCTGAATCTGCTTCCCGTGGAGTAGCATATTTTTCTCTGTCTTGCTCTGCTTTTACCATCAACACTGCCTATCTTTTACCCTTTCTTAAACAGACAAATGAGTGACATTTCACACCTAATCTGCAAAACCTGTGCCAAAGACTGTACTGGGAATCATGAACGAGAGAGTTCTGGACTTGTAACTTACAAGGAGTGTGGTCTTTCCCTTTCCAGTCATCTTTGCTGTCCTTCAGACAAGAAAAAAATTTATTTTGACTTCAGTATCTTTAGAATCAGGCTCTAGTTTCTTTTTATATCATCTCATTATTTTGCTATGTAATACATAAACTATATCACATCAGTATTACTTTTCATCTATTTTTCTTTCCTCCAATGTACCACACTGGTCTGTGGCATTCCAGACCATCTCAGATTCAATTTCAGATAATTTTATAACAGTACCTTAAAAAAAACTAAGAACTTTGTTTGATCTTCTTTATAGAGTTATTTGAATTATAAGTACTTTTATATAATTCTGCTCTGTGACAGACTATAAATATGCTAACTTTTCTGAACCGGTAAAATAAATGTAACTGCCCAGCTAGTGGGACAGAGCTGGAGACTAGGGAAGGCCTGGCTTTAGGCATTGTTATGCAACAGCCACAAAGTCACCTAAGGGTTATCGCTGTGACAGTAAAGGAAAGAAATTGACTGAACAAGAGCCGGCAGTGTGCCCAGGTGGCCAAGAAGGCCAATGGCATCCCGGCTTGTATCAGAAANACATGAGTTAAAAATTTTTCACAGAAAGGGTTATTGGGCATTGGAATAGGTTGCCCAGGGAGGTGGTTGATTCACCTTCCCTGGAGGTGTTTAAGGCACTGGTGGATGAGGTGCTGAGGAGCATGGTTTAGTGTTTGATAGGAACGATTGGACTTGATGATCGGTGGGTCTCTTCCAACCTGGTTGTTATATGATTCTATGTTGTATGAAAAGGAAAAAAGTAAAAATTTTATTTAGCATACAAAGCAGCACACTTGGAGTAGAACTATGCATTAAGAAATGAATAAAGCATATTGTGTTATCTTAAACCATAGTTCACAGTGATAATGAAGACAGTGATACCTGTCAGACAGAGACAAACTAATTTCTTTAGCTTAATGCTTCTATATACTTAAAATCTATGCTTTCCTGTACTCATTTGCATACTTTCTTTTGATATCAAAAAGACTTGGGATTTCATAGCAGATGAAATTTGCTTGTGTATGTCTCATAAGAAAAGAACAGATGTCTCTCAAATTTTACATGAAATTTTCACTCTTTATGAACACAGTTTTATTTGTTCTAAATCCAAATTTTCAGCACAATACTCCTAACCTCAAAAACTCTCACATTCCAAGACATCTTAGGGAAGTTTAACTTGCCTCAGGTGATTCTGGCAAAGTGTAAAAAAATTCTTGCTCCTGTGAATCATCACATTGTATTTATGTCATCCAAACATGAGAGAGGGGGGAATAATCTTTTTTCACTGTTAGTGTCTTAGGGCTTATTATAAGGAAAAAATCTTCAAAATTCATCTGCTACATGTGCAAGAATCATAACCACTCTGTCAGTGTGCCATGAAAAGATCTTTTTATGATGTACAGATAAATGTATCTCAAGAAAAGAACTATTCATCCCTCTTGAAATACCTTCTCCAAATTAAGTTTAAATCAAAACATGAAACAGGATTGTTTTGTGCAGATTGATACTCAATATCCATATCCACAGATGATTTAATATGATGTGTAGTCTTTGTTTAGAGGAAACTGAAGCAGATAGCTGAGGTATATCAGCAAAGCTGTTTGAGGATAATTCACCAGTATCCAGTAATATCGATGCATCTTTCATAATTTTATAAAAATAATAGATAAAAAATGACAAGTACTCAGAAAAACAGGAAGAATCTACTTTTTTAGGTGTAATATATCTGTCTCTGTTTTTATTGCGGTCAGTGCATACAGTGGTTAAGGTCAGTGGCTGTCAGTTAAAATTTTGTGCAGACTGGCAAAATGATTTAAAAAATAACTTTAGAATCTGACATGCAGACAGTTGGCAACCTAATGCATCATTGAAGATGGAACAAGCCAGTTTGCATCTTTTTCCAATATAGATGGTGTGAATTCTCAAAATGGCTTTTCCAAATGCTGTTTTATTTATATTTATATATTGTAGTGCAGGAATACCAGCCTATCTCTCAGTGATGGACAGTGTATTTCCTTCACAAATGCTTAAGTTAAATGGAAGTTATTAACCTTCATTCTTCCATAAATCTTCAGATCAGATCAAAGACTGACCAAGAAAAAAAACACCCAAACTGAACCAAAACAGAAACAGGAAAAGCTCAAAAAACCACACACAAGAGGCAGGGAAATGAAATCCATTGGGAAAACCTTGTTTGTCATCATCTGCCACTATTTTACCCACTCTGATGGGTAATCATTTTGCACAGTTTCTCCAGATATTTTTTGCCCTGTGGGAGAGATGACACTGCTTTTCATCCAGTCTCCAAACTAGGAAAAATTGTGGTCAAATATTCACAACTGCCAACTTCAAAGCAATTTTTCCATGGCAACCATACCTCAAAAGCCTGGAGTTGCAGAACTTGCCAATTAGCAGCTCCAAAGGGGGCCATTAGCTCCTTCAAAAATGTAGCGGACGGTGGTTTTAATCTCTGGCTGTTTTCAGTCTTCCAGCAAACAGTACACAAACAATAGCCATGCAAGTGTAAGGCTGACTCCTTAGAAATAAGCTGATGATGCATGAAAAGAACAACACATATCAAGCTCCATTTTTTCATAAATAGTAATTATTGTCATTAAATCATCTCTGCTAATTTACTGTTGTTTAATTAAATCAAATCATATTTTCTCTTTATAGCCAATAGAAAACAATGCATAACAGCCACAAAATTTGCTTTCAACAGGAATCCTCTGTTGTACTGCTTCTTGGGAATGAACAGCTACCATAACGCAAGGAGTATCCGCATTAATATGGACCTGTAGAAGGAATCGCTTAGATATGTAAGGCTTCAGTTCATAACAAGAAGACAGACTGGAGAAAATAAACATACAAGGGAGTGAAAATACAGAAATTGGGGATACCACCTCCTTAGCTTGTAAAATCTTTCTGAATCCTTTGAAGTCTATGTTAAGTTATGGTATTATCAGTCATAAAACCTAAATTTATAGTTAAGATTTTCCTATACATAAAAAGAAAAAAAACCCAAACCTTTATATTTAAAAATACCACCCAACTCTATTTCCATTAGCTTTTTTCAAGTAATTATTTCTTTATTCACATGAATGATACAGTATGTCCTTTAGAGGTCACATATACTTCATCAACAGTAGTAAGAAAAACATGAACTTCACCCACTCACTTAAATAGTATGTCATTTGTGAAGCCCAATTATTCTCATTACCATTTATACTGTAACACTGCTATCTAATGTATCGCTTACCATCCTGTCATAAAACCCCAGTTATCTAGCCCATCTTGTATTGCCAGAAATGCTCAAGCCACTTTGACATCTGGTGCATTTGAAAGGAATGGCTGTGCACATTTTGAACATGTAACCAACTTTGGGACCTCCCCTCACAGCAGAGAGGCATTTTGTTTTACATAAAATTGGGATAATTTCAGGAGAAATGAGCCACACATGATGTTATGTGAAACCTGCCTGACCTGTCTGAATGCCAATGTATAAGCTGTCTGCTGTCTGAAAGTCTCTCCCAGAAGATGCTACATGACACAATGCTATGATGCTGTACGATGCCACTATGCTGTTACTGCCTCATGAGCCGCCATAAAGCAGCCCAGACTCCTTGTCAAAAGCACAAGAGTTGCAGGCCATAGCAAAAGGCTATGCAGCCAGAACAAATTGAGCAAACTCCCAAACCAGCGTGACACTCGTGACAGATCAGGAGAGCAATTTAAAGATGGATTGACACACACACATTGCCCTCTCTCCAGTAATGGGCCTGACATACTCATAGTTGTATTTGTCAGGAGTGGTGCTAATGGTGCGAAGGCACATGTGGAGTTGAACTTGACAATGGATTCAAAGAATAAAAGTAATTATAAGGTGTTCTATAAGTATGCTAGCCAGAAAAAGGATGGTCAAAGAAGAGTACCCCTTTTGATGGACAAAGCTGGTAAACTGGTAGCAGCAGATGAGAGTGCTGAGATACTCAGCATCATCTTTTTTCACAGGCAATTTCTCTTCCCACATCTCTCAAGTGGATGAACCTCAAGATGGGGACTGTGGAAATAAAGTCTTTCCCACTGTAAAGAGATCAGGTTCATGACTACCTGAAGGAACTGAACATACATGTGTCTATGGGACCTGATAAATAGCATCTCAGCATGCTGAGGGAATTGACTGATGTAGTTGTCAATCCATGATACATGAAAGTCATGGCAGCCAGGTGAAGTCCCTGGTGATTTCATGGGTGGACTGTGGAGTGTTCAGTGGATAAGGAATCAGTTGGATGATGGCATCCATAGGGTAGTGGTTCAATATCCTAATGGAGAACAGTGACAAATGGTGTCGCTCAGGTGTTTGTACTGGGACCAGTACTTTCTAATATCTTCATCAATGACATAGTGAGATTGAATGCAACCTCAGCAAGTTTGCAGACAACATCAAGCTCAGTGGTATTGTTGACACACATGAGGGACTGGATGCCATCCAGAGGAACCTGCACAAGCTTGAGAAGTGAGCCAAGTGCAAGATTCTATGCCTGGGTCAGGGCAACAGAGTATGGGATGAAGGGATTGTGAGCAGCCCTGCCAAGAACTTCATTGTACTGGTGGATGAAAAGAGGACAGGCACCAACAGTGTGCAGTCACAGCCAAGAAGGCCTACTGTATCCTTGGCTACATTAAAAGAAGCATGGCCATCAGGTCAAGAGAGGTGGTTCTGCTGTTCTATTCCACTCTGGTGAGAGCCCATCCAGAGTACTGTATCCAGTGGCCAGCACAGAAAAGACATGGACCTGTTGGAGCAGGTCTGGAGGAGGGCCACAAAAATGATCAGAGGAACGGAATAGCTCTTCTATAAAGAAAGGCTGAGAGAGTTGGGGTTGTTCAGCCTGAAGAAGTGAAGGCTGCAGGGAGAATTTATTGTGGCCTTTCAGTACTTAAAGAGAACTCATAAAAAAAATGGGGATAAATTTTTTGTGGAGCCTGTTGCAATAGGACAAGGGATAATGGTTTTAAACTTAAAAAGGGTAGATTTAGAGTAGGTGATATATAGAAGACTCTTTTTTCACAATGAAAGTGGTGAAATATTGAAAAAGGCTGCCCAGAGAGATGGTAGATGCTCCTTCACTGGAATTATTGAGGGTCAGGTTTGATGTGGCTCTGAACAACCTGATCTAGTTGAATATTTTCCTGCTTATTGAAGGAGGCTGGACTACATGACCTTTAAAGTTCTCTTCCAACCCAAACTATACTTTTCCATGACTCTAAGATTCTAATTAATGATTCAAAAATATCCATTTTCATGATTCCAATCTCTTAACATGTTCAGTGATTCTACAGACCAGTCAGTCTGACTTCAGTGCCAGGAGGGGTCATGGAGCAGGTCATCTTGAGTGTTATCACACAGCATGCACAGGACAAACAGGTAATCAGTCCCAGTCAACAGGGGTTTATGAAATGCAGGTACTGCAAAACTAACCTGATCTCCTTCTGGGATAATGTTACCTGCTTAGCGGATGAGAGAAAGGGTGTGGATATAGTGTACCTGAAGTTTAGTTAAGCCCTTGACACCATGTCTTGCAGTATTCTGCTCGAGAAACTGGCTGACAGTGTCCTGGACAGGTGTACTCTCTGCTGGATTAAAAAAAAAAATAAAAGTCTGAATGTCTGGGCCCAAAGAGTGGTGGTAAATGGAGTTAAATTCAGTTGGAGGCTGGTCACAAGCAGTGTTCCCCAGGGCTCAGTGCTGGGTCCAGCCCTGTTCAACATCTTTGTCAATGGTCTGGATGAAGGGATTGACTGTACCCTGAAGAGGTTTGCTGATGACACTAAACTAGATGAAAGTGTTGATCTGCTTGAGGATAGGGAGGCTCTGCAGAGGCATCTGGATAGGCTGGATCAGTTGACTAAGACCAGTGGCATGAGGTTCAACAAGGCCAAGTGCCAAGTCCTGCACCTTGACACAACATACGTGTACAGTGAGGAAGAGTGGCTAGAAAGCTGCCTGGCAGAGAAGGATGTGGGGCTGTTTGTTGCCAGAATATTAGTTAGCAGTGTGCCCAGGTGGACAAGAAAGCCAATGACACCCTGGCCTTTATCAGAAACATCATGGTCAGCAAGACCAGGGAAAACATTCTGCCTCTGTACTTGGCATTAGTGAGGTTGCACCTTGTATACTGTGTTCAGTTTTGGGCCCTTCACTGCAAGAAAGACATTGAGGTGCTGGAGCGTGCCAAGAGAAGAGCAACAAAGCTGGTGAAGGGTCTGGAGAATAAGTATTGTGAGGAGCAGCTGGGGAAACTGGAGCTGTTCAGCCCAGAGAAAATAAGATGGAGGTGAGACCTTATCACTGTCTGTAACTCTCCGAAAGGAGTTTGTGGCAAGGTGAGTGTTGGTCTCCTCTCCCAAGTAACAGTGATAGGATGAGAGGAAATAGCCTCAAATTATGCCAGTGGAGGTGCAGATTAGATGTCAGGAAAAATTACTTTACTGAACGGGTTCTCAGGCACTAGCAGACACTGCCCAAGTAGGTGGTTGACTCACCATTCCTGGAGGTATAGAGGGCAGATGAAGTTTTTAGCAATATGATTTAGTAGTGGATAGGTACAGTTGACTCAATGATCTCAAAGGTCTTTTCCAACCAAGCAATTCTATGATTCTATGAATATACTTTTGATAGCTGTGGTATGATATTATTCAACATTACTGCTTAAAATCTATCACAAATATTTCTTTGAAAAAGAAGCTAAAAGTATTGCTCCTGCATCATACAAGTGTCATGTGTGATTCCAGCTCTTGTAATTTCACACACCTTAATTGCACACCTTAAAGCAAAAATTCCATCTTCACCATGTCAGAACTCTTTATCAACTGCTTTCTGATTACATAGAACTGTGAAAAAATATACTTGTTTCCAAGCTAGTGTGTTCCCACAGGTGTTTAAGGAGCTGCTTTGACTTTGTTAATTAATGGCATTTATCCATTGTCATTATCCACTGTTAATGGACAAGAAATATATAAGCACATTTCTGATATACAATATTATTCCTCTCAATGACTTTATAAATACCATATATGTAACAGCAGCACTGCCATCTACATGAGAGTTAATAAAGGAAAGCTTCAATAAAGTTGCCTAAATTAAAACTGGATGAAAGAGAGGCAGGATTTACGTGAACTGAAATACATTTATATGCCTATATAAAATGGAAAAGCCACAGGTACCCAGCTGCAAGAAAATCTGCACATCAGTAAAATATTATATATTTCTACAAAGTATTTACAACATTTTATTTTTGCTTTTTTTTCCATGTCTATTGGTATAATATCTCAAGTATCTGATCATTTTTGAAGTAGATTTTCTACTGATTTACTTTATAGAAGTGTCACAAAGGATTTCACAGAATCATAGAATCATAGAATCACCAGGCTAGAAGAGACCCAGAGGATCATCGAGTCCAACCATTCCTATCAAACACTAAACCATGTCACAGAATCACAGAATCACAGAATCAC
>WAAB01019781.1:18127-97363 GCA_013389865.1 Piaya cayana
TGCCATTGGCCTTCTTGGCCACCTGGGCACACTGCTGGCTCATGTTCAGCCGGCTGTCAACCAACACCCCCAGGTCCCTCTCCTCGTGGCAGCTCTCCAAACAGACCTCACCCATTCTGTAGCTCTGCATAGGGTTGTTGTGCCCCAGGTGCAGGACTCGGCATTTGGCTGTGTTAAACCTCATCCCAAATGAAACCTTCATGATACATCTCACACCATCTTTGGTATCAATAGCAGCAATTCATGACTATTGTGTTTTAGAAGCACAGATAAAAGCAAGTTAAACAAACTTGGAGAAAATACAGGATAAGCTACATTTTTAGATCTGTTATTTGACTACTACTAAACAGCAAATCAACATGCTGTTTTATCACCTTGCTTTTTATAGTTTACTTCCTTCCCCCACCTAGGATTTTGTGTGTGCAAAGGAGCATTACCTAGCTACATTCACTCCAGCATGATTAGATGAATCCAGGAAGAAGAATGAATTCTATTGTAAAAGTTCTCCAAAATTCCATAAAATCACAGGATAATTTAGGTTGCAAGGAGTCTCCGGCCTTCTTCTGGTCAGATCCTCCGGCATGGTTATAAAGGTCAAGACATGTACATGTCACAGGTTGTGGAAGTGAAATGTTAATCAGACCAGCGAAATGCAGTGGTATTAAACAAATCTGCATAACCCGTTAAAACTGTGAAAATATTACACAGTCAAGAGAGCTGCTGGAGACACGGAGAAAGGAAACTTTTTAGCCAGCATCTTTTGGTGAGAAAAAAAGAAAAAAAATGTATCAGGCACTATTCATTCAGCCAACATCTGATGCATACTTTTATTCTGTGAGCTTGATTTCCCACTACAGGCTGAAAAATTCATCAGTCATCTCACAGAGATATCGCATCAGTTTTAACTTTCATTGTGAAAGCTTAATTTTGATTTGCAGAGATGATGACCTCCTTTTATATTTTACCTGATTACTTTTTTAGAGTGGTCTAGAATTGGATTATTTTTTACCAGTCGGAAAGAGGAATAGTAAAATGATGCTTTCAATTTTTTTTTTCCCCAGTCTTTAACTTATCCTTTTCTTAAAACCCCTAAAGGTTAGCTCAGGGTTTTGTTATATGTTTAGGATTTTGGTTTTGTTTTTGTTTTCTGAATCTTAATGCAATAATGTAGACTAATTTCAAAAGGAAAAAAAAAATCAGCTAGAAGAAGAGGTCATCTGCAAGAGACAGCATCACAAAAAGAGGAAAAAAAAAAAAACCCACCCATCCCATAAAGCTATTATATAGGAAGACAATTTCTATTTGAGAAGTTGTGAACTATAAGTTGCATAATATTTGTTAGGAACTGGTTCAGTTATTTTTGTTTTCCCTATGTCATTCTTCTTCTCACTGCTACAATGGAGAATCAGCCCATCTTTATTTCTCCATCTCAGTTTTATGTCCTTCTAGTGAAATGATACCTGTTCAAAGCAAGGTTTTTCTTTTGCTTGCTATTCCTTTTGGAAACATACTGCACCTGCAGGCAGATGTGTTCACAAGTACAAGGCAGTTCTTTCTCTGACATGTGCTGAACCTGAAGGCTGTATAATGAAAAGCCTTAGTATTCTACTTTTAACAGAGTTCCTAGGAGTAACCTTCAAAAGGTGCAAACATGTAATTCACTGGTATTACATGGGTCCCCTGGGGTGATGCTGCAGCAAGTATGGAGATTGCAACAAAACCCACAAAGGTGGTTTATTTCAAGTTGCAGTCTTCCAGGATTTTAACTCTGGAGACCCACCGCCCATGCCCTTGCTAGCCTCATGGTCACCACGCATACATTGTGGCCTGTAGTCTAAATATTACTCTGCATAAAAAAGCAGTTACAGTACTTGCTGCTTTTTTGTACCCTCAGAAAAATTCAATGTCACCTAAAATGCTAAGGCTTACTGAGACTCAAGCTTTTCATGCTGTGAGCTCTATAATTTCTCATAGAGCTGACAGGCAGAACTCCTCCATTAACCAAAGCCTGACTTGGACAGTCATCAGTGGGCTCATGCTTCTCTGAGAATCTGGCTTCATCCTGTAAACTGTATTGTGTTAATGCCTGTAGGAGTCTGCAGGAAAGCTGACTGTATGTTATATGACATCTAAATTATTACATGATAAGTTCTTACATGTCTTGTCCCAAAATTATCAAGATTTAACCTTGCAAAGTGTACTTACCAATTCCTATACATTCCGTTGTTGAGGTAGCTGAGGAAGATGGTTTTGATAATGTAACATTCTACTCGTGTAACATCAATTTTTTCATTAAAATAGTTACTTTAGAGAGAGAGGTTTATTCACTTCTGTATGTAGGAGTATATTTGGGAAGAGTACAAATGCTTTAATCCTTTTTCTTTTGGAATGCAGACTTACTGAACATAATTTATTAATGAAGCTGCAATTGTGCTGTGGTGTACTGCATTGGAAAAGATGGAATCAATAGGTTTAATATAATTGACAATGTGAGGCTTGCTGATTTAACCTGAATTAAAAGAAAATCTTTCATTTACATTTTCAAAATTTTACTTCCTATCTTACATAAGCCAGTCTTTGGGGGCTGAGGTGGTGTTGGGAGCCAAGTACAAAATCCATACTTTGACAGCATATGACATTGTCAACTATGGCACTTTCAGTAACACAGGCTGAGCACTGTGTGTGAAAAGAAAAGTGATTTTGCTTAGTGCAAATATTATTAGGAGAAGTGTTTTGGGACATATATTATCTGCCATATTAGGGAAAGTATAACATTACCAATTATTAGTTAAGTAAACCTGAACCATGGGGCATGCTTTCCTAGAGCAATGGATACACACAATACAGATACCTGAGATAACACCAGTGTACCTGTGTACTAAATCCCAGTGGTTCAGCCTTGCTTGGTTGCCTAACCATGACTTTTGGACTTTGGAGACCTAAGCAAGCAGATTTGTATAACTGTGTAATGCTCCATGTAGCTAGTGCTGTGCTCCATGTTATGACAGACAGATTCAGCAGAGTACTTGAGAAACAAAACACTAGTAATAACATTGAAGAAGACTGAAATTTACTTCAGAAATGTTCAATCACCAAGAATAAACTATAATATGTATATATATATAACTATAATATAATGTGCAATAAGTCCAAGAGAGAAAGAGACAACATGCAGTACAGGACAAGAACAGCTTTTCCTTTAGATATGTGCAATGAATAGACCCAGAATAAAAAGTGAGAGGCAAAATCCAAGTGGGAGAAAATTATTCTAGGAAGCCTCAGAGTTCAGAATATACCTGTGGAAGACTACTAAAGAAATTTCATTTCAAATATACGCAAATACAGGAAAGAGATTGGCCTGGGTCTCATTGCAAAGAAGAAAAAAAACACAGGAAGAATGTTTCCAAATACAGAATTAGGACTTTCAGCATTGCTTACATTCTAAAGAACAAAGAGGTCACAAGGAGATTTACACAAAGGCCAGAATGTCCCTAGGGAAGTCTCAATGAAGGAAAGCCATGGCATCTGGTAGTGAAACTTATTCTGCATATTAAATGAGGTCATGAAAAAGCAATTTTCCCAGTGATCAAAGTCTCCCTGCAGAACTCAACAACAACAACAAAAAAAACCCCTATAAAATCAGGAAGAAGAGCTACTGACCAAACTAACTAAAAAAGTTTATAAAGATATTTTACTGTTCCATAGTAGAGGTCAAGTGGTCAAGAGGTCAAGTAGCTGGGATATTTCTGCATGCTAGCCATAGAATAGGAAGCTCTCTATCATCTTTCACATTAGTTAAAAAAACCAAACAAACAACCAAAAACAAAATCAAAAAACCCCACCCAAAACCAATAATTAAAACAAAGCATTATTCTAAGTATTCATTTTTAATCATATCTTCACAGGGCTTTAGTTGAATCATGAAAATATAGTGTGACTAATGAGGTTAAGATCACAATGAGGATAAAGTAAATCACAATTCCAGCATAAAGTGTAGAAGCCACAAGAAAGTCATTCTTGCAGTCTTCACTTTTTCTGTGGAAATGCATTATTCTCACTTTACCCATGAAGAAACTAAAACAGAGACTAAGTCACATCTTCATGCTTTGTGCTATAAAGCTGCTGGTTTGTCTCTAAAACTCTCCCATTCTTATCCTGACTTACTGGGGGCTTTCCACAGTGATGCTGCATCCTGATCAGTCAAGGCATAATCCCAGTTCAGAGACCTTTAATGGAAAGAGTGTTGAGTGTGCCTGCAATTGTGCAGTGTGGTGTGTTAGTGCAAGGAAAATATATTCCACAATATTCTTTTTTTTGTTTCTGAGTTAATATAGTTTCCTGGAATTCCTCGCAATGTGCTTCAAGAACTTGAAATCTACTTGAAATTTTGGTAAAAGTCATCCAGAAAGCTTGTGTCTGGTACTGCCATGCCATCTTTCAAAACAGACCTATGAGACTGGTAAATGGATGAATATTACTTTGCCAGGAATTTAGTAGGGGACCAGCAGTGTTCTGAACTTGCTGTTCTAACAAAGGTAGAAACATTGCACACTCATAGGCAGCCAGGACCAGGCAGGTCATAAAGGCAATGAAGTCATGAAGACAAGTTTGGACAACATCTAAACAGCACCGTGTAATTTGGAGATTTATCTGCCTTGAATTAACAGCAGTTTCCTTCCAGAGGACAGAAGCACAGTTGAGCAGGATTGCTTTGCAGCTAGGATCCCCCTGGGTAGCACATTAATTGTGGTAAAGTAAATCCAAGCATCTTCAATGTGAATGGATTCTCAAAGCTTTCAGCTCCTACTTTAGGTATTCAAGTTCAAACTGTCAACACTGCACTGGATGTGAACATGGCAATACCATGTCATCATAACTGTTTGAATTATGTTTTGTTTGATCACACTGACTTTCCCTCAATATTATGTTTGGCAAAAAAAAAATCACTGACAATCTACTCACTATATGGTTACTTTGTTTAGCAGCTAATAGACTTGGCTTAGTGTCCATCCACCAATTCCTCAGCAGTCACTATGATGATGAGCATGTATCTCCTACCACCAACCTGGAAATTAAGAGAAGGAAGAAGACAGCAGGATATCCCAGGAAATTCAGTCCATTTTAGATTTCCTGAGAAAGGAACTACATTGATTTCACGGAAATTGGAGAATAAAGAGAAAGAGAAATCTGATGCTGCAGTTACGTTTTCCACTAACCTAAATATAGTAATTTGATCTGAAGATTATATCAAGCAAGGTTTTCGTTACTTGCAAAATTATTTTCTCTATGCTTTCACTTGTATATCCTAAAGATAAAAATATATATATAAAGCACACAATTCACATCCTCTGCTTTCACAAAGAAAAGTTCAGATATTAAAGCTAAAAATTGTGTTTTATTGAACATAAAAGATTTAACTCTTGAAAATACCAGTTGAAAGTAACTGAACAAGTTAGTAATTTTAATTGAGATTTTTTGCCATCTTGCTGAGTGTACGTTGAGAACCGAATTTGAACCTCTAGTTTTACATCAAATTATGTTCAAGCTGTATTAAGCTCTTGGAGCCAATGTTTTTTACTTCTATATTTTCTTACTTCAGAGCATAAGTTTAAGTACTTGAATGGTTTAATATAACTGCACCTTTTATGAATGTTCATACCTTTGCAGCTTTTGGCATCTTCTTAATTAACTGAATAAAAAAAGTACTTCCACAGTAAATGCCAATACACTAATATTTCTAATAGTGGAGGAATATTATATTCTTTTATAGTATAATAAGCCTATTACTCTAAAGAACATCAGTTTAGACCTCTAATGCCCCATTTAAACATTTTAACCACATGTGTTACCTACTTAGTGCTCTGTATATAAGATATAACAAAAACTACTTACTATATTTCCGACATGCAAAAAGAACATAATTTTCAAAACCAAATAATTCATGTGTTCAAAGTCCTGCCAAAGGTGTGAGAGAATCAGTTAAAAGAGGCAGATTAAATAAAGCATGCAGTTGTTGCTATTGGACCAAGAAATCCTTTTTCCCACATGGATGGCTTTATCACAGAATTTGGAGACCTGTATCTTTCTCTGGCTCTCCTGCAGATTTTCTACTTCACCCAACCTATTTAAATCATAGGAAAATGTCTCAGTCAATTAAGAAAGGAATATTTTTTTTCTGCAAAACTATTTTATAAAAAACAGAACAGCATCAAAAGGAAAGATAAAGGATGGAATTTTGCAATGCTTATTAGAACATTAAAAGGCTTTGATGAGAGCAATGGATTTAAGATTCATCGAGAAGGAGAAGAAACTGAACCAAAGTATTCCAGACCTAAGACAAGCAAATTAACTAGATTTCAGAAATCCCTCTGATAGCATTTTATGTCACAAAGTAGTTACTTTCAAAAGCAAAATCTAACTTTTAATTTAATTTGTATAAAAATCCCACCATTTTAACTTAATGCTAAGCTGAACTGATTTTCTTTTCTAAACTATTTGGACAGTTCTTCTCTTGTGCACACCCAGTAGCTAGTTCCACAAATTTGTCACCCTTTGAAGTCCTCCATTAAGAATTACTATAGCACAATGCACAAAAAAAACCCAAAAACCACCTTTGCTATGTGAATTCTAGACTTTAATTGCAAAGAATATTAATAAAATTTAATTGTAACCTGTTAATGCTAAAAAAAATACTTGGTTTATGTATATAAATGTTGCATTCTGAATATACATTATTTTGCAATTCAGAGTTATGTAAGCAGCCACATTACATCCATTCCAAACTTGGATGTTCAATTTCATTACCATGTAGCATATTATTGTCTTTTTTCTAATATTACAAGTTAGTATGTATCTAATTAAGTGCATGAGCTTGTAGGTATGTTTTTGTTAACTCTGATGGTTATTTTTATGTCAGCATAACTCACCTTAACAATCATGGCTACTGGAAGGAGAACCCTAACAGGCAGTAGGATCATAGTGGAGTCTAGATCACAAAAGTTACTGTCTTTAAAGCTACTGATTTCTGCTTAGGCAAAACAAATGTGCTTGATAGGAGCCCTAATGATGACACCTGGTGCCTTTTTAAACAACTGCAGTGAAATTGACTCTCAAGACTTTTTAATGAGTGTATAAATGTGATTAATGTGTCCAGTTATCTTCATGTAAAACATAATTTATATGATTAGTCATAAACCTTAGCAACTGTATCTCTATCTTTCTTCTGTAGTTATAAATAACTGCATAGAGTCATGACAATATTCAGGTTTTATCAAAGCATGACTTAAGGCTACAGTTGAGGAGAAATCAGCAAGTGTATTATTGTAGAATGGGTCAAATACTTTATCATAGAATCATAGAATCAACAGGTTAGAAAAGACCCATTAGATTATTGAGTCCAAACATTCCCATCAAACACTAAACTATGTCCCTCAGCACCTCATCCACCTGTCTCTTAAACACCTCCAGGGAAGGTGACTCAACCACCTCCCTGGACAATCTGTTCCAGTGCCCAATAACCCTTTCCATGATTTTTTTTCCTTCTGTCCAGCCTAAATCTCCCCTGGTGGAGCTTGAGGCCATTCCCTCTTGTCCTGTCCCCTGTCACTTGAACTAACACGTGACAAGCACATTTTCATGAGCGTACTTTGTGGTTTTACAACACCATTTCAGACACAATATGTAATCTGCAGTTATATTCTGTCATCTCACTTCAGATTCCAGATTATCATATAAGATTTTTCTTCTTGCAAACAAGTTGTCTGCAAGTTAGCTTGGGTTTTTCAGCAACCTCTCCATGGTAGGTGATGATACCATTTATCAGTCTGCTGTCATAGAGGAGATAAATAAGAGTGGAGACCTATGCAAACAGGGAATAAGTGTTGCCTACATGAGAAATGGCCTTGAAACAGACAGGCAGGGCAATTAATATTATTAAGGAATATGATCCAACAGGTTGCTATAGTAGGGTACTTACCTTATACAGCTGTGAGTGATGGTATCCTCCATTTTTGCAAATGTTCACTATGGATTTAACATGAACCAGATCCAGCAGGCAGGGTTTGTTCTCCTGTTTCTCCACAATAGTTGTGATAAATTGTTTTAACATCTAAACAGAAACTGAAATTTTGCTGAATCTTAGCTACTTTTAACCCACATGTACCTGCAATACTCATAATTCACTCTCTTCTTCTCCCTTTTTTCATATTTTTTTATATAAACAAACCTGTTAGGACCACTAAAGAAGGAAGTTTTAAAAAAAATCACATCATTAAGACTATTCAGGTATTCATGAAGTACTGAAATATGGATAATGACTTGAACGTGTCAGTAAAATGATCATCTGTCCCCAATTAATATTGATGTATTGCAGTTGTGAAGGCTTTTAATGATCACATTACTAGGGAATTATTGCTACTCGTATAATTTGTCCTTATAATCATGTATTTATCATAGATACA
The DNA here is from genome assembly GCA_013389865.1 of Piaya cayana. NCBI lineage: Eukaryota > Metazoa > Chordata > Aves > Cuculiformes > Coccyzidae > Piaya > Piaya cayana. The sequence continues at coordinate 26,587 of WAAB01019781.1, forward strand.
AAAGACAAGTTCCCCAAGACGACTATTAAAGCCCATATTCTGCTGATTCTTAATTGGTAGAGAAGACAGTCTTTACACTTATGTGGGAACAACTGTCTTTTTATCAACATGAGTGTCTCTTTAATTACAGTATATATATGCTACGCATACTGTATGTTTTATGGGCATGGAATATAACGACATTTCTGAAAAATATCTGTATGGGGTGAAATATATAACCAGTTAGGCAAGAATCAGCCTGAATAACTTTCAGAAATTTTCTTTAGAGAGGAAAGTGATGAACTAAAAATATTAACCATGTTTCCCAGCCTACTGTAGAGACTAGTTCTATATGAAGCTATTCAATCACACAATACTTCTATAGCCCTGGCTACAGAGATTGGATCCCAAAACAATGTTGCAGGTGCCTGAATGATGTGTTCAATACACTAGATAGATTTCAGAACACTGAATTTTATGGGCTTAAAGATAAAATGAGTGCACCATGACTAATCACTAAATCTCACTCTGCAAAATTAATTCCCTTATATGATATAATTGCCTGACTGTCTCCATAAACAGATTACAACTGAATGTTGTGTCTTCCACCTAGTTCTCTCTGTAAATTAATAATATACATAGCCACTCCGTGTACTTTTTATTATGATTAAAAATCCTGGAGTTCTGAAATCATAGTTTGTTGGCCATGTAATTTAAAGATTTATCTGATGGATTCATTTCCTTTGCAATTACAAAGTGTATCAGACTTGAGGTCTACTAGATATAAAATTCACAGGGTTTGTTTTTGCACTCCTAGGGTAGACATATAGATCACCCTCAGAGAGCATTTTGCTTATAAGGACTACAGCATCTCACACACCTATAAAACAATAATTTTGAATTCTGAAGCCATTTTTGCAGCTGCCCTTTGCTTTTCATGGACTAGCATAAGAAAAAGTTACTGCTTAATTTCTGCTTGGATTGATCTACTGGTATTGATGGTTCCTTTGATTGTTACAATTGCCATGAAGAGAATGCAGTACTAATTCTCAGGTTTCTCTTGGATGCATGCTTACCGTGATTCCTGCAGAACACTTTGTACAGAAGAGGGAGTAAATGCCTTCAGTGCAAATCCAAAATGTGGATTAATGCTGCTGTTTGCTGAGAGATATACATACATATGAGGGAGACAGGGAGAGGAACTTGGCAGATATCAGCAACATCTTGAGGTGTTCCTCTTTGGCATGTCACAGTGGGTTAACATCATAGTTGTTCCAGCTTGGAGAGCCACGAGAAGAGGCCTCCTCCCACTGCTCTGCCTGGGGTTATTGGCGGGTGCCCATAGTCAGAGGTTGCCAGAAATTGGCCACATATGAACAAGCAGGGAGAAGTAGTCTCCAGTTCTGCTTTATTAGTTATGTATGACAAGCCAAATGACAGCATTTCTATCTACTGTCTCCCTACCCCTGGCATTATTGCACAGACAGTGCTGTATAATGAGATTATACATACCTTTCTCTGCAAGGTCTCTCACGAAATCTCCAACCCTTCCTTAAATCTCATAAAGCTCATTTGGAAGACTGCATCGTTTTTGCCTTGGGATCTGTGCTTTTATTATAGAATGCTCAGCTTTCTTGTTTTTAATATAGTTCTAAAAAATACTTCTTTATTATTACGTTTTACCTTGGGGTGTTTTTGTGTTTACTTCTAATTGTGTGTCTAGATTCCCCCAGGGAACTTGAGTAGAGTCTTTTATACAACATTTATCTAGCTTTATAAACTAAGATTACAGGTCTGTTCTGTGTTGTACTTCTACCTATGACAAGTTACTCATATGTAAGTTTTTACACATATGCAGAATAATTGCCAGCACGTTTGTTTTAGCTTTCTCTTTCATAAAAATAAAATACATCTGTCATGACAGGTGCAAATTGCAATCATCCTTTGTAGAAGACTCAAAATGGCTGACAGCCTAGTAAACCCCAGTGAAATCAGTTAAAACTCAGCAGAAACCTCACTCAAGTCAATGTAATTACCATTCTAACCAACGCAGGCAAAATGCCTGAATGAAGTCTGAAGCTGTAGAATAGAGTTTATCTTCCGAATAGAAGTGTGAAAATATTCCTAGGTATATTAAAGTTTGTTTTGTTGAATAAAATCAGTAATTGGACTGACACAATTTCTTCTTTGTTTTGTGCTTGGTTTTTTGTTTCTCTCTAAAAAACCAACCTAACACTCACCACTCAAAACAAAAACTAAACAAAAACCCCCAAACAAAAGGCAGCACTCTACTGAAAAACTATCTCCTTTGACTAGAAATGAAGCTTTTCAGCCTCAGGCAATTTCTAAAAAAAAAATTAATGAAACAGAGGACCAGAGTCACAAAAAAGAGGAAAAACAATGCAGCATTACATTAGAAGTAGGACAATCAGAATGTTTATTCCACTAGAAGGATTTTAATCTTGAGAACAGGAAACCAAGAGTATCATTCTCAGACCTACCAAGAACATATTCTCACCCTTTAGTCACAGCATATCCTCGGTCAGCTGCTTTCAACCATTCCTGCTGACACAATAATTCAACATAAATAGTTTAACTCTCAGATGTGGATCTCAGTAACAAGGTTAAGAGGTCATGCTAACTTAGTTGCTCACAGGTTCAATTAACACATAGGTATATTTTGTATTGTGACCCATCTCCAGAATGAAATGTTGCAGCTGTCCTAGTTTAAAATACTCTGAGTTTGGTTTTTTGCTGGTTTTTTGAGGGCAAGAGATCTTGGGTGAAATCCTTGATCTGATAAGACATTGCTTGTCTCCCCTTGCATGGACTTTTTCAGAGACTTGCTTATGATGCACGGTCTGACATAAAACTTCCTTATTACTTTGTGTTGGAGTAGGAAAATGTTAACTAAGCATTGAGCTAAGGAGGAAGCTTGAGGGTAGCTTGAGTCAATTGCTGGTAGAGTGTCTGTGCAGATTAGCCAGAAAGAGTTTAATCTTCCATCCTGGGAAGGCAAAATTGGAAGAGTAGCAATAACAAAGAAATTAGAACCTTTGCCACACCACTTGATAATATCTCATTCTCACAAGAGCCAGAGTCACACAACTTTATGCAATTAGTATTCAAGTTATGAATTTCACTAGATGTTATTTAATATGCTAGGAAATGTGATGTTGTGACACTCACTCAAAATCTGTCTCCTATGGGTCATGGTATGTGTCCTACCACAGATCTGGAATAAATGGACTAAGTTTATATGCCACATTTCATGAAAACTGTGTTTCTTGCTTTTTTTTTTTTTTAAATTTATTCCCCAGACCCTCACCCTGCTCTTCTCTTGAGAGGTGTTGTATCTGCATTCTCATAGACCAAAGAAAAAATATAGTCATCCCTCGTTTTCCCTGCATCACCATAACGCAGGGATCTGTGTTCTGCTGATCTCAGCACTGGAGGCATCACTATGCTTCTTGAGTCAGGTAGCTCACTAACCAGATTTCATATAATAGACAAATAAATGGAGAGAAAAATGGCGAGAAATGTTTTTTAACTGGCTGGCTGGCTAAAGACACAGCTTGACATCTTTTTAACAAGTGCAGAGTTGACTTAAGCTACAAATTTTTGATTCATACCCTCAGTTTTCCTAGAGTCCTCGGTACACTGCATAAAACATTTTTGTATTTCCTTATGTCTTAGAATGTTTCCATTCCTCTGAAGTGTCTGCAACAACTAAAAAGAGTTTAACTGATCTGAAAAGGCAAATGTGTTAAATTAAGTAAGAAGTTTAATTTTTTTTAAATGAAGGAAATGGGAAAAGATCTCCTACAGCTAACCTGACAAGTTGTGTGCCAATGTTAAGAAACTTGTTTCCCAGACTTTATTCAACATGTCTTAAATAAGAAAGCACTGCATAAAGAAATATTATACTAATAGTAGTTGATATTATAGTAGGGTAAGAGTCAGGATGCTTCAGTGTGAAACAACAATCTCCCAGAAACTTTTACCTAGCTGGTATAGCCTGAGGGAAAAAAGCAACAAAGTCTGTGACTGTCCATCTTTTCTGCTTTTCCAGCTCTTGAGTTTTTGACTACTACCTAATAAGCAGAGACTGCTCTCTTTCTATCACACTAGCAAGCCATCAGCTTTCCCAGAAGGCAACATTAAGAACCATACAGCTTTACTTCATCCCTTATAGTATCAACATACAAGCATTTTCCCAGCTGGTCAGCCCCCTCTCCTTTCTCTGGCCTGCAGTGTGGTATCTAGTGAGGGTTAGGGGTACCCTAATGAAATTGCTTCTGCAATTTGCAAGGAAGAAAAAGTAGGTAGCCCTTAATCTGAAAGGACAAGTCTGCATTTTCTGCAGTAGTAGAACAGACAAAGCAGGTGGAGTTGTAAAGCTGGAGGTCTCTTTTCAAGGGTAGGAACAAAGCGGGATGCTTCAGAATAGGTATTAATAAAGGTTGCAAATTAATGCAGAGACTGTGCAGAAAAGACTGATTTCAATTATAGAAATAACTGATTGATGGGGAAAGAAGACCATACAAGTGAGTACTCAAGCCCCCACAGGCTTTTTTTCTCTTAAATCAGTGTATCTCCCATAAACTAAAATCTAGTCATTTCAGGGAGCAAGGTGCCTGAAAAGGTAAACATTGTGTGCATCACCACCCCTCTTCAGCAGAATAAATGGAACGCTCACAGTGAGGTCAGTGCTAAGTATCAATTGAATTTAAAGAAAATGCATCAGGATATTTTGATGGACAGGTAAAAAATGTCTTTTTGCGAAATTATCTTTACCTTTGTTTTGGTAAAAATGTATTTGGAAGCTTTGAGATTTTAAGAAGTAGTCATCATCTGAGAAGAATTTTAAGGTGATCTAAATTACTGCTTTAACCTCATAACAATGCAGACATTAGCTGGACCAAGAGGAACTCCAAAATTCCTCCAGAGAACTGAAAATCAAAAGATCTTAAGACTGCTTCCCATCTAACATGGTTTTCAGCTTTTTCTCTCCATGTCTATTGCCCCTAAAGATAAAGGTATTGGATAGGTGAGAGATATTTTTATCCAAAAGTTGAGTTTAAGCTAAAAATTTTCTTGAATGTGGAAAAAAAAAAGGGGACACAGTGCCAAGCAAAAAAAGCCAAACCTGTAAAATATTCTTACTTTCAACAATACAAAGAAGAGTTGGGCTAAAAATGCTAGCTATTTGCCAGATAGAGACCTGTCAAGCTTTTGGAATACCAACATTAGGATTTTACGTAACTTGGAGGGTTTTTTGAGAACCCTGCAGCTTCCAGACTTCTGAAAAATTCACAGCAAATCTTACTTACAGGTGCTACTGACTGGTGCAGTATTACTGTCTTTTGTTGATTCATGCCATCATAGTATCAACAGGATCCTATTGGAGCAGGGAACCTAGAGGGCATATTTGCATTTGATGATGATTATTTGAGGAACCAAATTGCAAATATTCTGATAAACCAGTTATTTTGACCTTATTTTTTTTGATCAAAATGTACTTGGGAAAGGAATATAGATAAAATACTGATACCAGACATACCAAAGACACTGAAGAATAGAAGAAAGGAAGAATACCAATTTGTACTAAGCTTCTGAACAGAAGACGTAAATAAAGGCTCAAGACTGGCTTTTAAAATTTAGAAGAGTAATCTTTAGTTCTGTGCACCTAGGGAAGATCTGTGTGTAATCAGGAAGGTAAGACTAATTTCAAACTAATATCTCAAAACAGTCCTTCTCGTTAGGGGTTTGACCTTTTCCCATCTGAAATTAGAAAGAGCTCTGTTATCTTCATGCATTTATATACAAATGGTGAAAAACTGGTAGCCTCTATAGTTTAGAAATTGTATGTGTTCTCTTTGTGTCTGATCATTTTTAATGTGAAGTCAATATCTGACCTAAATGACACCAAATGGAGGAAAAGAGAAGAAAAAAAGCATATCTCTCAACATGAACAGCCTAAATATCAGCATTCATCTCCGGTGCAGCATTGAAAAAAAAAAAAAGCCATTCAATATTCGTTCTTATAAAACAGAGGAATTAATAGCAGTTACATTTAAATACTGCTTACATTGTTTAACAGGCAGTCTTTTATAATGTCAAGTTAATGAGAATGCCAATCAAGGAGGAATACTTTATTTTAAAATATGCAAATGAGATGTTAGCATAGTGAAGTCGTTGTCATCTTGAAACCGTGTGACATTGTTCCAATTTATGTGAACTTTTTCAGGAAAAGGCCAGATTTCAATGAAAATGGCAAACCTACATGATTACTAAATTCACAGTGTTTATTACATCCATGACAGCTGAGGAAAGAAAACAAAGCAGGAACATGTTCAAGCATAACTTCTTTTTGTGTAATTTGTTTTAAAAAGCACATTTGAGGACATCTTGAACAGAATGTAATTGTAATCAAGTAATAATTAAATATGAAATATAATAGCCAGTGATCTTTGAAAGCGAACAATTAGACATATAGCTTATAACTTTGCTTTTACAGCTATATATTTTTCATTTCAGGAGGTGATTTTTTTTCCCCCGAGTATTGAGTGAAAGTGGTAACAGTACAGCCAGCCTCTGCAGCAAGGAGTCAGGAAAATCCCCTATGCTTAATAAAGCCAGGACTCTGACAGAGCCCTGGGCTTGCTGGAGACTGTGCAAACAATTTTAACATGTAAATTCTTTCTCCAGGCTCTCCACAGAGATGTTTATATTACTGTCATATAATAATTAACAGTCAAAGTTAGCTAAATTTGCTCTAGTCAACAGAAACTGTGCCTCATCTGCATCCTGCTTCACTGGATCTATGTATTTCAATTCAAAGGTGTAGTCTTGGTTGTGTTGTTCTGGGGGGTGAGGGAAAGTTCTTTGGGGGGAAAGGGAAGTGTGTGACTACTCTGAAGACCCCTGTGGCTCTAGGCACTACAGAAACCACCTTTTGATGTAAAGAACCTGATGTATAGCAGTTGTGAAGTTACCTCTTCCCAAAAGTTCAAGATGAAGTCCTGTTTTATGTCTTCAGATCACTAGTATCAAAAGGATGTGTGTGACATACTACACAGCAATTTTTACTAGGCCTGACATAATACATTTCTTTGGAAAATATTTCACTTCCCACGAAATTAAAATTTATTTAGTTAACATGGAGAGTTTGTCTGAATGTTTTATTCTTGAATAAAAGCTCAAAATGTACTGCCTTTCTTACTTGCACTTTCACCTTGAAAATCTGTTTCGTTCCCCCATCTGTTTATAATTGTTTAAGGAGAACTTTTTATATCAATACTGTCTGAATTCAGCATGATTCATTTCCTAATAAATACCAAAAGGTGTCCTGATGACTGTCTCATTACCTTAAGGAGTTTAATTGTTATAAAAAATACTATTTTACTGTGTCATCTTATGTAAGATGCCTAAGGCATATGACATGTACACATTGGATGCATTTAATTCTTTGATGTAAATTTTAATTAAACAGCACTGTATCATTCTCTGCTTCCACCACATATTCTTCAACACTTTCCTTTTAATATAATAGGAATTTTAGGCGTAATTTCATTTTCTTACAATACTGATGAAGAAATGCTGTTAAATCCCTCAGTGCATTCCTTTCTTTCTCTGGGGTGGGAGGGAAGGCATTTATTATATATTTTATAATTATTTTGCATTTCTGGTCTCATCAAAGCGGAAAAGCAGGTTTCTTCTGTGCTTTTTAGAAAAATGTGTCAGTAAAATAAAACACGGGAAGAACTGGAATGGTTGCAGTAAAAATGTGGGTTTGGATTTTTCTTTCTTTCGTCACAGGAGAAAAATTAGTTTTTATGATGATGAATATATATTATCAACTCTTTTAATGTTTGTCAGTATGGTATGGGTTCATCTACTTTATTCACCACTAATTACATAGGGGAGGTTGTGAAACTATGAAAATAGCTTTTCTAATTTACAATTTTACTATCACATTTTAGTAGGTCAGTGTTTTTTGTTTTGTGGGCTCATAGAATCATAGAATTATAGAACAACCAGGTTGGAAGAGACCCATTGGATCATCAAGTCCAACCATTCCTATCAAACACTAAACCATGTCCCTCAGCACTTTGTCCATCTATGCCTTAAACACCTCCAGGGAAGGTGAATCAACCACCTCCCTGGGTAACCTGTTCCAGTGCCCAATAACCCTTTNCCTTCTTATAGTGAAAGTAAGTAAAGCTTAGGTCAAGCTGCAATCCTTCAAAAACCAATGAAGAACAGGCCAAATAAATACACAGTGATGACAGAGGCTGAAAGGCTGAACCTCCCTCGTTGTGTTGCTACCCACAGCAGCACTGAAGTGTAACAGGTAGCATGGGGCTTTCTTGCCATCTCCTTTGCCCATGTCCAAGCAGAAACTCTCTCTAGACCACTGCAGCTCCTTGTCTAACAGATGTCAGGCCCCTCATCCCCAGCTCCCTCATATAGTCAAGAGAAACATTTCCTTCACACTAGGAGTTTGACTGATTAACTGCTCTGAAAGTCTAAAAGCAAATTATTCCTACCAGGCCAAACTGGCTGCAGTAAAGGTTTTCTTCTTCTTTAAAGCATTGGCAGGCCCTGCTGAAGTAAAGAAACCCGAACTTTAGCATTTTGACAAAATGAAATGTAGGAAGTGGTGCAATTCCAGTTTAGATTAAAATTGAAGACCCTTAGATGTAAAAAAACCACCAAAAAATGACATTACTTAGTAGACCTTTGCTTTCAGAGAATGCTCCCACATTTTGTCTGAACAGCACTCTAGAACAGCATGGATGATGCCTGGTTATTGCCCTTGTGCCCACAGAAGTCCCTATTAAATGGTTAGTGAGTGAGATGATGGATTTGTTTTAACCTTATTATGGGTCAAATTAATACAGTCATATCTTAGAACACATTCCCTCATTCGTCTTTTATCCAGTTATGCTTCATGAGCAATCCAAACCCTATTTCTAATCCTGTAGGCATGTGAATACCAGTGGCTTTCCTCCTGCCACTGAAACTGTTCATTTCCATAAATCAGCAGTTAATTGGAAACCCACAGAGGCCATCACAGAGTTCATTTACAGTACCCTTTCTGGTGTAAAATATCTATTTTTATGCTGGCTATTATGTTTCTTCTTTAACGTAACAATATTTATTTTTTAGTGTTGTTTCTGAGATTAGTTGAGCTAAGACGTTGCTTACACTGTGTATCTTTATTAGGAAACAGCTTTTTAAGAGTAAAATTTTCTAGGAATAAAGAAGCTGAGATTCTAGACTCCTCTTTTACTTCAATAAAAATACTGCACCTCAGATGACAGGCTATAATTAGGCTTTCTCCCATTAACATTGAAATATGACAGGGGGTCAGAGACTGCAGTTCGATTTTGTGCAGAGCTAGGCTTGAAAGTATATTACTTTGAAAACTGAAACCCTTGGCCTCAACTGACTTGAGAAGCTATTGCAAAAACTTGGATAAAACCTTTCTAGGTTTTGGATAAACTCTTGGCGTGGGAATGAAGTCAGAGTTATTCTTAAATGCAATGTTTCTAGGCATTTACTTAACATTTATTTCACAGGTGTAGTGAGTGAAAATTCATCAGGCAACTGACAAATACAAGTATTACTACTGACTTGACAAATCAATATTTACAAGGAATTGTCATATTGTCTATCAAAGAAGGAAGTAAAGAATTTATTCTTGAAAGCTTGTTGCAGTCATTTAAAAAGCAGATGGGATTAAAAAAGACTGAGGTCTCAGGCCATTTAGATAAATTGATATTCTATAATTTTCTATAGAAGGTGAGGCTAGTGTCTCATTTGGTTTAGAAAATTTTCCACCTTTCTAATAAGCATGACTTATATCATCTTTCAGTACTGTTTGATATAGTTGTTATTTCCAGTTAAGTGGATGATATGGGATAGCAGCAACTGGATCATCTGAATCTGAACAAGGTGAAAGCTGTTAGTAGCATATTGCTTTTGACTAAGAATATGGCATCTCAACAAGTTTTGGAAGAGTTTTCTCCCCATATTGAGAATTAATTACAGGGTGTCATATAGGATTGACTTCAGAGCAACAAAAAGTGACCCTCTGCATTCTGAACTTTGTTAGAGTTGTGTGGAATTTTATGGCCACTGTGACAGTGTCTCTGAGAGTTTAAATTTGGACTCAGCTACACCAAAATTGCATAGAACAGCTCCTCAGGAAGGCAAGTATTCCAGTATGCATGCATGAATGATTTAATGACTTCTTGAGTCAGAGATCATTTCTTTGTAGGGAGTAACCCTTGTATAAATTCATTCAATTATTTTAAAAATAACACATACATTTTGGCACTGCAAAGCTGTTTGGCAAAGATTTCTCTTGGATACTTTAAAGGTGGAAAGCTTTGTGAGGAGAAATTCAACAGTAAGACTACAAGGAAAATTCAGGGAAGTATTTGTAAAATTTAATTAATTTCATCAGGAAAGCATTGTATCTGAAGAATATGATGTAGGTTTAGAGACAGGGTATGTAGGGGAAGAATAAATCCTTTGCATTGAAACAGGATGTACCAAGCCTTTCAGTGTTTAGGAGTCACCTGGACAATGCCCTTAATAACATGCTTTAACATTTGGTCAGCCTTGAATTGGTCAGGCAGTTGGACTAGATGACGATTGTAGGTCCCTTCCAACTCCACTCTACTCCATTCCGTTAGACCAGAAACACAGGGAGAAGACAACAGTGCTGCTTTTGATACTGATGTAAGTATTGTAGGCACAATTTTCTTTTCATTACTTGGTTTAGTCAAGAAAAAGTTGTCCTTCCTTCTTCAGAGAAGTAAGGAGCATGACAGATTCCCACTGTACCAGAGAACATTGTGACAACCGTTTACAGGTACCTGCTGACCTGCAGGTTAACTGTGTGTTAACACCTGCAGAGCTCTCCACTTCTTTGAGCGCTGAAATAATGTACCTTCACAGTCTTTCCAGACTAGTTGCAATGATTGAAAATTGACATTATCAAGGATGGGGTTATTGGCTTATGCTGCATGGGAGAGAAATCACTGAAATGTAAATACGTACAACACCAACTGGAGGAAGATTGATCAGTAGTTAGAGGTTAGATATTTACTATATACTGATAATTTATTTACATCTATAAGCATATGTTTTCTTCTTAGGATTTTCTGAAACCTTTCTAATTTTAAAATGGTTTTATCATTGTATCTTGTTCAGAAATAGTTGTTTAAAAGATCACCCCTTTCCTAATGTTTCAGTTTTAAAACTAATTTCCAGCTATTTTCCGTGATCAGTGAAATAATCTAGTGCAGGATAACAAAAGAAAGAAGGATTTCAGTGGTATGAAGCCTACAAATAACCTTGAAAGCAAAAAAAAAAAAAAAAGAAGAAAATCTAACTAGTCTTTTTTTCCTTTGATTTCCATCACTCTGTAAAAAAAATAGCAAAACAAAACAAAAAAAAAGGAGGTATGAATATTTTTAAGAGCCTGTGGGCATCTGGGGATTTAAATATTAAGCTGACGGTAGACTGTTATGGGAAATATATGCCTACGGTCTTATTTTTAATACCACAGTCTACAGCAGATAGTTATAATCTATGAGTCATTAGTAGAGTAAATATATATTCTTTAAATAAGACATTCTGCTTAAGTAATAGGAGACACTTTCTATAATAAAAGCTGAGCACTTTAATCTGATTCAATCACAACCACAGCAGAGGGAAAGAGGAGAGACTTCATTGAACTGACAATTTTGGAAGCTTTCTGTCTCCAGAGCACATGACAAGGCCAAATGTATTTGCAGCCTCCACAGAACAGATGGATAGTCTCTGATTCAACTTGAATTAAACAAGTATTTACTCTCAGGGAATTTCAGGTGGTCCTTTATTTATGTTTTTGTAGTTTTGTCTTTGGGTGGATTTTTGGCCCTTTTTTATTTGTTTGTTTCATAGAAGGAATAATTGGCATTTTTTCATAGGCTATTTTGAAGTTCAGTACTTTTCTCTATTTCTACCCACTTCTATTAAGTGGAAATATTTGCTCTGTATTTTCTGGAATCAGAATAAGGAAAAATAGGTGACTGGGAAAGTACAGGATGATCTCACAATTACCATTACTATATTTTTTTATGTTCATGGATGCAATTATGGGGTAGGCTTTTTGTGAAATACAACTGGGAGTGAGACTTTGATGTTTAAGATTATGCTTTCCCAATGCTTCCTTCTCTGTTATCTTCTTCATGTTTTTACCTAGCTATACTTAGGAAGCCTCTAGCACTGCAAATTAATTTCAGTGTTTAATGGCAAGAAGTCTGTCTTTGCAGTAGCCTTTTTATTAGAGACACCCTCAATTCTCTGCAGCTACTATTGAGAGGAATCAAGTACTTTCACAGAAGTGGGTCAGATAGCAGGAGTTAGTTCTCTTGGTGTCCCTTCCTCTGATTTGGGCAGTCTGCAGATCCTCTCAATAGCAGCCATCTATAGACACGCATAAAAATGCCTACCAGGTTTAAGTATAGGAAAATAAAATTCAGAATTTAAAAAAATACTACATTTCAGTTTTCCAGTGCAAATGTACATTAAGGCATTAATGTCATTAGGTGTCATTTTTGGTTATGTGACTACCTTGTATGATTTTCTATGAGGTTCCCTACTCCCTATACACAAGATGAATTTGTGCCAGTGATTAGAGAGGGTGTGTATGGTGAAGTTTTGTTCTGCTTCCTTGTTGACAGGAGAATATACTTACCAGCTTTGACTGCCATTCCATGTGTTGGAGGAAAGTGTTCTATAGCATACACATATTCTGCTTATTTAGCTTTGTCTTATGTCCATCTACACACTTTCATTTCAAGCCCTATTTTTTTTCTGTCCTGTCTCACTATTTAGTACCTTATTTGTCTATTGTTTCTAATTCCCTTTCTCAGTCTACTGGCTGTAGTCTCTCAAGATCTCTGTTATCTACATGAAGGACTTTCCATGTTGTAGCCAGGGTATCTTACTTTCACCTGGTCAAGCCCCAGTCTTTACAATCCCCTGTCTCCACATCCCATTCTCTTGCCAGATTTGCCTTACCTTCTACTTCTTATTCCTCCATTCAGTTCCTCCCCTGCCAGAGGCCTTAATCCTCACAACTGAAAAAATCTTCTATACACTTTTTTAATTCCTTACCCCAGAAATGTCACATCATCACTGTCCCAGTCACTCTTTATCATTCTCCTTTCACTTCCATTTCAGAAACTCTATAGCCTTCTCTGTTCTTACTTCCAGTAAACTATTTTCTTCCTTTCCAGTAACGGACTACCTTCTCCCTCTTTTTCTTTTTTAATAATTGTTCTCCATCATCCTTCAGTCACTGCCCTTCCTGCAACAAGGACAGGACCACTCAAAGGACAAAAGACACAAATGAGAACCTACACCTCTGCCTCCCATAACTGGCAACACGCTTGACTGTCCTGGAAAATGACGACTTGGACAACAAAACTCTGTATAAGACAGTGGAAAATGTTTGCCCTTCTGCATTACCATTCAACACTTTTTATGATACTAAAAGCATGGAAAGGAAACCTAATGCAGTTTTTCTGCAGAGAATGAAAAATGTGGGTGCTGAAAACCTGTCACATTACACCTGCTGATAAAATCTGTTTGATTTTATTTCTATTCATGCTCTCCTTGTGGGGAAGGGTGAATAATGTCAATGTCTTCACAGTCATACTTATCACAAATGGTCATTCTCTGTGGCCTATGTTAATCACTCTCACCCGTCTCCATCTCTCACAATTAGATTAATAGTTGCCAATTATGCATACTCTCCCCTGCACAGCTATTGTTTATACATTCTCTAATTCTCTTCATTAGACCAGTGAGTGGGCATAATTATGGTTCTAAGTTATCCTTCCATTTTCTCAAGGGCAGTGAGAAATGTAGTACAGCAATTGTTTGGTTCTATTATAACATCTTGTACTAATAAAAAAGAAATTCAGGCACTACAGAGCTCCATCACATCCAGTGGGAACGTTAATCTCTTGCTCAAAATGTGTGTTCAATGTGTAAATCCACTGCAGTTTTAGAAACTGTAGACAGAACACACAAAAAAACAGACGCACACTGTTGCCTTGATCCTCACCACTTGCCATTTGAATGGGAAAAAATATGAATGGCAACAACTTTGGGGTTTAGCATGTAATAGCTAAGAGCATGTTAATAGCTAAGAAGTGGCAAGGTGTTCAATCTTTCCACATTTTTGAGAAAAACTGGAGACTAAAGGTGATAAGAAGGACACACAAGGGGCACATTGTTTATTAACTGAGGTGATCAATCAGAAAGTTCAATTATACTTTAGCTAAAAAATCTCAGCAAGCTTTAAGGAGCACTTCTGAGAGAAATGAAAGATTACGTACCATTTTCTTTCTAGTCCTTTAAGTAAACCTCTATGGTCATCTGCTGTATAATCTACTCAGTCAAAGGTTCCAAATTCTCTATTTCTCCTTACTTAAGAAAGAAATAATTTCCTTATTCTTGAAAAGTAAAGATATGTATGGCTTGTCACAGACGGAGAATAAGCAAAACTCTCTGCTTTGTTGGAGATGCCTTCGTAAGGGCTTGTACTTACTTCCAGTAAGTACAAGCCCAATTCATTTTCTCAAGAGACAGTAACAACAAACATTTGGTTCACATTTCTCATTAGCAGATTTTCTCAAATAAAAATAACAAGACATATTGAACAATTAGTTAGCAAGTGGGAATCTCTCCATAATTAAGATTTAAAAAAATTATTTACAAATAAGGTGGCTTGCCCAGTTGAGGAAAAAAGATTGATATTTTATAATTAATTATTCTTCATCTGAAGCTCTCCTTTGATCAACGTATACTATCATATTACATCTGTAAATGAAATGAACATGTAATAATCCTTTTACAAAACAGGAAGCAGTTTACCTTTTCATGTTAACTGCTTAATTAGTACTTTTCAAAATTCTTCCCCATTTTATATTTAATAATAATCTCAATCTATTAATCTTACATGTTCTTCAGTTTTTGTTCTTCAGAGTTTCATCTGTCTTCTCTCATTTCCTATTCTGATAAAAACAGTGGCCAATATGATTCCCCAATAAGACAACTTCAACACTAAACATCTATGTGATTTGACTCCTGTGAGGTTCTGCAGCATAGACACTAATTCTGGACTTTTAAGTTATTGGTTATTTTAACAGTAACAATTGCATGATATAGAAAGATCATGGTGCAGTGGACAAAGCATAGAAGAAGTATTGTCAGGGGACCACTATTCCAGAGAAATTAATGGCACTTAGATAAGAATAGGATCATATAAACAGTTTCCAGCTGTGTGGCTAAGACCCAAAATATGCACATCTGATCAACCATTTCTGGACTTTCTTCTGTTATAGACTGTATCATCCACATTTATTGGTAGTTAAACCTCAACTTTTTTTCTGTTAAGCCTCATTATCCTACATATACATGCTTACAGTTTGTATTTGGGTGGCACTTTATCTTTTACTGTAATAGTTTCTATGATTAGTTTCCATAATTGCAAATATTGCACATGGCAGTTCTCAGTAAATGCAAAACCATGAATGATTCATTCAAGTTAGTCTACTTTGGAGGTGAAAAAGACATACAAATAAAATTACAAAGATAAAATTGCTAGGATGTCTTCTGCACCATCCATTATGATTTAAAACTTGCCTGCACAAAGTGTTTACCTATTGCTTTTGTGATCTGTGGCCTAGACTTTCATTTAGAAGAGAAAATCCACGAGTATGGATAACCAACAAGTCTCAGCCTAAAGAAGACTACTTCTGTTAATGAAAGTAAGATTATTTGCAAGACAGAAAACTGTTGAAACTGAACACACAAAAAAAGTAGTTGATCCAAAGCACTAATACTATACGTATGTTTATTAAAATACAGTAGATCACATCTACTCACATCAGTAGATTTATCTAATGCTGAACATACTTGACATGCTCAACAACAGAGTGTTTGATTCTATGAGCAAGTAGCTGGGACTGAATCTGAAGATGTGTACAGAAAGAAGTGTTGGAGACAATCAGTTCAAAAGGCATGGAAGTGAAATATCCCATAAATTAATTTCCAATTCAAGAATAAATAAGTACTGAACAATTAAAGATGCTGATTAGGGTGGAGTTGTGAGTTAAGTACCAGTATTAATTCTGATGAGGTTTTTGGAAAGTATTATTTTAGGGGATGTATTATATGTGATAATACGTTGATAAATACATTACACTTTAAAGTTTATTTGAATTAGCAGAAACACAAATGACTTGCAGCTGAATGATGACATTCAAAAGAGGAATGCTGTCTTGATTATAAATCCAGGTCTTCCATTTTGAAAAGACAAGCAATGTTGTAATTATCTTAAAAGTGTCTTGTGGGTTTTTAGGATTTCTCCCTGAAATTATGTATTCCATTCCAGCACTTCCAGTGGAAATCTATACCAAGATATTACAGCTACAAACTCCCATTTAAATGTTATCTGGGGCAACAAGATCCACAGGGTTAATTAGGAAAGCATTATATAGTCCACTATCGAGGAACAGGCTAATGACACCAGACCATAGGGGACAGAACCAGTTGCACAAATATAGGACCTGAGAGGATGGTTTAATGGGGGCAGCAATAAAGTGAGAGCAGAAAAATTTTACAACCCACTGACGGTCAATAGCTTTCTTAACACAACATCTGCGACAGCTTGGATGGCTGTGATCATCAGCAGTCACCCTGAGTTAAAAATCTGGCTAAGTAAGATTCGCAGAAATATTTTTTCTGTAAAGCAAATAATTTCTCTCCATGAGAAACTGACTCTATTTTGTAAAAATTGTTGAATAAAATCATTCATCTCAATTTATTCTTTAAAGAGGGTTTGGAGTCAATGAATCTATGCTGATTCTATAATCTGAGTATCTGATCTAATAATTCAGCCCCTGGAGTGGAAGCAAGCTTTAAGACCACTCTAAGAGCATGAACAGTCGATGTTCCAAAATAATAATTTCAGATATATATTTTTTTAATTATGTGTGAAAAACAGGAACATTAAAAAATGGAAGACTTAACTTTGATGCAAAATGAACAGGCAGTAATTTCAAATAAATCAGTTTTGACAGTATGAAAGACTAAACCTGGGGAATATTGAACATATGTTTTCATCCAAAATAATTAAAATTATTAGCTTTTTATTCCAGTAAGAACAGAAAGTTATGGGGATTATAATTCTTGTAGACACACGTTTGAAAATCAAGTGAGAAGGAAATATTACACCTGTAGTAACATCACTAGTAACAGTAGGTTCAGTTATTAATTTAAGATGAAGGAACTGCATCAGATAAAAAACAACGAACCATAATAAGAAAGCAAAGGTAGTAATGCCTTTTGATGAAACAGAGATGGAAGAATCAAATATTCTAGTCAGCATAAGCATTATCATTCTTTCTGTCTCATAAAGTAGATATGGCAGAACTCAAATTATGTCAATCACCCTTATCCTGATTTTCTTTTTTAGTCCTTTTAGCATTAAAAAGGATGCTGCTTCAGACATTATTACTATAACAGCGATACTGACTAAGGAATGTTTGTTTAGGCAGGCTATTACTGGATACTCTCAAATGATTTCTCATCATCTGAGAGATAAAATTTTTTTTTTTTCTTTTTCTATACTTCTGGTTTGTGTAAATGATACCGTTGTTGGTTGGTTGGAAGTACTGCCTCATCCATGGTTTACACAAATATGATCCAGATATTTTGTAAAGAGAGACAGGAAGTATTCCACAAAGAAGAAATAACATAAACATTCAGTACCTGTGACTTTGGTGTACACGTTCTTTGGGTTGAAGAGGGAATATCTGTCATTTTATATGCTTGTACAGCTCCTAGCGAAATGGGATGCTGTGCCATTTGGCCTCTAGATGGTACCAGAATATAAAGGTTTAATAATATATTGGTTTTTGTCTCTGGAGCCTAGACTTTGTTTTTAAGTCTCCTCAAGTCTAAAATTCCTCAAGTCTGTGCCTCTTTCTAATTTTTTTGTATCTTTCTCTATACCTCATCTATTTCTAGTTTGCTAGTAGTATTTATTTCTTGCTTCAATTAGTTGTTTTTTTTTTTTGCTTGCTTTTTAAATGTGAAAGTGTTTTGGTCATTTAAGAGCAGTTCATTATACCCAATTTATACATTACAGAACTCAACACAGTTAAAATTAATTGAATGTTAACAACTTAAATATTCATAAAGCAAATAACTTTCTCAATTTTAAGGACTTTCTTACTGTGAAACACTCCCCAAATCTTATAGATTAAAGCCAAAATAAGGATCTGAATTAGATGGGTCATAATTCTGGGATAAATGTTTTCATACTATCTTTATGAATGTTGCATTTACTTCTCAAAACACACCCCTGTCACACAGGGACATCTTAGTCNTTTTACTTCTCAAAACACACCCCAAAATTTAGACATTATCCTCTCTGTCACACAGGGACATCTTAGTCCAGCTCTGGTTTGGCTTTTTTTTTTTTTTTTAATCTGACTCAGTATGAAGCCTTTGTTTCCACCAGCAGCTCTTGGCATGCCTATTGGGTCAATTGCATTCCACTTTTCATCTGTCGATAGCAACCGCCTTAAAGCATATATATCTCTATGGCCAATTTGCTTTCAGAGTCCACTAACCCATGTCAATCTTTAATGCCTGAAAGTGAGACTAAAGAAAAGTGAAGTAGTCAGCTTGATGTGTTAACTTTGTTTCAATCAGATAATCATCAAAGGAATACGTATTGTTTCAAGTGCTGTACAGTGATTGAATGTCTTACAGGATTTTTCTACCAGAACATCATAAATGTTAGATGTTTTAATTTATTTCACTTCCTCAAGTGGGTAGTTTAATAATATTTTTCCTCAGGGACAAAAAGAAACCTGATCATCCTTGTAAATCTGACCTGACATACCGAGTTATCCACTTTCACTGGAGCCAAAATGAAGTTAAAAGAAAAATATGTCTTCAGATTTAATGGCTCTGTATTTGAAAAAAACAACAACAGAATTCCAGGTTTTGGCAGTAAAATGTTCTTCTCTGTTGTTCAGCTCTGACTCTGGTGGAACTGTTCTGGTTTTGGCTCAATCATTCCACAGTTCTATTCTTATAAACCAGAATAGCACCTAGCTTTTTTCAAGCTCTGATGACATGTAGAGATCTTCATTTCCTACTGGTTTTTTTCTGTTCTAAGCAGGGTTGCCTGAAATATGTCTCATATGGAGGAGGCGAATTATGGCTTTTGCAAATGTGCACTACATCTCCCATTCATTAAATGAAAGTCAACATCTACTTACCCTCACCCCTTCCTCTTCAGGATAAGAAATTTATATCTCTGTCAGTTATGACATTTTAAAAATTCCCCATTTCCCTGTCCCTTCTTTAGAAAATCTGAACCAACAAGGCAAGAAATTCCTTTAATTTGAAAGGTGTTTTTTCCTTAACAAGAAGATCAGGGGTGCCATAAGTATTTGAAGACAATTATTGTTTAGACAGAAATACTCAGATCTTCCTAACCATTGCCTATTTGTGATTGTAGTCCAGTGTTATTTTAAAATAACATAATAATTTCTAATAAAAGAATTATTTGTATTTTATCCTGGAAAAACAATCCACTTATTATGTGGCATTTACCCAGTTAACTAGTGAAGCAAATTGTCCATTTCTGTCAGATCAGCTAACTCCAGCTCACAGATCAACTGTTTTGGTTTTTTTTCTTAATTGTGATATGGTAAAAACGCTGTTGGATGAATGTTCAAGATGGCATATATCCTAGTTATCCTAGAGAAATTCTCTTGCTGTCATGAAAATAGATCCAGATGAAAAAAAAGAAATAGAGATGGTATATGGGACATCGGAATACCTCAAAGTCCAATTAGACCTGTCACCATGATAATATTGCCAGATGTTCAACCGAGCAAGGCTTAGGGGACAGTTAGTTGGCACATTTTGGACCATATCTGAAGGAAGATGTTTGCTCTGTAGGAGCAAGGTAAGGCGTGTTGTTACTCACCACCTTGCTCTGTGTGCATGTGACAACTCTCTATGCTTATGCATCCAGGATATAGATTTGTCAGTCCAAACTGAAGGAAATGTGGGTATGTCATCCTGTCCAGGTGACCGCACTCAGGCAAACTATGCAAATTAAGCTGTTTGACTTTCCATGAGAAATCAGTTTACAGAAGAAATCCGAGTCTGTGATGTTGTTGAGGAGAATTAAATTGCTTATTATGTATTTTATAGAGATGTACTGTCCTTCTATCTGAGATACTAGGAACAGAAAACCAAATTAAGAGAGGAATTAAGGTGCCTCAAACTGACAATAGGTAATTTTTGAACCTGTAATTTTTGAACCTAAATGATTGAAAAACAGCACATTGCTGTTATCACATCCCAGGATACATGGAAAAAAAATCAGATTTTTATCATCTTCATTCCTCTGTGGAAGCAGTTCCACATCCATACTTTGATTAAAATTACTACCAGGACCAAAAATGCCCTATTTTTCTAATCACATTTTCTTCCCTGTTTCTACCTTTTTCCTCATGTAGTTAAGTAGCTGCTTTCTCACCTTTTCAGATGAAGCCCAAGGTACAAAAGAGCAGGCTTGCTTAAAGTTGCAGAAGACATTCAAGAAAATCTTTCAAAGAAATAAGGAACAAGCAGAACATGGGCAGGCACAAGGAATCATATCTGACAAATGCGGAGGGTGTATATCATGTCTTTTATAAGTGTCACTCTTTAGCACATGCTATTGGCTGCACAAAGGATCTGAGAGAAAGTACTTTACCATGAAAATGCAGCAACACAAGCAAAAGCAGATACAGACATAGCTCTGTTGATACTGTTTTATCCTGTTTCTTGTGTGTAATTTAAAGTGCTGTCTTAGATTTCACATGTAAGATATTGATTGTACAAGAATAGAGCAGAGCTTTTGTCATTTGAAAGTCATCCAAACACAGACACCACAGATTCATTTTGGTGTTACATTTATGGACTGAGTAGCAATGTAAACCAAACAATTGCTAGAAAGCCTAGGGCATTTCCCCCCTCCCCTCTCCAATAGATAGTGCATTATAGATTTCTGGGAAAGAAACAAGCAACCTAGGCAGGAATATAATTGGGCGAAAGAAATACTCAGAGGGTAGAGAAGAGTAATCACCTGACAGAAAAACGTGATGATCCCAATGATGGATATGGTGTCTGAGCGCAGAAATAAGGGACATCAGAAAAGGAAAACTTTGCATACTCCCATACTATAAAGAAAAAAATAAAGTGGGATTGTATGTAAATGATTATGAAATGTATCAGTGAGCTGTGGTTTGGAAAGTGACAGAGCAGAGAGTGATAGGAAGTGTATGTAATTATAATAGGTGAAGTTAGAGAAAAGACAAGAAGAAAAATCTTTCATTCATTTCTAAACGTTCCTCTCTTTTTTGATAGATGGTATATAGGAAGCTCTTGTTCCACATTTAACATTCAAAGGACTTGTCAATATTCATGTACCACAGATTTTTAAAAAATGGCCACAGTCATGCGTATGATTCTATTACTTTAGTTGGAACATCATTTAAGTATGTAAAACAGGAATAACGTGGAATTAAGCATAGGAAAAAGAGGTGAAATGACACATTTATACTTATAGACATCTTTATTGTTAAAAACTAGCTAATGGTTTTGGCTATTTGTTAGGTCACTTAAGAGACTGTCAATTTATCTAAAGGTTCTTTAGTCTCTTCAGGAGAAAAAAGCCCTGAAAAATATATAAAAGAAAGTTGAAGAAGTACTTCTTAACTATTTATTTATTCTCTATAGAAGTTTATTTAATTTTATCTCTCTCTTGAAACCATAGTTTTTTTAATTCACTGATCAAATAGCTTCAAAATATAATTAATATCATCTCTCAGCTACAAGCAATGTTTCAACAATGCATCAACATGTACACACAACAGAAGACAAAACATTTAGTTTAAACATTTCTGAAGAATTAGTGATGAAATATGTAGATTAAATGCTAAATATGAAAGGTGCTAGGATGCTGTCACTATATCTAGCTTTTTTTCAGAGTCTCTTTTGCCTCAGGGTAGTAGTAAAGACATTCTTTCATCAATATGCATTTAATATGGCAGTCCTGATCACTTGGGTCCTGATTGTAACATGACAATTGACAGTAACTGTGTGCTAAGAGTCAGTGCTGTCTCCTGGCTCAGGAAGCCCTGTGAAGAATGCCTTGAATGCAACAAGTCCACAAGAGTCACTCTTTTTCAGAAATCTATGTGGTTTAAGACAATGCTAAAAGTAAGCCTCTCCTAATTTCCTATTCATAACTATTCGCATGCCCACACTAGCACCTTTTTTTTCATACAACACCTTTTAAGAACCTGTAGCTAAGTAGTGAAACAGCAATATCTCAGCCATATGGAAAGATTTTTCTCTCTTTTGGCCAGTAAGTCCTAGATATACTCCTGCAATAAACATTTATACTTGTATTTGTTATCCTTATACATTTCTGACAGTCATGACTTCTTTTAAGGGTCTTGTACACTTTTTTTTTTCGAGTTTACATCAACTCAAAAAATGAAAAAAACAAAGGAATGTAAAAAACAAAATTGATCTTGAAAGGACTACCAGTGTGTTTTAAATTACTGTGTATACTAAGACAATTTAATATGCATCACCAGTTCCAGTGATAGCTTTTCTACCATTCCTGGATGGCAAGACAGTTGTCACTTTAATGGGACTAGTTCATAGAATCATAGAATGGTTTGAGACCTTAAAGAATTTGAAGGGAGGTTAAAGATCATCTAGTTCCAACTCCTCTGCCATAGACAGGACTATTTCCACTAGATCAAGTTGCTCAAAGTCTCATCCAACCCAGCCTTGGTCATCTCCAGGGTTGAGGCATGCATACCCTTTCTAGGCAACCTGTTCCAGAGCCTCACTGCCCTCACAGTGAAAAATTTCTTCCTAATATCTCATGTAAATCGATCTTCTTTCAGCTTAAAACAGTTACCCCTTGTCCTGTCACTACACTCCCTGATAAAGAGGCCCTCCCCATCTTTCCTCTAGTTAATGAGGTTTCAAGTTCTGCTTTTGTCCACCTTTCAAGGGTTCACGCTTAACAGCTCTGGTTATGCAATGTAAGGTAGTTCCTGAATAAAGATTACCTCCTGCCTCATTCATATATCTGCAGACTCATGTGTGGCTACTTACATGAAGGGAGTGATAACTCATAGAATCATAGAATGTCCTGTGTTGGAAGAGGAGAATCAAGTATCAAGAGGAGTACTTCAGTTGTCACATTTAACATATATATAACAAAAAGAAGAATAGAAAATGAATGGCCAGTAAGATATGAAAATTGACAAAAATACATTTTTATTAGGAAGGAAAGATGACAATATTTATGTCCAAATGCATAGGAAAAAGAAATCAGTAAAACTTCAAAAATTACTATAAAGCATAAGCAATTTTCTATTAGTCACAGGCTGTGTGGTTAATGTGACAGGAGATGGAAAGGGAAGGAAAATGGATACTGATATATTTTACATATTGTGCAATGTCAGCCCCTGATTTCTAGGTTTGGAGACTAAATTATTAGATGTAGTCTGTATGTCTCCTTCACTACATATGACAATACCTCTCCATGGACTGTGATACAGAACAGCAAGTATGTATAGGGAAAATGGTAAAAAAGCCTAGGTCACACGATATCCTTATTTTTTCAATGGTTTCTATAAAAAGGTCTGGAAATTGAGACTACATTTATTCACAGAGTAATTATCATTGCTACAAATTGATCTAAAGGACATTAGATATTACAGGATATTAGTACTGCCTTTATTAAGTGCCAGTGTTCTGATCACATTTGATGCAGTAGCAGGCAAATCTCTGTGGGTCTAAGAATCAGGTTGCTGTGATACATGTATTGGGCAGAATTTTTTATTGGCACAAAAGGAATCCAATTTCCAGGTTCATTACCCAAAACAACATAGAAATTTGAAACAAGAAAACATTTTAGTGCTTGAACTATAGATCAAACTGTAATTCATAGGCCACATTCCCTCATGGATTGTGAGGATAAGGAGAAGGGGAAGGAAAAAAGCAATTTTTCTGCCCACTTGATCGATGTTCTATTTGACCTCTGAAATGCCCTCTTGCCATAACCTTTTAAATACCATCTGCTCTTTTTGTGAAGAGTGTGATGGGAAGGAGTCACTTCCAGACAGCAATTGATTATAAGAGCATTAATCAAGGACTTGGATTATCTGCAGCATGACATTGTATACTGTAGTTAAGCAATTTCACCTTAAATGTGATTGGAAAGGTTAATCCTGTTTCTCAAGACTAATTTAGACTTTGTATCAAACAACTCCGGACATCATGAAAACAGCTAGAGCAAAAAGGAACTGAAAAAAATGTCGGTTTGCATTATAATGTCTTATCTCTGAGAATAAGTAAGCAGTAGGTCTATACTGATGTTTTTTCAAAATTAAGATAATATTATCAGCTTTCCCTCTCAAATCACTGGAATTATTCTTCTCCCTCTTTCTGCAACTTAAGAGAAATTTCCTTTACAGTATTTACTGGTTAGGGGTGACATTATTGAATTGGTTCCTATGAGTGAAGAATTACAAAGTCCTTTTCTGTCATACTTTTACTCTTAAGATGTCTAACACAAACTTCCCACTGGGCGTACCACCTAGGTGGGCAAATTGCAGCAGAGGGGCTTACAAAGAGCTCGCACAAGGTAACAACCAGTGCTGCTGGCATGCAACAGCTGAAATGCAGGTCTGGCTCCCAGGTCCCTGCTTTGACTGCCCTTTCTCATTAACACTCCCCTTCACATTTTAGGGTAATGTGACAGAAGTTAGTTCATGTAGGCATGGCAATTGCTGATAGAGAACATAGTAATAAATATATGTCAAGTGTATTGGAAGGGTGAGGCAATTTATTTTTATCTGAGGCTCCAAACAGGCTGATTATGCTATGAAAAATTAGGATATACTGTACCTTTTCCAATATCTGTGTCACCATCTTCAGATAGTGCAATTTGTAATTAATAAAGTGATCTGTCATTGCTCTTAGAGTTGAAGTAATCCCTAGAGAGCTTGGTCATTTCAGAGAGCTGGAGTGGGGTCAAGTGCACATCTATATCAAAGACCAGTAAAAGTGGCTTCAGCCATGCTGTACAGGTTTGGGATTGCTGGGGAGAGGCACAGAAGCTCAAACTGCCATTAAAGACTGAATTCCAATTCTGCCTGGTTAATTCTCTTTTCCGAAGTGCTTTATTATTTTTTCATATCCTTTTATTGAAACCAATCTTGCTTTCCTCTAAGTCATTGGGTACAGCAAAGTTTTTGAGTCTTCTCTGACCAGCAGAAGATAATATTGAAAAATATACTGAGAGAAGCAGCTTGTTTTGCTTTTCATATCTGCCTCCTGTTTAACTGTTTATCTTCCTGTTCCTGCAGACAACATTAGGACTCCATGTAATCTGGAAATTATAAGCATATATTACAGATTAAAGTCCTCACCTCAGAGACACAAGTACCACAGAACAGAAGTAATAAAAATTCAAAGAATAAATACCAACACTGCACCAAGAGTGTCAATAACATGTCTGAACAGAAGACCTGTATCCCTCTTATACTATTCTATATATAAACAAAAGTGATTTAAAACTTGCTGAATGAGACTAAATGCTATAATATTTCTTCCAAAGAGAAATGTGGAGCTTAGTGCCATTCACTGTTTCTGCTGATGGATTTTTTCCTCTAGATTGAAACACTCTTTACAATAAAAACTAGAAGCTCTGTGCTCATACACATGAAGCAGATCAGTTACTAGCACTTCAGGTTTCTCAGATGTGACAGGAAGTCCTGGCCCCAAAACAACCATTGCTGTGATCTCTGTTTGCTTCTGGTCTCTCTTTCAATTTGAAAATAATTTTCATCCACATTTAACCAATATAAATAAAGTACATTCTGAACATAGCATCAGTGTCACTGAAGTCCTCTTGTTGAGAACAAACTCCAGTTCCACATGCAATAGTGGATATCAACAGATAACAAGTAATTAATGGATCTCCCTAAAGTTGCTTTGTAAGATGTAGTCTTCACATAGTTGCTCTCCTAGCCAGCTGTTGTCTGCAAACTTACCAAGGGATGCCTTCAATTCCCTTGTACAAGTCATTGATAAAGATATTAAACAGAAGCAACTCCAACATCAAGCCTTGCAGAGCACCATTTGTGATCAACCACCAAAAGGATTTAGCTCCATTCACTACAAGTCTCTGCACCTGGCCATTCATCCACTTTTTTTTTTTACCCAGTGAAAAGTAAAAGCTATATGCAGCCAGTTTCTCCAAGACAATGCCGTGGGAAAAGCTTTACTAAAGTCTAGGTGGGCAATATCCACAAGAAGGTGACCTTTTCTTAGAAGGAGATCAGGTTAGTCAAGCTGAACTGTCTTTCCTAAACCCAAGCTGACTGAGCCTAATCATCTGATCATCCTGTACGTGCCACGTGATGGTACTCAAGCTTCACAACCTTCCCTGGCACTAAGGTCAAGTTGTTGTTCCCTGGATCCTCCTTCCAGCCTTTCATATAGATGGGCATCACATTTGTTAATCCAGTTGGCTCAAACCCTCCTAGGTATCCAGCACTGCTTATAAAGGATGGAAAGTGACTTGAGAAGCATTTCTGCCAGTTCCTTCAATACTCTTGGGTGGATCTGGACACATGGACTTCCATGTGCCTAAATGATGCAGCAGGTCACTAAATATTTCCTCTTGTGTTATGGGAGCTCTGTTCTGCTCCCTGACCCTGNTGAACTGTCTTTCCTAAACCCAAGCTGACTGAGCCTAATCATCTGATCATCCTGTACGTGCCACGTGATGATACTCAAGCTTCACAACCTTCCCTGGCACTAAGGTCAAGTTGATAAGCCTGTTGTTCCCTGGATCCTCCTTCCAGCCTTTCATATAGATGGGCATCACATTTGTTAATCCAGTTGGCTCAAACCCTCCTAGGTATCCAGCACTGCTTATAAAGGATGGAAAGTGACTTGAGAAGCATTTCTGCCAGTTCCTTCAATACTCTTGGGTGGATCTGGACACATAGACTTCCATGTGCCTAAATGATGCAGCAGGTCACTAAATATTTCCTCTTGTGTTATGGGAGCTCTGTTCTGCTCCCTGACCCTGTCTTCCAGCTCAGGGGTCTGGGAAACCAGAATACTGCTCACTATACTATTAAAGTCTGAGGTATAAAAAGGATTAAGTACTTCAGTCTTTTCATCATGCTTTGTTATTATGTTTCCTCCACATCTAATAAAGGCTGGAGATTCTCCTAAGCCCTCCTTTTGCTGCTGATATATTTATAGAAACATTTTTAATTGTCTTTTACTGCATTAGCGAGATTAAGTTCTAGTTGGGATTTGGCCTTTCCAATTTTCTCCCTACATTACTTCAAAACATCTTTGCAGTTTTCCTGAGTTGCCTTACCCTTCTTCCAAGGTCATAAACTCTCTGTTTTCCCCTGAGTTCCAGTCAGAGCAATCTGTTCAACCTGAATGGTCCTCTTCCCCCACAGCTCATCTGATGGCACATGGGGACTGCCTTCAAGAATTCTTCCTTGAAGAATGTACAACCTTCCTAGACTTCATTGCCCCTCCAAGGCTGCCTCCAAGTGGACTTGATCAACAATTTTCCTAAAAAGGCCAAAACCTGCTCTCCTGACTTCCAAGATGACAGTTCTGCTGACCCTTCTATCTTCTTAAAGAATCAAACCATCACATCACCCACAAGCCCACAAGTTCTTTTCTGGGAAGAGGCACCTTCTTCAGTTGATTCACTTGCCAGTTGTGTCAGGAAGTTATCTACCACACACTCAAGAAACCTCCTAGACTGAGTCCTCTCTACTACATTGTGTTTCCAGTAGGAATCTGTTAGGTTGAAGGCCCCCGTGAGAACAAGGGCTAGCGGTTGTGAGACTTCTCCCAGCTCTCTATAAAATATTTTATCTGCCTCCTCATTCTGATTGGGCGGCCTGTAACAGACCCCCATCATGATATCTGTCTTGTTGGCCTTTCTCCTAATTCTTAACCATAAACAATGCAATCATGCTGTCATTAAGTTCTAGACAATCAAGCCTGCTTTCAAGTTAATTTTATATTATAATTCCACTTGAAAATACACATTTGGGTCCAAATCCCTTCAAGAATGAGGAGACTATGAGACAGCAGGTACTTGACTCACTTTGTCATGATACAAATGATTAATATTCAGGGTGATAATAGGAGACTGGGTCCTTCTACTGAAGTAGAATTGCCAAGAATGTGACAAATGAGGCTCCATGGTTTTGTTTCCTGGATAGATCTGTCAGCTGGCTGAAATATGGCTTAAGTTCATTTTACCAATCTTTAGACGTTTAATCAAGGTGCCAAAGTTAGGGTCATCATCAGTGTAAACCTGTGTTTTCCCGCATGATCAATCAGATTGTGTGCTATTGTAATTCCCTAAACTATGTTGGTAGGTCTTGCTTATAGCAGCCAGGAGTGACAGTTGATAACTGAATGTACAGGAAGACTACATACACTCATACACAAATGCCTTGTAAAGTGCAGTGTACTATTTCAGCATCTGTTCATTCCATTGAAAAAATCCATTTCAATAAACCCTCCAGTATTTTGTTATGCTTGGACTGTCTTATGTCCAGTATTTTTTGTCAGCTTGTCCTTTCTAATTCCTTAGAAAACAGGTTAATGATGATAATTTATGACCACAGATTGAGTAACAGTTTTTTAAGGGTATCAAATCTGAGACATCAGCTCCAGGTCAACATAGTGTTTCCCCAGTAATATTTCAATGTCTTTAAATATCATTAACTGAGACTTTTAATAGAAATAATATATTTACTATCACAAACATTAACTTTTCTTTTAAATATTTAAATTATTTATTCCACTTTATATATAAAATATCATATGAATCTCTGCCAGCAAGCACAGTCTACTTGCAGGTACTGGCAGAAGACAGCAGACAGTTTGTAAGTACATGTGTAAGTGCTAACATATATCTGGCAACAGCAATGATATATGTGCAGGGGGTGTCTTCTTACTTGTGCTCCTTCTTTAAGCCATGTTCTAATGGCTTTTAGAACAGAGAACAAACTGGTTCAGGGAACAACAAAAAAGGATGTTTCACAATAAATTATTTTCCACTCTTTAGAATGCACTCCTCCCATAGAGAATGGGGGTTTTTTTTCAATGTATCAAAATTGACAAGTCCTGTAATTAAATCTCAGACAACAGAAGAAAAAGAAAGCCAACAGATTTGCAGAAATACTTGCACAAAAGAGCATAGTTAAAAGAGTTAAAATAAGGAGCAATGAATGGATGCTTAAAAGAAGTACAAATTCATTAAAATATGTTTCTACTGTTCATTTAATATCTACTGTTGGAAATTTAGCTGTAGAGGTCTCTAATCTTGGATTTACCATTCTCAACTCTTTAGGTTGTTGACATAGGCAGTAAAAAAGTATTCACTTACTGGCATCGTGTACTCTGTGGAGGGTGCAGACAAAGCAACACAGCTGACTATCAGAGTATAACTGAGTATAACCCTTAACAAAGAGATCTAAGCAATCCACTATTACTTAATTCTAGGTGTGAGTGCTTTCCATCCCTTTAAATTTGACTGTTAAGCTATGGTAAGGTAAAACATGGGGAATTTATGCCAGATTGCAATGAGATGAGGGGAAAAAAAGAGCCAAAATGACATTGCCATAATTTTAGATCTTATGCAAAAAATAATATATTTAAATAAGGTCCTATCAAGTAAGCAATGTTTGTTCAGGTATATGAAATTAGTGATTTTAAATACCTGCAATAAAACATAAAGCTGTCAATATGAAAAACAAAAAAAGTAAATGTTATAGTAAGGAATATGATCCTGAAATAATATTTTATGTTTCCTTAACTTGAGGGAGAGTTTACATACTAAAAGAGAAAAACATTGAACCACACAAATAATCCCAACTATTCTTTCACAGTAGTGTGTCAGTTTCAGATCTTCTGCAGCTTTAGTGGAACTCAGGATTCTATAGTCTAGGCCAAGTCTATCACAGAGTTGAGGGGGTACCCTGTGAATTACAAGGGAGACTCTTCATTGAACTGAATGATCTTGCATGGATACTTTAAACGGTTTTATAACTTTGCAGTAAATCTTTTGATTCACTGATGGTGTGACAGCCTGCAACACTGAATTTCATTCTCTTACACCTTAAGAGTCTCTAATCCCCACAATTGCTTAAGGTATTTTTGCAACACTTCATGGCTACTTGTGGTAAACTCTCACTGAAATATTGCCTGGAAAAAATAATTAGTAATTTAATCTAACTACAGACTAAATCTTCTTGTTCAGATAAGAGTTGTTATCTGAAAATCAAACAAGCTTTTGGTTTTCCATTTGAAATATGCAAATTCAAGTGTATAGAGTGGTAAATTTAGATGCTTGTTAGCTTCACCTCTGCTGTCCAACACAATCTCATCTAGGACCCCTCCTTTAGATAAGAAGAAATGCATGTGTTAAAAAACCCAACTATATACAGTTATTAAAAGAACATCTGTAATTTCTGGGGTTAATTTACGTTCAAATATAGCAATTTCAGCTGACATGACAAGGTAGTATTTGGTTGCCATCAAGTTGCACTGCTCATGAAAACATGTGTTAGCTGGAACATCTATCTACTGTGTAGGAGGTGAATGCCAGCAAGCATGGGACAGAAGCAGGTACTTCACAGGTAAATAAAACAGACAAAACCTTTCCTCCAGGTTTTGGGTAGTGTTGCCACCATAATAGTACTAATGTAATATTTCAGAAGAGAAGACTCTTTTTCATCTTCATCTCAACTGAAAAAAAAAGCAGGATGTGTTGTCAGCTCTTTTTTCTTTTTTCCTTTTCCTTTTTTTCTTTTCCTTCATATATCTTTTTTTAATAACCATAGGGTTTTTAAAATTTTTCAGGGTTTGGGAAATAAAATGGAGAGCAAGCCAGATAAAGATGCCAGAGTACAAATCAAACAAATGTCTGTACTTGGCACATAGATATTACAGCAGTAGAAATATTATAGATTTTTTTGTGTTGGAGCTTGTTAGACATGGTTTAGGAAACTTAGAAATGCCACTTGCAGATTGTGTGACCCAAACCAGCTTTAGTCTGCTAGGTTTGCAACTTGACTAAGGACGCACCGTCTTTGACTGCACACACTAAAAGAAATGCAAATGCTCATATATATTTTGTGGCTGCTAAAGTGGATTAGCATTTAGGTGACACCTTCTTACTGTCATTTTTAAAAGCATCCAGCCCTATAAAGTTTATGCGTTTTGAGAGACTCAATTCCTTAAGGGCAGAGTAAACCCAAGGGTTTGAAAGTTTGAAGTTTAGAATTGCACATTCTTGTCTACAGGTTTAGTTGTAATTCTGAGCACATTTTTCTTTCACTTACTGATCTATTCCAGCAAATTGCATTCATAGCACCTTATTAAGATAAGTAAAAAAAAAAAAAACCTACACACCAAAAAATGAATTTTAACCACATCCCGCATAAGAACAAGAAGAGGAAAGGGTTGGAGCCAGAGATTCATCAGCCAGAATACAAATCAGTTGGCACTGTAGAAAATTATATGCTCCTGTGGCTTACTGAAATACAAAGTAATATATCTGAATATCTGAAAAAGAAGACTTGCTGTGGTTTTTATGATCTATCTAATAGTCACGCTTTCCTTGCTAACAATGCCTTCTTTTTACAGGGACTGAAATGTTATTTAAACAATTATATGTTATTAAGTAAAAGATGAATTACAGAGAAAATCACATAATTAGTAAAATTTAAGTTTTTATCTTCATGTAGTAAAAGATGGTAACCTTTTGTAATGGCATTTCAATTTACCATTTATTATAAAATTCTAATTTGGAAGGAAATATTAATACTCATTCCAGTCTGATAACTCTGGCTGTTACATTTCTCTGAAGTTATAATTCACAATACAGCTCCAGCAAAATTAACTAAGAATGTTTTAAAATAATTTAAGATCTTAGATTTGCACAAAAGTATACTAGAGACTATGCACTTGATTAAAAAGTCAAGGCAGTACATTTATACATAAAAAAAGACAGAGCAGTTCTGATATTTAAAATCATCTTCTGTCAGAATTGTTTTGTACTTACAAGACTTTGAAAACTTCAAGATATTTCACTGAAGTGTTACAGCAACTGATGACAATTTCATCACTTTATTCCTTCTATGAAATACTATTTCTAGTTCATTAGGTATTAGCCAGTGGCCTAATTTTTAGTCCTAAATCAGTGAAAATAAAATCTATATTACATTTTTGAGAAAATAAGTAACTTTACAAATTTAAATTATTATTACTTCAATCTTTAAAATACTCTTTTCCCTCTTTCTAGCATTCTTTTTTATCAGTCAGTTTTACATGTGAGAGATGGGATGGAAAAAAAGGTAACCTTTTCAAACAGCCTTTTACCTGCATGAACTTCAGAGCATCTTGATTAGAACAATCCAAAGCATGTAGGTTTTGAAAGTCTGTCAGAGCACAAGCCTGATTCAGGGAAGTGACTAGGTCACCATGGTAAGCTTCACCACATTAATTGGTAAGAAATGTAGTCCTGGCCAAGCAACCGAAGGTGAACAAATTATAAAATAGGTGAACCCTTCATGTCACTTTACTGTATGCTTTGAGACCTTCCTTCTACCCTTCTGCAAAAATTTTTAGCAACATTTTGAAAATTACTGCTTATAAATAAGGAAAGGAAAAACACAATACCGGGGCAGAAATAATGGTGTGCAGCCTAGACTCTCTGAGACTACACCTCCCCCCAAGAACCATAAGTGCATTTCCTCATGAGTGCCAGAGTCCTGCCTGGAGGTGAGTGCATCTGTGCCTTTTCAGCTTCTCTCCTTGTCAACCTCTAGACTTCCAGGGGATGGAGGGGTGTCCTGCAGAATTGTCTGTGCTGGTTTTACCTTCATTTTTATGTATCCATAAGTTTTGACTCTTTGAAGATAAGAGCTACACGGCACTCCACTGCTGCACCTAGAGCTGTCCACAGAACATAAAGCGATGCCCACACTGGTGGCAAGGAGCTCGTCAGTCCTGGCTTCCAAAGAGTTCATTCACTAGCTCATGCCTCTTGCTTTTTTCTGTCATTCTGACAGTTCAAAATGGTAGAAGTATCTTAAAATCTGTCCTAAAATAACGATATTTTTATAAGTCTATCACAACAGAAATAAGGATTTTGCCTAAAAACTATAGCATGCCACTGGGTTTCAGGAGGTTTGCAGAGATAGAGATGTGTTTCATAATTTG
Source organism: Piaya cayana (assembly GCA_013389865.1). Classification (NCBI taxonomy): domain Eukaryota; kingdom Metazoa; phylum Chordata; class Aves; order Cuculiformes; family Coccyzidae; genus Piaya; species Piaya cayana. The sequence goes on from WAAB01019781.1 coordinate 60,034, forward strand.
ACTTATATTTGTCTTTATTTTCACTTTTGGTGCAGTATTTAATTGATATACTCCCTGCAAGTTTTATGACTGTCATGTTAATACCACTGCATTGATGAGAACAAACTCATTAATTTAAAAAATAACTGATATTTACAAATTCAAAGGCTGAAATTCTTTCTCAGAGAAAGTAAAATGCCTCAAACATCCTAGACCAACAGTCATTTCAAGCTGTCACCATTCAAAAGTTAACAAGAAGGCACAGTTGTAACTGAGACACCACAACATGTTACAAGAGTTCTGGTACTAGAGCGGGTAATGACCTTTGTTTTTTCAAATCTATTTTAATGGAGTGAGAGGATACACATACAGGCTGTACCATCTTAAAAGGCTAGGTTTTTAATGCTGATGGCTATTCCTTGGTGAAATCTCACAAAACAAGACATGGTAGTTTCAAATCTGGCCAAAGAAGGTTTTGGAATAAAAGGCAGAAATGTGTTTCTGCACTCTGTTATGCTTCAATGTTCTTAAGAACTCAAAACATGAAAGAAAAATTAGCTATTTCTTTAGAATTAGTTATTTCCTGAAAATATTATGAGCTGACCAGTGTTGGACTACCATCTCTATCCTGTCCATTATTGAGGAGACCCTTCGTTTCTCATTCTGTTTCGGTGAGTTCTAACACATAGCAAATACAAATTTATAATACTGTAGACAGATACTAAAATGATTATTCATGGCAGGGGGATTATTTGATTTGTTGTAATTAAACATGTTGAGCTAGTGCCTTGGGAATTATACTGTATGTTTAGACTAGATAATCCAATTCACTGGTTGTACAGGTTACCCAGTTAGACAAATAACTGTACAGGATCTCTCTGAAATTCAAGGGCAGGGTTCATCAGCTTTGCACAATGATAAATAATGATCTCTGCAATCAGGGGTTATACAATCAGGGTTAACATCAATAGTTGTATTATGCAGAATAATTTTCCTTTTCATGAAAAGAAAGAAGTTTCTGATACTGGTATCTCTCTATATTTTTTTTTATTATTCTAAGATACATAATGAACCCGGATCACTCTTTTATTACTATAATTTGCTAAAAAGCGCAAATGAACAAAGCTGGCACCGTAAGTCCTTTCTGAGGAATTCTCAGTGGTGTTGGACTCTTATGCAAATTCTAATTTTAAACAATAAAACCAACTTTGTCATCAGAGTAACAGAAGAGTTGTCAGAATATAAAATAGGACTTGCCTTGAAAACTGTTTTTTTGAAAAAAATTTTTTTAAGTCTGAGTTTAAAAGTGGGAAGGGATATTCCAAGTAATTCCTGGAGTTCTAAAGATGTGTATTCTCCTGAACAGAAGCGGAGGAATGTGTCAATAAGCATCTTATATGAAGAGAAAATTAGAGACTTCCTCATCAGGACTTCTTAATTTTGTGAGAAAACTGGAATCTTTCTTACTCCGATTTCGGTAAAAGAGTCGTACTACAGAGAAATCCCGTCATTAACAGAAACCTAGCTGAAAAATACATTCTAAAACCATGACCTCCATTTAATGTTTCAGTGTATGTAGTGTTTCAGAACTGACATCTTATGAAATTAGGTATTTCATGTGTTTAATGTGATCATATACTGTTGTAATTCTGTTACAATCCTGTATCCAAAAGTTTATTTGCATGTTAAAGAAAAATGTTGCCCTTGTATCAAAGAGCACAAAACTTACATGGAACATGCAGGGAATGTTTCTGTCACACAGCAGAAAGTGTTTCCAGCCATTGCTTAGGTACCCACTTAAAACTGTTGAGAAATTGTTTTTAACAAGCATTTGACTGCAAGAAGGAAAGGATGCTCACCCTCAAAGGGTGTTTTAAGTAATTCTATTGATTTAATATCAATAGAGCTGGTAGCATTAAGTAGACATTAAAGTATGTTTATTTTATCAAGTCAATTTTAACTGAACAAAGAGGTCAAAAATCATTGAAGTGTTTTGCAACAGCTACGTGTCTTCACAAAAGAAAGCAAAGCTATTTTGTACAAACATTCTGGCATACATGAAGATAATATGACTTCTTATCATTTAAAAATACAGATTATGTAGAGACATTATATATATATTATATATTGACTAGAGTATTTTTAGACATGAACTACACATTTGTCTGTATTTAGGTACTTTGGACAGGTTAAAACATGACAAATCTGGAAAAGATGCCAGCTTCTTCTCTTATTGTTAATACCACTCTAGATTAGGAGTACAAAGTATAATGCAGTCTCACTCCAGCGACCAGATGCTCTGTTGATACCAGACATCCCAGACCACCTGTTTTCACATTGCCACACACACTTTAGTCTGTCATTCAAAATAGTCTTGTGTTGCGATTTGGCTTTGGATATGACTATTGCTCTGGCAGTGAGCCAGACCAAAGCACAACACTTTCTGTCCGTCAGTAAAATCTGAGAAAAGCCGTGCAAAACAACTAAACCTACACATCCATTTGTGTGAGCATCTGTTTCCAGAGGGATGGAGGGAGGTGTCTGGTGGAAAAGAAATGAAATGGTTAAATCTCTGCAGTCACAGAATCACACAGAATCACAGAATCACCGGGTTGGAAGAGACCCATCGGATCATCGAGTCCAACCACTCCCACCAAACACTAAACCATGTCCCTCAGGACCTCGTCCACTCGTAACTTAAACACCTCCAGGGAAGGCGAATCAACCACCTCCCTGGGCAGCATATTCCAGTGCCTAATGACCCTTTCCGTAAAAAACTTCCTCCTAATCTCTAACCTAAACCTCCCCTGGCGGAGCTTGAGGCCATTCCCCCTTGTCCTGTCCCCTGACACCTGGGAGAAGAGGCCAGCTCCCTCCTCTCTACAACCTCCTTTCAGGTATTTGTAGAGGGCAATGAGGTCTCCTCTCAGCCTCCTCTTCTCCAGGCTAAACAACCCCAGCTCTCTCAGCCGCTCCTCATAAGGCCTCTTCTCGAGCCCCTTCACCAGTTTCATTGCTCTTTGCATAATCCATTCCTTTTAGAATTTCAAGTTTTCCAGTTCCCAAACTTCTAAGCCATTCTGTCTCTCACAAGTCTCCAGATCATCCACAAAACATGCTCATTACAATGCCATGACATGCTACAAAACTGGGGGGATACCAAGGGAGATGCCAGCAACCTCACACAGAGACAATACAGTTCTTAAATAGAAGAAAATATATTACAAATTTTTATATATTTATATCAGATACATATTAATTAAATTCTTTGTATTATTCTGTCTTCATGAGATATGGTCAAAGCTTCAGCTTCTATGCTTCTATCTATGAAATTTCAGATAGTGATGTGAATGGATAGAGGGAGACACAACATAACTGAACAACCTGTGAAAAGCCAATCTGATGCATGCAGAAGGCAGGGGCCTTTTGTCTAGGACTTCTGCATCTCAGCAGAGGAGAAATTCCATGCATTGGGCAGCTCAGCTGCAACAGGACCATGTGAGACCTAGAAATCATAAAAAATATGAGGTTTTTTCCCCCTAGGGAAATAAAGGTTATCAATTGCAAAGGATGATGTGTACTAGAAGATTAAATTAAATAGCAAATCTTTCATTCTACTTTGTGGTCCCAAATTGTATATACAGTGTAATATTTTAAATTATAGACTGATTTAAGTTTTTTGCCAACAGCATCCTTTGCATAAGGGATAGTAAACTAAAGGACTTTTTTATGGGTGGCTATGCATAAGGTAACCAACTCTATACCCCTGCTGAAGAATGAAGTGTCTTAACATTTCCTTTAGGTGGAGTGATAGTGTTAGGTTAAAACATTGGTGAAATCAGACATGGCCTAATTGGGTTGATTATGAAGCTGTAGTATATATATCAGAGCTGTGGAGAATATTAGCACTAGCTGAAAATTAATGAACCACTATAGGCAGACAATCTTCATCTGACTCATTTAGATCCAGAAGAGGATCCTTTTACACAACCTTATTTCTCCTTGTATCTTCTGCTTTCATGGTCTGTGAGAATAAAATTGTTGTGCATCTTGATGAGGGGAACTCTCTGCAGTTCCCCTCACAAGAGCCACTTGGTGCTGGAGACACTGGGGCTAGACAGCAAGTACTGTCTCCTTTATGTGCCTGAAGGTGGGCAAACTGGCTCTGGAGATCAGAGGACACAAGCACTTTCACAGAAGACATAGACTCCTGGGACAAGAAATTGAATGCTTATGTGTCCACAGAGAGCAGAAGACCTCTTAGCAGTAGGCTAAGAGTGAAGGACAGTGGTTCTCCTGTATGCCACAGGTCTCCTTGCATGTCCTGTAATAGTAAATCTGTGTCTCGTAAAGATCGTTTACATATTTTCCACTGAGAGATGAACCTTGGAGACTTTGTGGGTTTAGAATTAAGCAGCTTCCTTAGCCTAGGAGTGCTGAAATCACTGCTTGTATAAGGTGCAAAGTAATTTTATTTTTCCTTTTCTTAAACTTTTATTTTTCCTTTTCTTAAACTTTTGATTGCAGTGTTTTGTTTTAACTTCATGAACACCTGTTTACCTAGCAGTAAATGATCCTTGAAAAGAAACAAGCGTTACTTTCCCTAAGACATTATAGATATTTATATTAAAAAATTTTAATTATCCAAAATGTGGAAACACTGTAATAATAATCATGTAAGTATGTTCTTTATTCAGCAAAAGAAAAAAAGTTCCACTTACCTTTGGCAGCAGTTTGCAAAATACTTTATAAAGAATATTTCATGCAGTCTTTTTAAGAGTATTATAGAGTTGATTCTCATATGAGAATGTCACTTGGAATATAGGGCTTCAAAATTTCCTCTGTGAATCTCTATGAGTTCTTGTCATGACTCATACTCAGAAATACTGAACATACTCCTAAGAAATATTGACTGCTTGGTTGTCCTCTCCTCTCCTCGTAAGATTTGCAGACTTTGCTGCCTACAGCCATCTAACTTCTAAATGTATGTGCTCAAATTGTAGTACATCTACAGTTCTGCCTTGGAGAACTCAGTATTAAGACATTTAAGCATCCAGCATTTTTGTTACATAACATTTGCTTAGGTGAGCCAGGATTGTGTTTTTATGCTCAAGCCTCAGTCAGACTTAAGGATTTGTTTCCAAACCAGTTCCTTATCAGGCCACATGGCAAGAACAAAACAAAACAAGAAAGAAAAGGACAACCAAGTTTAGAGTTTTAAGGAACTTTTATTTTTCTCCTCCCTTTCCTGTTACATGGAGGGACTTGAGGGTCCCTTGCAGAAGTGCATGCCAATGAGCAGATGGGTCTCTGACAGTGTTCCTCTGTGCATCTGTTTCACTTTGAATAAAAACAATTATTATTCACTGAAGGATGAGAGGCTCTAAACTGGTAGTTCTCAGCAGACAGAAGTGAGACAGTACGGGATCCCAGTACTTGCCATCATCTATATTTGTGCAACATTCATAGCGCTGAAGGGACAGATTCATTGTATAAATTCATACTTTTACTCTCAATCAAGGCTCTCCCAGATCCTCACATAGTGATCAAAATGGCCATGCCATTAAGCATTAGGAGCCACAGCTAATTAATCTCCCTCTTTTTTTTTTTCCTTATTTTTTGCCATGCACATCTTTGTTCCAAAGGAAAGAGAAGGGGGAAGCTGCTTATCTTCATTCATATATTTTCCTCATCTTGTCAAAAAACATAGGAAAAAAATTGTGAATTACCTCTAACATTTTTTTTGTTTTGCTGTAGGCATTAATGATGGTTTATATGACCTTTGGCCTTATGTGTAGAACTCAGGGTGTAACGAAGTTCATAAAAATTTATATAAAAGAAGAGGACCTTCAAAATAGAAATGTGGGAGATTCTATTGAATACTTTAAATTAGGTATAGATTAGTCACAAACTGCTGAGAGCACTTAACAAGAAATCAAAATCAAAACCTTGAATATAGAAGCTCCTTGTCAATACACAGCACACTAATGTGTGACATGATCAAGATTTCAATAAATTCCACCCTACTTAACCAGTAATGCTTTGGATGAGCTAAGTACTCAAGTAAACATTATGGTACTAGAATTCTAATCATTTTAATCACTTCAGTTATTGGGTCATTCTATTTGACTACTACCTGTTAAAATATTTGCAGATGGGCTGTTTATATTTTCTCATATCATAAAAAAGGAAAATCACAAATTTGGTCTAATTTAAAATTTATTTTAATCCTCATGAGACTTCTAGTTGACCTGAGAGAGCTTTGTATGGAAATACTTCTCTAACTAAAGTATATACTGTCATTTAAGTGTCACCATCATTCACAATACACATTCTTCTCAGTTCACCTTTACCAACTATTCTTCATTTCTTCTACTCTCCGGCTGGTTGACAAAATGATTCACACCTCCTAAAGATGGAGTAACTGCATCCATTCCTTTAAAGATGCAGGATAGGAGTCACTTATCATAAAAACAAATGTTTCTCAAATGGTTTAGAATAATAGAATCATAGAATAACCAAGTTGGAAGAGACCCACAGGATCATCGAGTCCAACCATTCCTATCAAACACTAAACCATGCCCCTTAGCACCTCGTCCACCAGTCCCTTAAACACCTCCAGGGAAAGTGACTCAACCATACCCCTGGGTAGTCTGTTTCAGTGCCCAATGACCCTTTGAATATATATATATATTTTTAAAAGAAAACCAAACCCTTTGACTCAAAAATATATATCACATGTATGAATCACATGGTCATCTGAAATTCCTATGCTAGATCAGGTTTTTATGTCTTGGGTAGACTTTGTCTTTACAAGCAATACAGGCTATATTTCAGCAGAGTATTTGAACACATATTTTACATAAAGAAAAATCCCCATTTAACTTGGATGGAGTTATTCAGCTTTCTAAAAGTTTAACGTATTCACAAATACTTTGCCTCATGTAGTCCAGTTCCTTCATCTTCTCTGTAACAGATTTTCCAGTAGGTTTTGTTGTAGATGATGTAACTTTAACTGAATTCAGATTCACAGAAAAAGCAAACATTCAGTACCAGAACTGTGTCTGGAAAAGGTCACTGCCACATTAATCATAATTTATTATATAACAGTCCACAGAGATTTCTCAGATCTAATGTCCACTTTTTAATTGAATACAGACATAAACTCTTGTATACTGCACCCTCTACAGGATAAAATACACAATATATCAGAGGGCAGGGCAAAAAAAATGAAAGAAATCTTCATTGGGGATGTTATTATCTGCAGTTGAAAATCAAATTGCTGATTTAGGCAGTTAATTTTCAGTGGTGTATTTTTTAAACAACAGAACAGAAAATGTCAGATTGAAATACCGCTAATGAGTGGATTCATACGTTACTCTGTGCTCCAAGCAGGAGTCAGTGCTGGCTGGGTCCTGAAGCAAAAGTGAGAGAGCTTCCTCAGTATGTAATCGGTGTGCTGTCAATGCATCACTAATACAAACTGCACTATACTAATTAAACTTTCTCCCTATGTAGCATGCAAATAATAAGTATATTTTCAATACCACTTGCCATATTTTTCTCCTATTCTCACAGTTTTTAAGTGTTTAAAGACTGACAGGTTTGTGTAAGAATAAAAATGTTTATCAGAGGGCAATAGTATATAAAGGTAGAACTTAAAAATGTACAACCTATTCATAGAATCATAGAATCATAGAATCATAGAATCACCAGGTTGGAAGAGACCCACTGGATCGTAGAGTCCAACCATTCCTATCAAACATTAAACCATGTCCCTTAGCACCTTGTTCACCCATGTCGTAAACACCTCCAGGGAAGGTGAATCAACTAACTCTCAGGGCAGCCTGTTCCAGTGCCCAAAGATCCTTTCTGTGAAATGTTTTTTCCTAATGTCCAGCCTAAACCTCCCCTGGTGGAGCTTAAGGCCATTCCCTCTTGTCTTGTCCCCTGTCTCTTGGGAGAACAGACCAGTTCCCTCCTCTCCACAACCTCCTTTCCCATTAGTTTAGGGAACTAAGAAATACTACCCTGAATCTGAATTTTTAGACTTTCTTATACAAAATAGGTATTTATTTTAGCTATGAGCACAGTCAGTTTAGACAGGCACACAGTTTTATATCACTTCAAGATGTGACATAGATTTAGATTAAGATATCGGAAGGAGTAATTGGATATTTAGGACATAGTCTTACACTTCAGTACAGTCTTGACCTCTCTGTCCATTCTGATTTTCAATGCTGTTATTAAGAACATGGTAAATAGGAACCAATTATCTTTCTCATACTCACCACCAAATATTGATCTGTAAGTTTTAACTCCTAACTTGGTTTGTGTAAGAAATGAAAAAATCCCCTTGTAATCTGACCTTTCCAAGATGATCACCAAACTACCAGAAACATAATTAAAGAAATGTATCTGATTTATTGGAAGAAATACTTTCTTTTTTTTTTTCTATAGGATGTAATTGTTACTTTAAACGAGAGCTACTCTTTCAGCAAGGGATTAGACGTCTGTTGGTAGTGTTCTTTAAAACTTTTCATATCATTAGTATAGGAATAGCAACTTTTCATCATGGACAGAGACTATGAGAAACATTTATGAACTCTCTGGTAACTTGAATAATAGAATACTTAAATAAGCATCGTTTCTATTTAATTGATGGAAACACTTTCCTAAGTTAAGGTTTTTGTGAAGTTTAGCTTACAGTGTCTGCAAGAAAGCTTATACTTGTTTCACAAGTCAATTAGGGTGGAATGTTTAAAGTATATTTCTTTACATAAAAAAATTCTTCGTACCAAATACTCATCTTCAATTTTATCATTCACTTTTTCTTCAATTTTATCATTCAATTTTTCTGCTCAAAGAGAAAAATATGTAAGTAGCAGAGCAACAAAGAGGAAAATAATTTCTATGAAAGGCATCCTTCTGTAGCGTGATGGATAAATGGAGTGGGACAAATGGTTTTTATTGGGAGAAGTTCCAATAAAATCAGATTATTTACAATAGGGATGATTTTGGTTTACTGTCTTCCATGCACAGATGAATTCTTTCATTGAGAGCTCCTCTTAGCAACTGTAGCCACATCTCATGGCACTGAATTGAATCTATGATAAACTTACTATAAACTATCATTGAAATGAAGCATTATACCTCTCCAGACTAGCCTATTATTATTATGATGATGATGAAGGTGCTTATCTGGAATCATCATGATGAGGCAGAGAAACAAAAAGATCTCTTTTTTGGTAGTAGAGAAGAAATCAATGAGGTGGTGCTTTTCATTTCTATTTCCATTAGGAGCCATCTGACCTTCCTTGCCACTCTCCAAAGGAAGACTCTTGAGAGAGAAAAGAGTTACTATGCAAAGTGGAAACACTTTATTGCATAATTGTATCAGTTTGTAATAATTAAAAGAAGAGCTACAATGACATTACATTCTTAGAACATGCCTTCAACACATTTATCAATCATTTCTTGTGGGAAAACTAAAAAAAACCCAATGACATCTTTTGAAGTGTACCATTGATCACCGAAATTTACACAGAAATAGAAAGCTATAGCAATCAAAGCCTGTCATTCTTCTCCTGCCTCATTGTTTTGTTTTGTTTTGTTTCTCTTTAAAGATTTTACTGTCTCTCTTTTGTCAGTCTTACCAGCTTTATGACCAAGAAACGATTGGGCTAATAGGGGAATAAAGCATTCTGGCAGTTATAAATACTAACGTTCACAATAGAAGTCAAATATTTAAATATTTGAGTAAGGTAACAATGAAAGAATGAGGGGTGGAGTTTTGAAAGCGTGAAATATGAAAATAATCCAAATGTCTAAAAGGTGATTTGACCTTACAGAAGAATTCTTTAGTGGATGAATTAAAAAAAAAAAAAGGAGGTAATCTTCACACCACTACTAACCTTTTCAGCTTACTTCGTTAACTACTCAGTCTCCATAAAATCCTAACCAAAAGAGGGGAGAAAAAACCAACTCAGAGCTTCCTTGGCAGGAGAATTCAGAGAAAGCTTTTGTCTACTGTTTTCCGTACCTTTTATTGAGTATGGAAAGCCTGAGGAAAACAAACAGCTAGTTCACGTACCTGGTGATATTATTTAAGCATTCCTGCTGAAATGACAAAAATTCAAGAGAAGTTCATTCACCCATTTTAGTAAATGCTTATATGCTAGGATAGTGGGCATACTATAGAAGCAAACAGCAAAGATTTTTTTCATTCAATCCCAATATTCTGAAAAATAATTCAATTGTCAAAAAGAAAAATTAGTTAAGATCTTAATGGATCTTTCTCTGTCATGATGGTCACTTGGCACACAGCTTTATGCCTGGATATTATTGGTATAAAATACACATCTACCTGTGTATATTTAGCTTATAAAAACAGGCTCTGAAGGTCTAGGATGACTACATAGATTTTTATTTTATTCCACAAGGCAAGAGAGGAACATGGTGAGCAGCTCTTTGCTTTAAGTATCGTAAGACACAAAAATCATCTGTGTAGAATAAAGAATGACTGAATGACAGAGGATGTAGTCCCTGTAAAAAAAAGTACCATTATTCCAGAATTTTCTCACATGTGAAGCTTTGCCAGGGTCACGTCTGTCAGTTCTCCATTTAGCAGTTCAGCTAGATGAATATTCATCTGCTTTCAGAGTGCAATATATGACCAATCATTTTGTTCCAGAATAATATAGCATTTTGAACCAAGAATAAGACAAAAGCCTCTCACATTACCTAACATTCTGACAAAACTTAGCCCCATTAAAAAATAAACCCTTTGCAGAAACACGACTATTACTTTGCAATTCTGAGCTGTGCCATAACAAAAAGGAAATGATGTTCATATATTTCCAGGTACTTTTTATCATTGCAGATGTAAGGGAAATGATAAGACAACTGTAACTTTTTAGTTTGTTTCCCTTCTCCCTGCACTAAAGTTTCATTGTTGATGTTTGACATCATTGTAGCATTTTCCATTTTAGATAAGAAAAGGATTTAAACCAACTATTTACAAATTCCAATCACTACCAAGTAATCAACAGTTGATTTATCTGGATTGTGGCTCATTACAGAACCAGTTAACATCCAGTAAGACCAAGGCTGGACTAAAGTAAATAACCTCTACTGAAGTTAAGTAGGCTCTGTTCGAAGAGGTTTGGCTAATGTTATAACTATTGGTACAGTTTATCCTTTACAACCCATATTTTCACACTGTCCCTCTTTTCCCATTAAATCAGATGGTCTGTCCAGTCAGCTTTTCACTGCTTCATCAAGTCAATATGCATTAATTCTCCACTCAGATTCCCGGTTGGCAAACTACTTTTAGTTAATTTTATGCTGGTGTTTTTACTCTATAGCCATTAAGCATTTTGCTCTTAAAGAGAAAAAAACCCGCACCAACAATCACCTCCCCAAAGCTAAATGAAATGCACTTTATGCCATGCACACATTTTCAGTAGTGAATACAATTTCAAGACTAATACAACACCTTACAATAGATAAAATGATAATGAACTGTCTTAATGTGATGTTTATAAAGGTTACTGTGGGGACTCCCAACAGCTTGGCTACTAGCCCAGGACTACAAAGCATTGCTGGAAATCCATGAAGGGGAGAAAAATAACTTCTGTACTACCCATGACTAGAAAACTTAAAAAAGGCAACTATGAAAAACAGTTGATTACAGAAATTCACAACAGTGGCTTTATAAATTGTGTGAAAATGGTGGCACAAAGTTAGGTTATTAGGATCATGTGTGTTTTCTGCAGATTTGCTTGGCTGCATGGTTAAGTATCAAGCACCTATGTTATATATTTTTTTCTCAATGTCTAGACTGAAATACAGAAATATCATCACTATTACATTTGGATTTAGTTCTCAGGTTGTTGTAGTACAATTTAGGAATATCAGATTAAACCATTCTCCTCCTTCTACAGGTAAGCAGAGTGAAGAAAAGGAAGACAAGATGTATATGTAAAGAAACGGAATGAAAGATTTGAAAACAAATAATTTTCTATGTTTTCAGTCTTTGAAGCAAAGGAAATTTTAAGCATATTTTGTAATAACGCACACCAAAATCCTTTCCCTGTTATCAGCTAAAATAGATTAGAATATTTTTTTTGCTTAGGTGAAAGTTTGTACTTATAAATAAAAAAATCATTTTAAGCCTAGAAGCATGAAGATAGTATATCTGAAACCAGAAGAAAATATTTTACTGTCTTTTAGAGAAAAAAAGTAACAGGACATATAGGAGCAGGAAAGCCATGAGAAAGAAAATTGCATGAGTAAAAAAATTATTTTTCTAGCACACAAGCAAACTATTTCTTGTGGTCTCTTGTACTCTCTTGAAACTGGAAAAAGTGGCCTGGGTTATGATGCTAATGGACCCAAAGGAAAATTATAGACAAATTCATATTCTAATGGAACACATTTGTAACTACAAAAAACCTGCTTTGTGTACCCAAAACAAATAATACAATGTTCTTCTAAATATTTAGAAAGATTATGATATTTCTAAATTGCACTAAGCTTGCAGAGTGAGTATTCATTTATTTTCAATGTTTGTTAGGGGAAGATTTTTAAGGATCATTGTTTTTATAAAGTGAAGATATATTAAATTAAGATAGTAGTTTAAAAACACTTCTTTACTTCTGACATAATTTTTAAAAATAATCAAGAACTTTTCATCTACAACCACAAAAGATGACAAATCAGCAATCAAATGGAATTCAAATGACTCCTGATTCTAAAATACCAATCTTTTCCTTCACAAAAGCTTAGATTGAAACAAAGAAATGGGACTAAGGATCAATTGATTTGAATAAGTTTTGGCCAGGGAGTAAAGTAGAATCAATCCACAAAATTCCATTTCAGTGAAGAGTCAGTAATCTGGTGTCTTCTTTAATGATGAGTTCAAGCTTCAACCTTTGTGACCAATGCACTAATCAAAAAGGAAACAAGACCACTTCTGAAACAAATAGATCTCAGGTCATTGAGGTCTAAAATGTTAAAGAATTAAATGCTACCAGGAAACAAACATATAGCTAAAGAAAATCTTGAAACTAATGTCATAAACTCTTTGAAAACACACTGGCAAGGTACAGTAGTTATTCCAAATGTATATTTTGATTTCAAAATGTGATTTTCGAGCCACAGAAGAACGAGAAGGATTTTAGGGGGTCTCAGTATATCCTGAAACAGAAGTGTCAGAAAGCAAAGTTCACAATATATCAACAAACCGGAGCTTTGTCTGTTTAAAAAAAAATTTAAAATGTAGTATCTTATTTTACTGTAAACCAAGCTAGTCAGTGCAGCTGCACAAGTTGAAACACACCATCACTGTCAAAGATATGGATGAAAGGGAAGGTTTAGGATACATTGACAAACAATATTTCAGTGTACAAATTGCATTAATTTTAGAGTTCTCCAGTCCCCTCCATGCCCCTATTTCAGTGTAGCTGTATTCTAATCTTATATTGTTATTGATTATATTACTTTTTTTCCCTAGACAGTTTTAAAATATACACATCTTAATGGTTAAGATGCTTAGTTTGGAAATTGGTGCAGGAGGCTCATGGCCCTTCTCCAATTATATCTTGTGAGACAAGGTCTCTGGAGAATTTAAAAAAAAATGTTCTTTCACTATCACTCAAATTACACCTTTACATTTATTGACAATAATTCTGAAGTGGCTGAGTTTCTGCTGTAAGTCATCTCTCACCATCAGGAATAAGGAATTCAGGGAAATATACATTAAAAATATCCTGCAGAAACTATTCTCTTTCTGTAGAAAGCAGAGCAAGTGGTTATTCTATTGCACGGATCACTATTATAATATCAGGGGAAAAAAACTGGCCTTTTTTATCATTAAACAGCATTCAAAAGCTGAAATAATGAGCTTGTAGATGTAATGTTGAGTTATTAGCTGAACATTGATTTATAAGTTCATTTAGGGAATAAATCGGAAAAAAAAACCAAAAAACCCAGAATGTGAGCTGGATTTTAGCAGGTATTTCTAATGTTTGCTATTATGGATAAGTATTCATGGATTTGCATTCCTTCAACAATAATATCCTGTTCAGTCTGGATACTTAGGAAGGAGACACAGAGGTACATACATTTAAATGGATTTCTAGAATGAACTTCTGATTTTCACTACCTGTTTCCAAACTCTGAGAACCCTTTTAGGATGTGGTTAACAAGCTTCCACAATCTGCTGAGCTTGACTCAGAGTAATTTGAATTTGTGCAATTAAAAATGAACATCATAGCTGAAATTTCCGGAGAGGAATAGTTCTCTTTTGATATTTAAATTAAAATACTTTGCACACAGGTAAGGGGTAATTTAGAAAACAGCTTTAAAAAAAAAGAAGAAATAAAAAATAATACAAAAATAAAAATATTTTACCTGTGTAGAAATAAATTAATTTCTTATATTAAAATCACATTTGGTTATATTTTGTATTATCAAACTCGAAGGTCAACAATTTCATCTGACCCAAAGCAGAAGCAGAAGAAAATCACCCAGTCTAAATCCAGACCAGCTCCCTGGCTCCTTTAGCTGCATGATGTCAGTTTTACTCTGATTAATCACCACTTCTCTAAATTGCAATTTAAACAACAGCTCACAGAGTTGTGTCATTTTTGTGAGATGGACGGCAAGCACCAAGGAAGTTGCTTCTACACAGGAGCAACTGACATGGACCCTCTGCCTCCAGCTATAGACCCTTTAAAGAGGTGCATACTTCAGAGTTCTGTTGTCACTGATTCATCTGGCCTTTTACATGGTCAGGAGGAGATGCTGAAGAAGGAGAGATAAGACAGAAGAAACATAATATTGAGGAGATACCATGGAATAACTGGGAATGTCCAAGAAGGTATTTCTTCAAAGAGATGATGCAATATAAAACATTGCTAGTTTATCATATATGACAATTATAACAGATATCAATACCACAATTCATGCTTAAGACTTAGAGATTTCAGCAGGCTCTTTCCATGAATAAATAAGGCAGTGCTACACGTAAAACTGTTGTGACCTCCAAGAAACTGATGTCTGTCAGCTGCTGGCCAGTTTTGTTCTCCATGGTCCTTTGGGGAATTCTCATTTCTACTTGGTTTGCCAAAAGCTATTTAGCTCAAAATTCAGTTCTAAATTCCGATGAACTTGACTATTTTGTTTTTACTTTGGCTGACAAGTCTTTTACTGTGAATATCATAGAGATTTTTCATATTATTCAAGAATATTGAAGAATTTGTGTTTTGTAATCAGTGAAAGACTTGGATTTTGTTTTAAGTGCTTTTCCTTTTGTAAAAGTTAGTTGAATATGTTGCAAAAGCTCAGGAATCAGAGAGAAAACTGAAAAGCAACAATATCCATCTTAAGAATAATTTGACCTTTAAGAGAAGTCTCACTAGGCTATACTGTTGAAGTTCTAACTTCCAAATTATCAATACTGGAAAAATAAGATTAGAAAGTTGCAACCTCTTTTTACCCTCAGGCCCAGAAATAAGCAGACAATTACTGGACACAGGCTGACTGTCTTTTATTTTACTTCACAAACCATAGATATATACCAGGCTTTCATAATTTCCTAAGATTTACCTGCATTCAGGTGGGAGGAATATCTTCATAAAGATGCACAGCTCTCCTAAAGTTTCACCTCCCTTTCCTCCTAACCATATTTTCTCTAACTGTGTTTTCCAACCTGATTTCATTGAGTTTCACTCTCTTTTATTCTTATCACTCGTAGTGACACTTTTGGTATGAAAATCTGACTTTTCCCAGTACCGTTTGGCCAGATTGTCTGTTAGCTCAAATCCTAGACCTCCACACTGCTAGAAAAGGTGCAGTAGGGGGTGTACCTTATTAAACCCATCTAGACTGTTCAAGATAGAGTTTAAATTGACAGGGTCCAGAAAATCCATAGCCTAAATAGGGTATAGTGCAATACATTTAACCCGTCTCTGAACATATTATGATGAACTATCAAGTGTAGATGTAATATTGGGTGAGCTTTCTCATATCGAGAACATATATACTGAAAAAGTGGAAGTGATTTCAGGTAATGTCTGGCCGTATTTGCACAGGTCAGTGAGGGGTACAAGGTTCCTGAACCTGGGAGAACATCTTGCCCCAAAAGGAAAACAATTCCCAAGAAACTAAAATCACCTTATGCTCTATAAAATGAGTCAATGAATAGGCGAAAGAAAGTAACACTCAACAACAGGAAATTGAGGTGACATGCTGTTGGGAAGATCTGAAGACGAAGAATCTGAGAGAAGCATCAGTCCTCAGGGGAAACAGTAACTTTGTCTGCTTCTTCATACTGTCATATGGAGTTTTTGAATATTGACTACTGAACACTGATTTCAGCTCCCCTCTTAGAAAAATGTGCATGAATCAAGCCATCAGGTTTGCACGACCAGTTATCTAACTGAGGAAACCAGGGGTTGGGAAGTTTTCAGTGTACATATTGAGGTATAATTTTGGCTTTCATTGGCCTTTCTTAAAGGAGAATAATTGGAGTGCCTCTGTATATTATGATATCTGTGCCTAAGAGACCAAGTGCTCACAAAGTGCCTTTGAATTACTTTTTTGGTATTGGCCAAAAGAATCTGCTTATGCTAGTCTTCTTTACACAGAAGAATTCTCAGCTGTGCCTGAAGCCAAAAGGATCGGGACTCGGGGTACAGCCTTTAACCCTGTTGTTATTTTATAGAATCATAGAATTATAGAATCATAGAATCACCATGTTAGAAGAGACCCACCGGATCATCGAGTCCAACCATTCCCACCAATCTTTAAACCATGTCCCTCAGCACCTCATCTACCTGCACTTTAAACACCTCCAGGGAAGGTGAGTCAACCCCCACCCTGGGCAGCCTCTGCCAGTGCCCAATGACCCTTTCTGTGAAGAATTTTTTCCTAATGTCTAGCCTGACCTTCCCCTGGTGGAGCTTGAGGCCATTCCGTCTTGTCCTGTCCCCTGTCCCTTGGGAGAAGAGCCCAGCTCCCTCCTCTCTACAACCTCCTTTCAAGTAGTTGGAGAGAGCAATGAGGTCTCCCCTCAGCCTCCTCTTCTCCAGGATAAACACACCCAACTCTCTCAGACATTCCTCTGAAATTATTCAAAATAATTTATAATACATAATCAGCATACACTGGCTAAAATCTAAGATGTATGCAATTAAAAAATTATAATCAATTTACTTCCCTTCAAAACACTTTACTGAGGAAAAGTAAATGAGCTGAAAGAGAGTAACAATGGAGCTGCAAGACAATCAGCTTCAGACACCTCTTTTTGTTGATATAATGGGATAATGTTGTAATTACATTAGTTCAAACACATGATATCTGAGCAGTGGAAGCATAATCTGACCTCTCGGGTTGAGCTACATAATGTTACTTGACCCTCCCTCCCATGCATTTCTATGAGAAAAAGAGCTGTGCTGTGACACAGTTTCTTAATCAGTTGTCATTGCATACAGAATCCAGGCTTGAAAAGACATGCATTTGATAAAATAACTAGATTTTCAGCACTTTATCCACTAGAGATTTGGAACTGGATATTAGAAGCACTCTGAGCTGATGAATTTATCACAGTTTGCTAGTTAGCATCTTGATTAACTGGATATTAAAAATTATTTTGGTGAACTTCATGGGGAGGGAGCAGGGGAGAACCCAAAACAGACTGCATCATGTGCAGGAGCTAAATAAGGCTCCTGTGTTGACTGAGGATACAGTCACAGTATCACAAACATTTATTGAATTTTATTCACAAAGAATGTAAAGAACACATCAGAAGCAAGGAAATCATGGATCTAATATTATTTTATTGGATTGTGCTAAATGCACCAGTTGCAACATGCCTTTTAATAATGCTGTAAAATATTTCAGTCTATTTTATGAGCTTTTTTAATAAAGAACTTACATGACTTCAACTGGAAAATAGTGAAATATTCAGGATTATAGTCTATGGTGCCTAGAAACTGTAATTTTTAAAGGCTTTGCAGAAACTGAGCAGAACAGAGAGGTTATTTGGCTACTATGACTGTGACTAAAAAAAGTGCTTTCATTCCATATCTAAGTTTAAGAATGATTTTAATTTCATGCCTGATTTTAAGCACATATGAAGTGCTTTGATATACATATATATGCAATTATGTTGTTGTTCAGCTCATTTTTCTACCATCTGCTTGGTTTGTAACCTTTTTGTTAGTAGATACAAATGTTTATTTAGATTAACTCTGGATAGGCCAGATTGGCTGTATGAGGCTAGAAATAACACACAGATTTGCTAAACCAGTCAGAAAGAAACTGATCAATAATGATATATTGATCAATTTCTGTTCTGCTGCAACAACATCACATTGAATGATTATATCTACATCCACCATTTAATATAACAGAAACAAAGTAGTAGTAAAAGGGCATCATTACAGAATCAATTTCTTCCTGCTAGAATTCTCAGAGGATGCTGGACTTTCCTAAAGTAAATTTCAGGATCAACATTCCTGGCTGTTTCATGCAAAGATAGAGTTTTAACAGCACTGAAATAGAACTTCCTAAAAATGTCTCTTAAAATATTTTTTTTTCATATGTTTCTCACTGAAGGACCAGAATCAAATTCTCTTACTTTTCAAACAGAGAATGTAAAATAGTAGTGTACAAAACCATTCTTCTATTGAGGACACTGAATACTGCTACTATTTTTCATCCCTTTCTCACTGCTCATTCCATGTTTATTCTAAGCTGTTTTTACCTCTGCTATCCAGAGAACTAAGCAAAGGTTAATACTTTTTTTTAATATTCTATTTGGCTTTTCATTTTCTTCAGTGTGTCATTAGTTATACTAACTGAAAACCATTAGTAGATATGTTAGGATTTACTACATGCTGTTCAATATGAATCTATATTAGGAAATTGGTGACCAGAATTATTAGACACTACTATTAGTCTAGCATAGATGCTACTATTCACTTCCTTGCAGCTGCATTTTTATGTTTACTTTACTCTCCTCTTCATTCTTTTTCCTGTGTGTGTCAATTAAAAGCATCTATTCTGACAAAAACATTTTCTTGTCTAAGTCAGAGGCTGCAAGCAAGTTGATAGTTACACTCCATGTTGATAGTTAACAGCAGAGGCATTAAGAGATCTGCAGGCAAGTGGAGGACTGATCATGCTTTGTTAAATTCGGATTATAATTTTCAAACTATATTCTTCAGTTTTAAAATAATCCTAGTCTACTGTTATATGTATCTATCTAATGCAATCTTTCAGAGCCATTTTCATACCACAACTACGAAAACATTATAACAATTCTGCAGTGCTAGACATGGAGACTAAGTTTCAGAGGTATTATACAGAACTGAGGTGACTAGTCAAGAATGTTTCTGAACAATGCCCTGTTTTCTTTTCTTCTCTTTCTTTGCTGTACCCCTGTGAACAACAGCTTAGTTCAATTTTTTTAAAAATCAGAACAGGCTCAGTGAAGACAAGACTCCTGCAACTGAAATTCTAAACTCATTAATATGGCAAACAGCCTATAAAGTATAATTAATAGTTAAGAGACTTTACTGGGATTAAGTAGAATACAGTCACAAAACTTCCTTAATTTTCACAAGGTAGTCAATTTATCACAGACAGTGTATTGTTATTCAGTGATGGTTGATAATTATGATGATTTATTTTGCTTAGAAAAATGAATGTTTTTACTTCTGCATACAAAACAATATCAAGCTGTAATAAATATCACTCCTTGCATTTCAAAAGTGCTCCCCAGGAAAGAGAGAACAAGCTATTTTACAACCAAAAATGTTTTTGCAGAGAAAGCAGAACAAAAATATAGCAAAATGTGGTACATGCACTACTCCTCTGCTGCAGTGTACTTTGGTGTCCTCATCGCTGCCTGAATTACACAGACAACAAAATTTTGTGAATTTCCTCTTGCAAAAATAAATAAGCTATCATGTTTATTTTCCCATTTAATATTATCCATATGTCCCCCAATTCTAGAATTTCTTGTGACCTATCTGACTTCCCTGCAGTATGTCTGAATGCAGCAATCTAACAATACACGAAACATCACAGAACTGGGCCATAACTAGGCATGACACAACACAGCATAGAATAAGATGTGAAAGTCAACACCTAGACATCAGACGAATTGTTCTTCATGTGTATGGAATACAGTTCAGGTATTCCTTCTAAATACTATGAGGTATTTATTTTTCTGTTAACTCCATGTTCTCCTAAACATAACAGATTGTTTTTCAGGGACGTTATACTTTTGATTGCTTTGTCATCATATGCAGAACACAACAAATTATTGAAGGAAAAATACAAACTGTACTTGCGAACTATATACATTTTAATTACAAATTATTTTTTCTGTGTTTTTTCTTCAAAAAAGCTGGTATGAACCTGTGTTCTGCCAAAAGTTTTGTAGAAACAAGACTTTTTATTCAGTTCTGAGTTTTGCTGATGCTCAGAACACTCCTTTCTCTTCCTTTTAATTTCCATCTGTGCCTTTCCCTATGAAAAAAAAGAAAGACTTTACTGTTTATAGTTGTGATTATTTTCCTTCTTTTACAGCATACATTTTCTTTAAATATTTGTAACCTCATCTGTCAGGTAGTGGGCAAGATGTTCTGTGGACACTTTGGGCAAAACATCTCTTTTGCAGTTTGTTTTGAATGTGGGGTTAGGCCCCAAGTGCTTCTCTCAATCCTGTTGCTTATGATCATAAGTCTGCAATAAATTGTAATGGTTTTACTCTCAGCAAGGTCACAATCAAGCACATTCTTCCCATTGTTCTTTGCATATCACCTTCCTCCTTAAGCATTGGAGATTAGCTAATACTGCCTTCTGGTATTTTTTTCCTGAGATGAGCAAATAAAAGTCCCTGCTGTTGTCACTTCATCACATCCTCCCAGGATGGATCAATATTTCTCTGCCAGCCTGTCAGAGGAGGACAGCAGCAATCTGGACTTAGATTATAGAGCTCTCAGGAGAGACATGTTTAAAAAAACACAAAACAGAACTGTATACAATGGCTTGTCCTAACAGATGTTGTTTGAAACTACCAACCTACTTCACAACATTAAGACCCTAACAACAAGAAATTACGCAAAATCTTTTAATGGAGGTAGATCAAATTCTATTCACAGACTGGTCATACTTCCAGAAACTATTGTCTATATGTGCAACATTTGCATTTGCCGCCCCAGTCAAGAACAGCTACAAAAATTATCTGGAATTTACACTGGAATTTAACTCCCTGCTCAACTACAAATTATGACAGTTTGACCATGTGACAAGAAAGACTACTACTTTACTATTTCCCCTAAGTAATAAAGTAGTTTTAGACTCCTGTGGTCTAGAGAGTCTTCTGTACTCACAAAGCTATCCAGAAGTAACCAGTGGACTCTGGTTAATGAATAGCTGCAAGAAATTTGCCAAGAACAAATTACAGAAACAAAAGCTGTCTGGAAAGCATAATCTAGAAATAGATTTACTGTCAACCAAAACTGAGCACAGGACTTCCATTAATGTGGAAGTCCTTTGAAGCTCTATGCCTTAATCTAGACTCTTATACCTTCACAGACAGTGTCACAAGAGGGTGGTCTGACTGTCCTGAGAGTGAATTCTGATTAAATTGCAGTCTGAAGATATGCATATTACACTTCTTTGTCTGCAAACCAATTTATATAACACAGTTACAACTAAAAAAAATCCCAACAAACAAAAACTAAACACAAAAAACCCAAACCCAAAACAAACAAAAAAAAGTCAAAACAAATTGTTCCTTTTATCCTGATGCACCTCCTCAGTTTCCATAAGTAAGAGCCTGGTTATGATTTTTTAGATTCTGCCTGTAGCAAGGAGTGATAAAAGTTAAATTTTTGTGGACATCCCCCTGCTAAAAATATGTATGTTTTCCTGTGACATAGTAAAACTTTACATGTTACGAAATATTCCAGGGAAAAGAAAATTAACTACATTTAGTCTGCTCCTAGCTGATACTTCACCTCAGGACAATGGATGTGAAATGTCTAAATTTTCTTCAATGACATGTTGTCCACTGCTGTTGCACTCTTTAGGGTGTATGAGGTGTCACATACAACAAAAGTTCACAGAGTTTCAAATTCTTGCATGTTGTATATCATAGCTGCATTTATTAGTGCAAAACATCATTAAAATTCCCTGCACATGTAATGGACACCATGAACACAGTATTAAAAAAAAGGAATAAATAAATATACAAGTATTTCATGAGACCTGAGAAATAAAAACTTTTTTTCTGTATTTATAGAAAATTTATAAGTATCTCATATACAAATGTTTTCTGTATTACTGAAAACATGTCACAAAGCCATAAAGACTAGTGCTCATACTTGCTGGTAAGTCAATCTTTCTTTCAGACATCTTAAGATGACCTCTTAAGACCCAAAGATTTATCAAGTCAGCAGTTTATTCCCTTAGGCCACCATCTTCAGCCTCTTCCTCTTCCAGTCACGTCTGTTGAAGGACTTTGCAAACCCCCATGAGGAAATGGACTAATCTACTTCTTTCTAAAGGACAAGCATGATGCCTACGCTGACTGCACTCTATGGGATAAGAAAGCTAATAAAGGGAAGGAGACTACATCTATTCGTGAAAGATTCAGCATGATGTTTGTATTATAAAAGACAGAGTCAGAGTGCTGTAGCTGTCAATCAGAAAAAGGGTATTGTTTCCCAGCATCAGTAACCACTACTGAGAAATTTTCAAGGAAATTCATTAATCTTTCTACTTCACCAGCATAAACCATCCTTTAATTAGTAGGAAGTTAAGGTATTTTCTGCATAAAATATATGCAATATATCTTTTTCCTCTCTTCTGTATTATATATGAGCTGATTTATTAATAGGTATGTATAGATGACAACTTGAAGAAGTGAAAAAAATAAGTAAAAAACTCAAATATTTTTTATCGAAAATAACTATATTTCCTTTACATCATATAATTGTCCATAAGCTTTTTTTGTTGTCTGCTTAGAAAAAAATCACCTATTAATTTCAAATTGATTGTTTGTAAATATTGCTACTGTAAAAAGGAAATAGCAACAGAGACACTGCAATACCTTCATCAATATATATGTAAAAATAATTTCTCACATACCTAGATAATCTGGCTAGGGAATTATATGAAAGGAAAGAGACTCTGCCTTTTATTAGCCAATCATTAATTTCCCATAAATGTGAGCAAACTTTTTACCCATTAAATGAGTGAAAAAAAGGCCTGCATTAGTATTTTTGGATAATTGCATAGGTTGGTCTGTTTGGTGATCTCCCTAACTTCATATGAACATCTCTCTTTTATTAGTGCTTAATTCCTGTATTTTTCCATCTGCCTTTTATTTTAAAATGGAAACAAAAGTTAACTTCATCTTCTTTTCTTCATGTATCTCCACCTTCAGATTTTTCTTTTTAGTCATGGCAGACAGCATCTAATTTTCAGGTTCAGAAGTGTCCCATTATCTACTCTGCTGGCTGCTACTGTGCTGTAAAAGTGTTACCATGGGAAAGGATAGAGATCAAGCTGCAGGGCTCTGATAAGCAATACTTCATGTTTATTTTTGAAAATTCCATGTACTCTGTCAGTTTAGGAATCTGACATGTGAAAATACATGAATCAAAGCAATTGGATTTTTTTTTAAAGTGATTTTTATCTCATTTGATTCAGATTAAGAAATAGCAGATATTGTAATAACTAAGAAATAATAAAAATATCTGCCTTGTTTTCTTTTTCCAAGTTAAGAAAGAATATATGACAATGTAAGATAGTTTAACTTAAGGAGTTTTAGGATATGCTGAAGGGAGGCTGAAGGGACATAAGATTACTCATTTTCAAGGGTGGAGATCTTGAGTGCACCTATTGAAATGAAGTGGTATGATAGGTAAACACAACATGGATAACATGTGGCAAAAAAATCATGTTTTAAAGGCACAGCAACACTTCACCTAAGGAATCATACTTCATAAATAGTAACGTGATAAGATTATTCTTCCAGTTCTGTGATCTTTGACCCTTTATAGTCACAGATTGCCAGTATAGACACCTGGCAAATTGCATGGTATGCGGCATTTTCTCCTGAAACTTTCCATGGATCCAGGATATTTTGAAAGTCTCGATGCATCCCATTGGTTAGTAACTACTTCATAGACTGTACAGGAGCCTTTCACGCTCTCACAGTGGTACCAAAATTATTGGAGCTCTCTGAGAGCCTTCAAAAGCAGGGACAGTGCCTTATAAACAACTGACTGAACTCATCTACTTTCCCTAACAGCTTTGTTGTGAAATACTCAGGTTCCTGCTTCTCAGAAATGTCAGAGAACCTTGGAGAACACATTCATGGCTTTCTTTTGGCAATTAAAGAAACGCAGCTTGAATTAGAATGGTCAAACAAAGTCTTACCAGACTGCTAAAAGGAGTATTGTAGCTTAATATGAAGAAGTAAAAATACCCTAGCAATATCAAAAGCATTTAATCAAGCTGTGTTCCCATTTCCCTACTAAGTACTACACATCACAGAACATCCTTATAAACACACAACATGCATATTAAAATCCTTCAAACCATCTGTAAGTGCCCAATTTTAATTAATTTGCTGAATACATAAAACAACTGGAAATATGACAGAAGTGGTTATGTCAGTCAGGTTAAAATAGATGATCAATTCATAAGCACATGGAAAAAAATGCCTTATTGATAGGAATACTAAATTTATTTGTAAAGTTGCTTTGTATCCTGAGGAGGTTTTTAAGAAAATTACTATATAAGAACTTTGTTAAGCCCTAAATTCTGGTCTTATTTGCTGTTTCAAATACCAATAACAAGACATACATTTTATTTTATCCTTTTGCCCAAAACATCTGTTACCTGTTGTTATATTTTGGACCTTGAAATCTGCCTGCTTTTCAATAGATCCCCACTACGTGCTTTACAGTCTGCAAGTGGCATAAAAATACATAGCAGATGTTACTTGGTATTGGACTGCATGGTTTCCCGTTGTCCAAGGCAGCAAATCTTTTTTTAATTCATCACAGAACATAAGGATGCTTCCATAATCCAGCCTTTAACACAACTAAAGTATCTAAAGAGACAGTCATGGCTTACAAATGCCTTATAAAATTCCTCTTTTCTGTGTTTTGTTCCATGAGAGCAGCAGCCAATTAAAGACCCGTCTCTGCAAATCTCCTACTAAATATTTCTCTCAAACCCATTTCTGCATATCCACTATAATGAAACTGGTCGACTTAAGACTTTATATACATTTTTGCCTGCATCTTCTCTGTAAGAAATGTATTTAACCTGATTTACTGTGATCTATATTCTCAATAGAAGGTAGAATGAGAAGCTGATTTTAGCACTGATAAAATTCTACCACCATATGTTGATTTTGTAATGAAAACTAAAACATATATTCTGTTAATGAAATCCCTTGATTTCATTCAGAATTCCTGGAAAAGATTTCAAGACATACATAACACAGAATGGGATAAACACTTCTGTAGCTAAGTTCTGGGCCTTTTCAAAGGACTGTTAAATACCAACTGAGAGGTGAGAGAAAGCAGTGTTCTAAACTGTAACTTCTTCATGTTCTGGTGTATTTCTGTGAAGATAACTTTCTCAGGCTCATTTCTACTCTCTATCTTCCCCCCGGTCTACTAAAACGAAGTATTAGCTTTATGGTGATAAAAAACCAGTTGAAAATGTTACAAACTCTCTGCAGCATGCTATAAATGTACTAGAAACATAAAACGTGCTAGAAACCAGATCCCAAATCATGTCTGAGAGCAGGAAAGATCTGTTCGTATCAATCAGTGTCATCTGAGGCATTCCTGTGTTGCCCTAAGTCCTATCAAGGTCTCACTGTTAGCCTGAAGTTGCATCAAGGTCTCATTTCCTCAATTAACTTCATCACTCTCGCTAAGAAAAAAAATGTTAAACCCAGCTAAACAGTATGTTTTTGGCAGAGTTTTGCCATTGGCCTCTGTGTNCTTAATTTTCATTGCACTTCCTTAAGAACTTGACTTAAGAACTGAGTCTTGAAATTCTCTCATTTAGTACAAAAGTACACACATTACAAGCTGTTGAAAAAAAAGATGACAAAAGATGAAAAAAGCATGGCAATCAGACTGAATGCTAACAAGTGCTTTCAACCTCTTTTCTCTTTGTAAATTGTTCATATAATTTAGAATGAAAATTAGTTCTGACTCTTTAAGCATGAATATGTAGACATTCAAAGATTCATAAGCCACTGATGAATTGTCAGCATTTCAGAAGTTACATTCTTACTGTCAGTTTCTTAACAGTTTTCTACATTGCTTTTCAGCTAAGACTGTCTAGGATAATGTGTCCAATAAGTCTATCACTAAACTAAGCTGACTTAGTGCTAGACTTGTAATTTGCTGTGACTGTACTTCATCCATCTAAAATGTGGTCTGAACAAGTGACTGTTCCACACCTGTTCTTTTCTGGTGTAAAATTTAATAGTGTTAGCCTGTTATCTTAGACAGGAAATGTAAAGCACTGAAAAACTGCAAAATAGTGGCAATAAGGAAGTGTTGTTGCCTCGGACTTAAGACTGGTAACTGCTGATTTCTTCCAAAGCTGAGTTGCACTGAGTGGTTTAAACCACTGGCAGTTTTTTTGGTCCGGTTGGTCAGGATTGTTTTCCTCTGTGATCTTTTGAATATTAATTTTCTTCATGTAAATGCAACATCTCTTTCCAAATGCCAGCCACTGTATCAATTTGGTTTGCATCATCTTCCATACACTTCAGTTTTTACCGTGCTGTTTCCTCTTTTTCCATTGCTTTCAGCGATCAGCTTATTCCTCTGTGTTCTGTGGATTAATGATCTCTCTACTGCCACCTTCCTCATCAAGGAAAATTTAATTACTGATTTAGTCACATTTCACAACATGAGAAACAGAAACTGTCTTTTTTTCCCCCACGTATTTTTTCTACATTGGAAATGTGATTCTGAGCTTTGGTTCCTTCCAGACTGCAAGCTCATTAAAAAATGAAAGGTTCCAGAAAGCTTCCAAATTTGCATATCTGGGGAAGACAATTCCAGCTCTTTTGTTAGCCACTTTAAAGCTTCATAATTAGCAATTCAGAGGTTTGAGGTCTTGTGTTGAACCAGTAATCCTCAGAGGGTGTATTCCGTAAAGATATGGAACAGTCTTCCAAGAATTTACTGTCTTTCAGATTCAGTTTATTAGACAAACGCGTCAACACATCAAAATAAAGGAAAGATAATTTGTATAGATATTCTCTTTTATAGCATTTTCATTTATTTTTCTGGGGTTTTTTCTATTTTTTTCTTCCTTTTTTTGTGTTAGATATCTAGTTACTCTTGAACTCTGCATTCTGGAAAGTTTGTCCTTTAGCCTACAGGTCTTTCCTCCATAATCTCCACTACTTTTATTAATAGATGCACTGGTCCACCTGGTTGGTTTTTTTTCACTCACATTTTTAAGTAGTGGTTCCTGGGATTGTATATAAGGATAAAAGTACTAAGTATTTGACAAAATAATATAAAGATGTTTAATCTGAAAGTAGCCCTAGCCTTCTAAGTGGCCAATTATCAATTAGTAATTAGTGGATGGTCTCCATCAGAGTCTGCCTTGGAAATGAAGTAGCCTTGGTGTCTTGTTTGAGAGGAAGCATTTAGGACAACCTGTTTAGTTTTAGGTGGAACACAGCAACAGCACTTGTATCATTAGAAGCACCCAAGAGAAGGTTTAGAAAGCAATTATGTTCTATTATTTGCTGTCTTTTAAATGAGACAAATATCTGGTTCTAAATGTGTCATTGACTCAGTGTAAATGAATACAGCAATGTAGTGCATACTCAGAATGTTGGCAAGAGCATTTTGAAAGAGCTAAGGATAAGAAGTGGGATCATGTTACTGGGTAGACACTATCTTATACAAAAGATAAAAACACTGATTATTTTAACAGCTTGTAAGTAATTTAGGATTTAAAATGCCATTGTCTTTCAATAGGATTTGCATTATTGTGGCCACAGACTTACAAGCATTCAGGCCCTAGGCCCCCAGTGAAATCAAGAGATCATTTCAAGCTTTGAAAATACATAATTTGAAACATTTTAAGTGGGTACTTATCACTAATTCTAGATTCATTAATTTTTAATGAAAATGTGTGTGCACATTTTCTGCAGAAATAATGAAAGTCGTGATAACTTAATAACTAAAATAGTTCTTTTCATGCAAACTACTATAGTAATGCAAATTAATCAAACAAATCAAACACCAGTACAGTCAGAATTCCTTAAAAGCCTTTGTTCTAAGAGTACAGGGAATGTTGTTTTAATTCTTCGTTACCTGAAATGGGATTGTACTGCTTTGGGAAGATAATTCACCAGCATCTAAATCTCTGGTACAGTGAAGCTGAGATTGTTCTGAATGTGGTACTAATTCTTGTTTACAAGAGTGTCTTACTCTCTTACCAGTGCGTGCTAACTTCAACATTCCTACATTAGGATCTTAGTCTGACTAAAATTACTTTTTTAATGGAAGCTTTTCTTTAAATTATGAATAGAAAGGACGTGCATTCTATATCAAATCCTTCATTCTTTTTCAGTTTAAAAATAACCTTTTTCTCCTGTGAACTAACAACTTCTAAAATTTAATTCTAAGAGTCAAAAATCCAGGGCATTTCTTAACATTTGCATTACTTAACTGATAAAACATTAAGCTTTCCTTCAGGGTACCAAAATGCCAATAAGGTTGTCTTATACCAAAAGGAGCACTGCCAAAATGGGATACAACTGACATTCTTGTCAGAAACACTTTTCCTTGGGGGCCTTTTCATTGCTTTAACACTAATCTGTGACCAAAAGGCCTTGTCAGTTTCTTATTGCATTTAAGAAGCTTTTGGTGAGATTTGTATTGATTTGGAATAAGGCAACTGACAACATTGCAATAAATTTTTACTACTTAGTACTGATCAATATGGATTTTTTCAACCTTTCTCAAGAAAATTGCTTTCTATTGCCTCAGATATGGCCAAGCTGCTCCTAAGTTAATTATATCTCATGCAACAGGTCATGCACTTTATCTAGTTCTGGTCTCTGACATGAAACATTTTTTAACAGTCTAGGAAAATATTTGTGTCTACAACTAAAAAACTGAAACAGTGCTGTCCTAGGAGGACTACATTAGTTGCAGCCTCTTTCATTAACTGCACAATGAATGTCAAGTAAAATGCTGTTACTGTATCAGAAAGTGGAAATTTCTATTACAAAGCTAATCCGGACTCCAAGATTTTTCCCTAACCTTGTCATTAGCCTTGAGGCATTTAAGTGTGGTTTATTTTAGTCAACAGAGGATACAACATCAGAGTTTATGCTGCACTGTGACTCTAGCTGAATGTACCCAGCTGTGCATAAGAATAGAATACATCTATGCTGTTTGGCAGACAGTACTGGGGAGGTCTCTGCCCAAATAAACATCTGAACCATGTGTAGAATTGAAATATAGACTGTCTGTGCATGAGCAAGTAGTGTGGAGCTTTAAGCACAGATGACCCACAGAGTGAAAACTTCTGTGTTGAGGACCTGGTACCTATACAATCCATACTCCAGGGGGTTTACCTTGAACTGACTCTGGTCTAGTCCTGTAGGCTTGACATATTCATGGCTGGCAACCGGTGTATCTTTAGCTTAGTTTCATCATAAAGGAGAGTATTGTACTCACCAGAATACTAACATGAACCAAAGCAAAGACAATTGATATGAGCATGATATACCTTCAAAAAGTACACTTAATTCATACAAAAATGC
The DNA here is from genome assembly GCA_013389865.1 of Piaya cayana. Taxonomy (NCBI): domain Eukaryota; kingdom Metazoa; phylum Chordata; class Aves; order Cuculiformes; family Coccyzidae; genus Piaya; species Piaya cayana. The sequence continues at coordinate 89,879 of WAAB01019781.1, forward strand.
TACTGGGAGACATCTGTGTAGGCTAGTAAGCAGCTTATTCAGACACTACTTGAATGCTATTGGACTAAAGGAACAGAAGGAAAGCTTTTGCTTTATAAGTGAAAGTGCTTTAGCTGTTAGTGCATGCATACATGCAGCTCAGGTGTCAGTGATATGTCAACATCATATAATCTAATGCTATCAATCTCTAGCCTCCTCCCCATAAATCCTCCCAAAATGACACAACTCTTTTACAATCACAGCAATTTACAGGATATGCATTGTAAATATCAGTTTAACGCCCACTCAGCCATATTTGGCAGCTAAAACGCAAGCAGTTTGTCCAAGGAAATGATAAAGGGAAATGAGAAGAAAAGACTTGTGGGTTGGAAACTAAAACATATTTGATGAAATAATAATAATGAAGAAATCATCGTTAATAATAAAAAGATTAAAATAATAAAATATATCAAAATATATGAAATTGTGCTCCTCAGTGACTATGTCACCACAAATAGAGCAGGCCCAGGGAAAAGGTCAGTGGCAGGAGGGAGCTAGACTCAGGAACTGTATTCAGGAGTGCACAAATCTGAGATCAAGGGCAAATAGACAGGCAAGGTCCTCACTAGATGCCAGCCATCAAAGAAGAGAAATTGACCCCCATAATCCTTCAGTTTTATACCAAGTATTATGTATACGGGATGGAATACTCTGTTGGTCAGTTTGGAGCCACCTGTCCTGTCCATCCCTTCCTGCAGATGCAACCCTTTTTTTGCCTCTTTCACTTACAGCGTACCACCAACTTGAGAATGTCATTGGTTTCTACAGAAATAAGGATAAGTAGTAGTCTTTATGCATACCAGTGCCCCATATTAACATTTCTAGAGAGAAAACACTGTCTGAAAAATATACAATTAACTTTCAGAAAATGAAGTTACTTAAATGAGACTTAGTTGAAGATAGAAAAGCAATTCTGCTTTAGCTCAAACCAGAACAGTTAACTTTGTTTTCATAAGAAGAGGCTTTAGCCAACATCTTTCCAAACCTGAATTCATGTGCATAATAATGCATACAAAAGATTATGCCAAATGAAATGTGCTTACTGTATTGCAAACATTAGTCAGTAAATACTGAATATTGAATTCATTACTTACTTGGTTAACTATGAATTAAATATGAAAGTTAGAAATAAAAAGGAAGAGAAACAGGAAAAAAAAGAAATGGTAAAACAGAAGATGGTAAATGACAGCAGCTATTTTAATCTTCTGCAGTTGCTGTACATTGCTGAATATCATTATCAGTTAAACCAAGTTTCTCACAGTGATATATTGTGCCTGATTTACAGCCCTTTTGCTGCTAAGGAACATACCTCACTGCTGTTGATGTAGCCAGAAAAGATGAGGAAGGTAAAACAGTCTCAGCTAATGGGGATAACAAATTTTCAAACACAATCAGTTCTTCCTGCCAGAACAGTGTCCAATCGAATGTCTATATCTAGTGCTTTTCTCATGCAAGGGATGCAGAAGTTAATTTTAAAATAATTTTAAAAATTCAGTGAAATGAAAACTCGGTGAGTCAAATGTATCTTTTACTTCAATATTTTGGCTCACTTATGATCATATTAGAGTTAAAATGGTAATGTTTCCTCTCAGAATTTACACCAAGAAAGCTATCTTGAGTTAGCTTGTGTTTTAGAGGAGCTTTTATATTGAGTTAAAGATACAGGCTAGCATAACATGAACACAATTGTAGTGTATTTTTTAAATATTTTTTTCATGATGATCTGAAAAGGCCAAAAGCCACCAAGGATAGGTACTCAGATTCTTCCAAGTTCCATGACAGTTTTAGGGTTGGGTTTTTTTGTAAAGTGCTCCCAACAGTGGATATTCCATGCAACTGAGAAGTTAAGCAGGAGCAACTCTTAGAATGTTATTTTCAAAAATGGGATGTATCAAATCTTTCTAGTATAATAAATCTGTTGTAAGTAAATGAGATATCACTCCAAAGATATAAATGTATACCTATATTTCTTCATATAAGTTGTTAAATAACTCTCTAAGACTCTAATCATAATGAAAAGAAAATATATTAATAATCTGTCATTTTACCCAGAGGCAAATCATAATGATATCCCCGCTAATTAAACCAAGAATTCATTAAAGTGTTTCTCATTATCATTTGCAAAAGTTTATGATAATTACCTGGCTTTTATATAACAAATTAAATTAATGTTTTTAATAACACCTTTAACCTTAGCTTAGGTAATTTTGAATGACAATATAATGAGTATACTTAAATGCATACTTTAATTGCCCATCACATTAATTATTTTATAATGAATCGATTTGGGTAACTTATTCTCATTATTTGTTCTTTTCACATTGTAATTAAACACTCGATATGCTTCATGAGCAATGTTAACACAGGCTTAAATTAGTTCAGCTGCATTAGTGTATTTATAAAATATCAACATCGAAAAGTTTTGCAAGTGACATTTAAAGCATCTATTCTTTTTATGCTATTCTGATTGAATTAGATTATGCTATTGAAGCAAATGAAAGGTTGGGTCATGTTTTTCCATTGGATAATCAGCTATGACATCATCTCAGCAAAACAGTATCACTAGCATAGGTTAATAACAAAATCACAAAATTAGTAATGAAAAAGCAAGTCTTGAGTAAAAGAGAATGAGCCTTCCATGATTTAGACCTCACTCATCTACTTTTCAGGCAACCAGTACAATGTCTTTGGGTCACCTATAGCTGAATCATTTCCAAACATCAAAAGGCCCTGTGGAAAACTGAGGTTTGCCCAGCCAGATATTAAGATTCAGACTTATAGGTCAGAAACCAGTAAAGTCTGACCAAGCCGTTTGCCTTCAAGCACACTGAAGAAAGTTCCCCACTATACACACATATGAGCACAGCAGCTTATCAGTACCAATGTGGTACAGAGCTTAAAACTATTAATCAGCTAATAGTGTAAAATTCCTTTATTACGCCTAAACAGAAATCTATTGGGTAACAAATATTTAAATGAGAAATAATGTATTTTATATTATCATGTTTACATCTTCTATGCACAAAGAACATTTTTAAGAAAAACAGTTTAAGAATGTAATTGAAAGAGCCTAAAAGAAATCCTTTTCTTCCTGACAGATAACACAATAGTTGTCACATTGGCAGAAGCAGCCACTCGCTAATAGGGTGGCAGTTAATTCAGGGAGGGATGTATAATCAGATAGTGTAAACAAATCTAAATAGTTTCCTTGGAATTTGCATACAATAAAATGATAAAAATAAAAAAATCTTCTTATCAGAAGTAAATTTCAGTTTCTATTTTATGAACTTATCTGACTTGCTTATCATAGAAGAACTGATATTAAACTAGTATTCACATTTTCAGAGTGCAATTCTATGTATTTCTCACTAAAACTGGCATACAAGTAAACTGAATTTTTACATATTCACTTAGGCAAGTGTTAGATATTCCATTCACTATTTCTAGAAGCCAAAAAAGCAGTAAGTTTCCATAGACTTACAATACATGCTGAATTTAAGGGGTTGGGCAGACTAGATAACTTTAATTCTCATCAGAGATAGCTGTTTTGCTTTATACTATACTGAAAGGCTTTTCCGTTTTGGGTCAAAATTTTTTATCAAATGCAGTGCAGATTGAGTTTGTCTTGAATTTGCCTCCTCAGTATGGGTTGATGATATATGGCTTCTATTTGACAATGTTTTTAATGTTACTGCTGCAGCAGGTGTCACCAAGCTGTTTGCTATTTTCTTAGCAGTTTCAAATCCCAAAAAATGTGTTATAGAATTTTCTGAAGGCTTATATATGATACACACAATTCATAATTTCACCTAGCTAGAAATTTCAGAAGACAAGATGTGCTTGCAACTTTCTGTGAATATTAAGATTGACAAAGTGTGCTTACTAGAAGTACAATTGCTTCTCCATCACTGTAAAATGCACTCAAGAGCATTTCCAGCAGTCTTACACCTCAGTGAAATATTTACCTGATGCTGACATTGAAATATGTCTAGACATAAGCTGTAAGTATGTGGATAGACTTGACCATAATATATACTCATCTCCATTTAACATTCAAATGTCAGTTTTATGGAAAAATATTCCCATGTTCATAACAAAGAAAACAAATATAAATAGAAGAGATCTTACAGAGAGCCTGGTTGTATTTATGATCAGTGTACAGAAAAGTTAAACATCATTTTCCCCCTCACCGTGCAATTAGATGGAATAATACATTGATTCAGCACCTCTTGACTGTTATAGGATCTAATTTTACAACTGCTAAATAAGATTATGTATGCCTTACAATTCAGCTGAAAGGAGACATGGCAGGACTAACTAGAATGTGCTTGTAAGCACTGCAGTAAGACTTTTGACTGCAGTCAATCGCACACTGGGTGGACTGGGAAGTTAGGTGAACAGGAGCCTGTACAGTTTGGTAACACCCAGTGGATAAGATTTATCTCAATCTTCAGGCACCTTTGTAAAGACATTTCCATCTGGGTTGAGGAACTGGTTCCCTTTTAAAGCTAATAGAAAAAAAGCAGCCACTCTCAAGACTTCGTACTTTGTCTTCTTAAGATAGTTTTTCTAGGATGTAAGCAAAAACAGATACCAGTGCCATCTCCTTTTCATTGATGAAAAAAAAGTAAATGTAGGTGACTGGCCATATCTACGTGTTAGATGTAAAAAGTTAGGTAATTCCCACATATACTATCTGTTCTTTTAATTATGAAGGTATGCGTGAAGTCTCTTCAAGTCTTCTTAAATGCATCAACATGCAACTTCATACACAAAACATCAACATATGAGTTAGAACATTGGGTGTTAAGGCTTCTGAACCCTTTAGGGAGGTTATTCTGCCCCTGTTCCCATCACTGGTGAGACTGCACCTGGAATACTGTGTTCAATTCTGGGTTCCTCGCCACAAGAAGGATGTTGAGGCTCTGGAGAGTGTCCAGAGAAGAGCAATGAAGCTTGTGAAGGGGATGGAGGACAAGTTTTAGGAGGAGCTGCTGAAGGAACTGGGCTTCTTTAGCCTTGACAAGAGGAGGTTGAGGGGAGACATTATTGCTCTTTACAACTACCTGAAAGGAGGTTGTAGAGAGGAGGGTGCTGGCCTCTTCTCCCTATTTACAGGGGACAGGACAAGGGGCAATGGCCTCAAGCTGCAACATGGGAGGTTCAGACTAGATACCAGAAAGGAATTTTTCATAAAAAGGGTGATTGGGCACAGGAACAAGGTGTCCAGGGAGGTGGTTGAGTCACCACCCCTAGAGATGTTTAAAAGAATGGTAGGCGAGGTGCTCAGGGACATGGTTTGGTGGGAGATAGGAATGATTGGACTTGATCCAAGAGGCTTTTTCCAACCTGGTAATTTTATGATTCTATGACTCCATTAATGATATCCCTGATGAAAAGCAAGTAAAACTTCAAAGTGTGGGAGGAAGAAAAGACTAAGATAGAGTATTATTACAAAAAATTCTGTTTGGGGCACCAAGTAAACTGACACAGGATCCTCCTTCCACCTCATATAAACATTCATAAAGGTCTTGTCCTTCTCAGGATTATAAAAGTGTCAAAGATCTCAAGACTTCTATGATCCCACCACCTCTTTTTGCCTCTAATATGACATTCCACTATCTGCATCATTGAAAACTGTCAGAATTGTCCCAAGTGACAGGAAGAGAGGGAATGTTCTCAAACTCTGCCAGGGGAGATTTAGGCTAGAGATTAGGAGGAAGTTTTTTACGGAAAGGGTCATTAGGCATTGGAATAGGCTGCCCAGGGAGGTGGTTGATTTGCCTTCCTGGAGGTGTTTAAGGCACGAGTAGATGAGGTCCTGAGGGGCATGGTTTAGTGTTTGATAGGAATGGTTGGACTCGATGATTTGATGGGTCTCTTCCAACCTGNAAGAGTGGTGAAGCCTTGGAATAGGTTGTCCAAGGCAGTGATGGAGTCATTATCCCTGAAGGTGTTCAGAAAATATGTAGACGTGGCAATTTGGTTTAGTAGGCCTGGTGAGGTGGGGCTGATAGTTGGACTCCATGATCTTAGAAATCTTTTGGGAATCAGTGCCGGGAACAGCTCCTTGATGCTCACCATTCCCTGCAGGATCAGGGCCAGGAACAACTCCTTCACACTAGTCATTCCCTGAGGGATCTGTTCTGGGAATGACTCCTTGTTGTCTGTCGTTCCCTGTGGGATCTGTGTGGGGAACGACTCCTTGTTGTCTGTCGTTCCCCGCAGGATCTGTGTGGGGAACGACTCCTTGTTACATCTCAGTTACAGAGACTCATTTACATCTGAGGCACAATTTTAATACTCTTTTTTGTAGTAGTGTTCATAATAAACTGTTGCTAAGCATAATTTACAAAGGTCCTATATAGAACAACTTTTAAGTTACTTTGCTTTTTATATGAAGTTCTTGTCACCAGGAGAACTAAGACATTCTGTTTTGAAAACAAGTTCCATTTTGTATATTAGACACACAAAACCACACCCCAAACGAAACTAAAATCTCCATATAGAAAACTGATAGCTCCTATGAAAGTAATTATCATTCTGAAACTGTATTCCTAACTACCTAGCCTTTCTATTATGACCATGATAATACATTCTGTTGATATTCATGCTCACTGAATAGAAACAGAAACTTTTTCTTCCGTCTGGAATACTATATATATTTTAATGCTTTTGGAACAGAAATTTGTGCTGCTTATGAGAATTAATATATTATTTATAGTATATAATTAGAGAGAAAAGTACCTTCCAAAGCAAAAAATCATGTAAAACCATTTAAGACACATAGCAGATATAATACGTCTTTCATTTTAGAACTTTTTATTTCTGTATTTACCTTGTTTTCTACACATTGTATTTTCTTTGAAATCCTCTCAAAACAATGTACCCAGAGGTTTCAAGAATTTCTACATTAAATTATTGTTTTCCTCTGCTCTTAATCCTACAAACATTTGCTGCAGTTATGTTTTACTGTAGCTGTAATTTTACAGTATCTTCCTAAAATTACCGTGTGTGTCCATGACCTTCTAATGTTCATATTTGCAGCAGTCAACTTGATACCTTACTTTTTAAAACTCATGGCTAATTTGAATTTTGCAACTAATTTTGCAAGTGCTAAAACAAACAAAACCTGATTTGTTGACTTATTTCAATGTGGTCATCAGACCTTACACAGATCATGATCAGAGATTTTCCCATTTTGGTTAAGTAAATGTTAAATAAAATCCCTGATACTTGTGATGACACTGGTCTTCATGCAAGAGTGTCTGCAACGTGGGACTTGTCCCATTTCCCATTATAGAACCTAGGCTTTCTTTCCAGACACAGAAAGGCAGTGATGTCAATTTTAATTAAAAATAAGTTGTAAAATTCATTTACTACATGTATAGATATTACTTAGAAACATTAATCCATAACAAGCTTCAATTAGTTGTTTTACTTTTA